>OZ023317.1:56070125-56282625 GCA_964007375.1 Ophion obscuratus
TCAATACTGGATTTTATGGTATCCATGCTCTAGTAGAAACGTTTGGACGATTTCCACAGCCTAAATCGACGAAAAAGAATTTAAGTAATTAAAACGAATTAATTTTCGATGAATGCCAACGATGCAAAGTTCAACGTTATTTGCATGGAGACTGGATACAGGAGGCCACACTCGGCCTTCCAACTCGTCCCCAAAACGGTATCCGAGATAGATGGCGCTGGGTTGCTCCGGACCACATATATAGACATACGCAAAACAGGTCCGATGAAGACGGTTCGCAGCTGATGTACGTTTCATTCATCTTTAAGTGTCAGAGTTATACAAAGTAAGACAAAGTTATACGGTATTTGATTGATACGCATACAGTACAGATAAAGCATTGTTTTTTAAATCAAAAACTTTAGTTTTTTATTCTTGTGTGTAATTTTTCAGAGGACACAACGAATATATATGACTGAACTTGAGTCTGCAGATATAATTCAATTTCTAAATCGCCAACTACGTAGATAATTACAAAAAATCTTCCTCCTTATCGTTACACAATAATTTTCATATAAGATGTGAATTATACCAAACTTGAAATAAAAAAATTATTCGAATAATTACAAAATGTACATTTAAATTCGTCTATACAATCGTTAACAAAGTGTTTTCAACTCATTCTTTTTTATATTGCCTATTATTGATGTTCTGGAGAGTATGCTGTGAATATTGAGAGATTATTACAGTGTAACGAGTCGAAAAATAGTTGATTTTCGCTATTTATTTTTCGATGGTTAAAATACGCTAATCGGTCTGATTCTTTAAGTCAAATCAACGCACTCGTGAAGAACAGAAAATAAATTTTAAAACGTTCATTTTTATTTCTTTTGCCTTTTTTTAACGGTTGAAAATGTTTTCGAAAAAGGATGTTCTCATGGTGTATACGGTTGTAGCCGAAAATATAATCTGAAACAAAATTTGTAAGAAGATTATTAATCAGTATGAAAGCCGCTATTTTGCTATGGAGTTTTAAAAAAAATCTGAATTGACAAAATGTCGGCGTTTAGAAAAAAAAGTATTGAATTGAGCCTATTTTGTCGAGATTGCAGTTGAGAAAGCCTGTTATTGCACTATAAAATCTAATAAAAATTTCAACTATACACGTATAGATAGTTTCTTAACCAAAAACTTCAACATCAATTTATCTCCAAAATATATTTACCTTAGGAGTACGAAAAACCGCATGCTGCCGTCATCCCAATGTGCACCGCCAAGTTCGGTGTTCGTACTGACCAGTCTTGCAACCTGGTACTCCGCACACTTTCAGCATATTGCACACTGGAATTTAATTTCAAGAATGAAATACAGTGATACTCAGTGAACAAGGAAATTAATTTTCTCATCAATTATTGAATAAATTACTCTACGGGCGACAACGTTTTCAGTCGGAATATTTAGTATACCTAAACAAAAGACTCACCTTTTCTCGCTTTCAAAAGAATTTTTCTTCAAATTGTCACGGGGAAATTACCGAGCCTTGAACGCTCGAAATTTTGACGTTTGCTGTCGAGCTCGGTTTGTCGTCAGGTTAGAAACTCATCCGATCACTTTCACCTCGTTGACCAATATATATATATACATAGGGCCCGCGGCAACCCAGCGCCATCTATGTCGGAGCCATTTTCGGGGACGGTTTTTTCAGTGGCTTTGCACGGAGTTTGGTCTCCTGATATCTAGTCTCCATAGTTATTTGTATGACAGAAAATGCTTTTCTGTCATACATATACATATACATATACATATATATATATACATACATACATACATACATACATACATACATATATATATATATATATATATATATATATATATATATATATATATATATATATATATATTGGACTGATTAAAAAAAAAAATTGTTTTTTTTCCTTCTGGATTCTCGTGCTATTGTTGGGCACTAATAAAAGAAAATTTCTCAAAAAAGATGGGCGCGGTCACTCAATTTTTAGAGGTGGCTATATCGACTTTTTTGTATTTGAATTTTCTTTAACGAACGTATTGCATTTAATCATAGTTATGGCTTCGGGTTACGGATAAAAATCACATTCAGCAGCTATTTCGTAACAAAAATAAACTCTAACAATTTGAAAAGATTGCAATATTCACAATTCAAATCCAGGTAGATCAATAATGGCGCCTATACTACTGTCGTTATTCATGTAGATTTATTTATACGCATTAACATTTCGCACTTTTTACGAAAAATTAAATTATAAGCTTTTATTCATAAATCATGTATTTACATTTTCAAAATTCTACACTTATATTATCTTCAAACTCATTTATATTTCTTCCCAGCCACTGTGCATAACATCGCGCATGCCACTGCGCATACCACTGCGCATGTCACTGCGCATCCGCGGCGCCATTTTGTATTGGCGCAGCGCATTTGTAAGTGGTGTTGTTTTTTTTCAATGTGACTCAATTAAAGACAATTTTAAACAATGGCTCGGAAAAACGAAGACAACACAATTTGGCTAATCGCCAAGGAAATTTCGAAAATAAGTACCCGTCATTTACCGTCAAATTGGAAGGTTTTGAGTTTGTTATTTTACAAACATAACAGAGAAAAACTGACCATACGTCGAAGTGCACACAAAAGGATGAAAGAAGTTTTCGAACAATGGAAATATGCTGAAATTCCAACGCGTCGATTGAATAACGCAATCTTGAAATTAATAAAACTCCATCTAGTCTGGAAAAAACTTTTAAAAAATCGGGTTAAAAAGAATTTGCCGTCACAACGGAGAAATAATCGAAACGTGTGATGCAAAAATAATCGCTCAAGTTCGTTAACATATTGGGCAGAACGAAAATGTGCAACGTTGAACAGTTTGTCCAAATCTCTCTTAAATTTACGCTCCTTCAATATTTGTGTGAATTCATTAATATATGAACGCATACAAAGTATCAATTTTTGTTTAAAGTTAATGTATCTACATAAAAATTGTGCCAAAAAAATTTCAATAAAGTTTTAAAAATCCATTCCGATCTTACATATATATATATATATATATATATATATATATATATATATATATATATATATATATATAGGGTGAGTCACGAGAAAGAGAACACCTGAATACCTCTGTTGGATTTGGAAATACGAAGTATGTATACCTATCGGAATTTGAATGGTTTGGAAGGACGCACATGGCTAACATAAATTTTTTTTCAATTTCTTTTTTTTCGATTTTTTCAAGGTCATCAAAGTTCTTTTTTAACTGAGTAGCATATTTTTTCGCCCTTGCACATTGTAACCGGCATCCAACCGAATTCAACCATGTAACATAGTATGACCTTCAGCCCAGAAATATTGAATAAATAATAATTCAACGTATAAGAGTTATTTCTATTACGCTTAATGATTCCTGTGAGCTGGGTTACTCGTTGAGTTATGATTTATTGGATATTTCTGGGTATGTATGCAGGCACATACGGATTGATCCATACAAATTGACACAAATACACGTACTTTTTCGACGGCGACGAAACTTTTCGACGCGATGAAAAAATATCCGCAAAATTCTAAAGTAAAACGGAAATAGTTGAGAAATGATGCAGCCATTGGCTCGTTATCAAACGCCTCCCGGTGGTTCATCTGGCAAATAATGCGCGCACGGTGCTATTGGCCTCACGGTCACAGGCCTAGGTCGGGAGAGCACTGCACGAATGCACGTTTATATATACGGTACGTACATCGTACAAATGCATGCTTTCATACCCCCTTCCACCAAACCACGCAGTCCGCATTGGAACACTGCACGCCTTCTCTCTCTCTCTCGCTCTTTCGCTCCCGGCAACTTTTGCGACGCGACCCTCTGCGCTTTACTAGACCGAGGTCACGGCTGCGTCCGAAGCGACCAATCTTCCATACAGTGTCTATATGTATATAGTGTTATATGAGATCGAATCCTCTCTCTCTCTCTCTCTCTCTCTCTCTCTCTCTCTCTCTCTCTCTCTCCCTCTCTCGCTCTCTATTTTTTTCCTTCCGGTATATTTTTAAACCTCGCACTGTCGAAATCGCAAACATAAAAAAAGCGAAAAAAAAACACGATTTGGAATGAAATTTCTTTTTCTGCGAATTTTGTTTGGCTTTACGAGAATTTCCTTTTCAAAGTTTAAACATTTTTCATTAAACATCGTTCGTAAAATTTTGTTAATTTAATTACATTTTTTAACAGTGTATTTAAAGGTTAAATTTTGTTGGTTCAAAAATTGAGTTTTGAAAAATTTAAACATTTAACGAAAAAATGAAAGAAAGGCACCGGAGCGAGGAAGTGTTGAAAATTTAAAAAAATGTCAATGTCAATTATGCGCATTATGCTGCATTTTATGAATTATGCAATTTTAAAACGAGTTTTCCGTCGTTTGCAATTCCAGGCCGCGATCCTCGTCTGAGCAAACCCATCGCGATCGCGCGAGGTCAAGAAATCGGTGACAATACGGTAACGATTGTTTTTTGTTTCCTTTTTTTAAATCATTTTATGTTCACAATTGCGTCCGTCAATAAGGGTCTGAACAAGTTTGCTTTTCCATAAAAGGTTTTTTTCAAGCATATATATGTGTCGTTACTTTTATCGCGGGCATAGAAGGTCCACTGAATTTTATCAGTCAATTTTTTCTCTTCCACGTTCTCTCTCTCTCTCTCTCTCTCTCTCTCTCTCTCTTCCATTCGGCCTCTTGCTTTTTCCGATAAAAGCGAAAAACGCGGAGCGACAAACGCAGACACGCACAATATCGACGTCCATGACCCTGCGACCAACCGAACGCTCAAATCGATTTTCACAGGGGAAACGCCCGTCTTTAGGCTTCAAGAGCCTCCACAACCCTGGAGATATATATATATATATGTATATATATATATATATATATATATATATATATATATGCATTAGGGTAATGCAACAAATTTGGTATTTCTTATCGATTCTTTTGCATTAGCCTAATATATTTCTATAGACGGGGTGACAATTCGAGGCTGGTCATGTGTTTCTTCGAGGGCCTCGCACGAAGATTTTGCAATTGGGGAAAAAAATGATTTTTAATTCATTTTCAAGTCTACTTTGAAAAAAATATGGCGTATTTTTTCATGAGCAGTATTTGGCAGAAAAAATTGATCCTTCTGGAAAAAAAATCACCATTCCACATTCAATACAGTAGAATAAAAATAACTAAATTCCGAATACGAAATACTGCGGAAAAACTTTTTTCGTGCACTTCGTCATCCAGAAAAAAAATCAGTGATGCATTTTAAAGTGGCTAACAGTAAATGGAATGTTATTCCATTGGACATTTTTTTTTAGACTGTTTCGTTTCGGATTTCAATTATCGTCGTTCCGTTGAGCTCAAAACGAAATTTTAATTTTTTCTCAGAATGCTCATTTTTTCGAGGAAATACTGCTGATCACCAAAATGGGCTAAGTTTTTTTAGAAGAGGACTCGAAAAACCATTAAATACCATATTTTTCTCGGTCGCAAAATCTCCGCGTCAGACCTTTCAAAAACACATGGTCACGCCGTATATAAATGCAATTGTCACCCTGCATATACAGGGTGTTTGGCGCATGGACCGACACAATTTTTTGGGAGCTTGCGGGGGTCATTACTAATTTTTTCACCCATAGACCCTATCTCCTAAGTGTCACGATAATTGAGATATGATTTTTTTTAATCATCCGAAATTACGCCTTTAAATCGTCAGAAATAACATTTGTTGCATTCTGCAATGTATTTTTATTATAAACAAATCATTATTTAATACAATTGGTGTCAAGAAAACGACTCTTGAGCTTCCAAACTTTAAAAAATGTATAAACATATGGAAAATGTTAACTTTTAAATTCGTTATAAATTTAAAAAAACTCATTCTCTTAATTTTTACCACCTAATAAGTGGTTTCTATGACATGCAACAGACCGTTGGAAAGGGTATACGCTAGAGAACTTTTCAAAACAAAGCTAAGTTCAAAATGGTCTTTAGTTTCTTTTGTAATGAATTTAGATTTTGCCATTTTTCCCCCATTTTCGCATTTTTAAGACTTCGGAAGCTTACGAATAATTTTCTTGAAACCAATTATATAAAATAATGATTTATTTATAATAAACATACATTGCAGAATACAACAAAAGTAATTTCGACCTACTACAACGACGAGCGATAAAAATTGTGACGATTTAAAGGCGAAATTTCGGGTAATTTGAAAAAAACAAAAACGAAAAAAACATCACTTCTCAATTATCGCGACACTTAGGACATAGGGTCTCAAAAACTAGAAAATTTCTCCCCCCCCCCAATCCCCGAAAAATTGTGTCGGTCCAAACGCCAAGCATACTGTATATTAGGATGAAACCCAAAATTTGTGATTATATTTTAGTTTCCATAGAAACGAATCTTAGTCTAGGGTTAAAAAATTTGGATTGCGTGAAAGAGATTTTTGAACACATTTTGTAAATTTTATATACATATATGTATCGCATATGTGCACACGTAAACGACTTTGTGACGTTTTGAAATCAGCCCCTCCACACGCACGGAGGTAAAAGCCTGGATGGAGTAGGTGTGCGTGAGGCAAGGGTTTATGCAAAGCTTCTTTCTACCGGTCGATACCAGTCGGCCACCCTCGCCGGCTTCAGAGCTTTTGCCAACCATTGCGTTTCGTCGTCGTCGTCGTCGTCGTCGTTGTCACGTCAAAGCTTCCCTGCAGCCTTTTTCCTTCCTCTCCTCTCACCACTCCTCACCCACTTCTCACAGCGAATCCCGTGGATCGTAGAACTTGTCGTTTTTTCACTCGCACTTTTCAGCCCGTCGCTATCCCTTCGACGAGAAGCCACGTGCGTAGCTTTACGTTTGGTAATAAAAGGGCATAGCGTGCGGTAAGATGATGAGATAAAAAAATGGGGAATACTCCCATTTTTCGGGGGCCAATTTTACCGTAGTGAGGGTTTGACGAGAATGGGGGCTGGTTATTGATGGAACGCACATGCGTCATTTGTCGGTTTGCGAACTCGAATAAGCGCGGCGTAATTTACTGCTATTGAAATCCAGATCGATACATTTTTTTTACATCATATTTCATCAATTTATTCGTAAATCAAGATGGACGGTTTTTTTTTCATTCGACTCGAATAACTCTTTGTGAAATCGATGTCGATTATTTTTTTTCCATGTAATATTTGATAAATTTACTTTTCAATCAAGTTTGATGATTTTTTTCATCGAGGTCGATTATTTTTTTTTGTTACATCAGTCTCGATCCACTTATTTTTAAACCAAGTTAGAGGAATTTTCTCATCGAGTTCGATCAATTTGTCTCGAAATCGAGGGCGATTCTTTTCTTACATCCATTTTGATATATTTATTTTTAGATCGAGATGGTGGTTTTTGTTTTATCGAGCTCGATTAATTTGTGTAGACATTTTTAAACATCAATTTCGATCTATTTATGGTAAATGAAGTTAGAGGAGTTTTGTTTTATCAAGGTCGATTATCTTATATAAAAAACGAGATTCATTTATTTTCTTTTTCACATCAATTTCCATCGATTTATTTTTTAATCGAATTCAATGCATTTTTTAAAAATCGAGCTCAATTAATTATTTTTTTTTATATCGAGTACGATCACTTTATTTCCAACTCGAAATTGACCCATTAGTTCTTCGAATCCCTCGGAAACATCCCCTAAATCCCCGATATCGCTAGGGAATATCCCGGGATACAATACGATTCAATAATACGTTTATCTACGTCTAGATATAATAAAAACGAGATCGCTCAATGTATTCAGGGCTCTGTCTCGCAGAACTGAAAAAAAAACGATTCCATCACTCAACTTCTCCTACCTTTTTTTTTCCTATTTCCCTCGGTCGTTTGTATCACTCCTATCGTTGGCCAACGACATCATTTTCAATGCGGGCTCGTGCGCGCTGGCATAGTGCGAGAAGACATAAAATACCGTACCGTGGATATATATATATATATATATATATATATACACACACACGCACACACATTAGTACGTAATCCATTTGGGCTTTCGAATCCTTGGCCGAAATTTGAGTCCAATAATTTTACCCTCATGCTGGAGGTCCCGCACATACGCTCTCTCGGACACGGGAGGATAAGGGGACGGTATACACACGGAGGGACTTTTATACCTTGACGAAGAACTAATGTTAATCGAGGAGACCTTGTAGGCCCTCACATAATTTATTCAGCATGTGTAACTAATGCGTTCATATGTGCATATATATTTTTGGGTGTGTGGGTTATAATAATATGTTATTATTCACATAATGATTGCCACGTAAATATTTTATCATTTGCGTAATCAAATATTTTTGTGCAATTAAGAAAATCACATTTATAAACTATAATAAATGCATAAACTAGATTTGATCGTAAACATTTTACTGACTCGGCAGAACCATGTAAATTTTTATGCTATTATTATTGCTTGAGTTCTTTTATTAGTTGAGAAATTAATGGTGATAGAGAAGGGAATCGTTTTGGTTTTTTTTTTCGATGCATTGCTAGGATATTTATTGAACTACATCACTAGTGAATTCTGGTATAGTGATGGAAAAAAATCGTATGGTGAATAAATGAATGAAACTATTAATCATATTATTTTATTATAGACATTGTTATATTGGCCATTGTAATATTCTTATTATTATCGTATTTTTTTTTTAGTTCAAACGTATACCCCTGTGGGTCTTTACACATTACCAAGCCCTTCCTATGACTCCACACCTTAATCTCGACCACATTTCCCTATCCCTTTCCTTTACTCCCTCTTCCGACCAGTATTTTATGGCCTTTTTTCGCTTTCCACAATATATTTGTATTTTCCATTATACATTGATTTTCTTATGTATTTCTGTTACTTAAAATGTCCTTTTTTGAACTTTCTAATCTTTCTTTTATGCTTTCGTTTATTCTTTCCCTTATCATTGTTATTATCTCGTCTATTCCCCATATCTCCACACCATACATTGCTCCTGCTTTCACTTTTGAATTTAACAAATAGAGTCTCTCCTCCATCATATCCCTCCCCGGTTTACCTTAACATAATTATATACATAATTATATTATATATTAATTATATATATATAATTATTTTTTGCTTCAATTCGAACGATAATTTCATTATATTTTTTCCATTAATCGATTGTATAAAAAAAATTGAATGACTTATAGAAAAACCGATTACAATATACGTGTGAAGCAAGTATACGAGAAATGTTGTACACAACATTCTTAGACCTTAAAACAAATCTTGTTAAAAATGATTTGTTCTTATTTCGAAAAATAATATATATATGGCGAGTATTTTGTTTCCACTATTGCCCGTGCCTACAAAGACTCGACGAAACGAGAATAATAAAATCTATTTTATTTATCTAATAAAAAATAATAACAATTATGTAAATAATAAATTAATAAAACCGGTAAAAATTGTCGATATTAACTTCGTGGGTACAGTAAATCCTTCTCCAATAAATCATGGATAATTATTTTTTGTCTGGTTGCATAGATACATATACAGGGTGTCCTGTTATGAATGGATAATCCTGCAACTGCCGATAGATCAAATCATGTCCGACTATAGATAGATCCGATAGATCAAATCATGTCCGGCTGGAATTTCAGTTTAGTAAAAGTCCCACGGTTTTTGAGATAAAAATAATCTGCTTTTGGTTTTTCGGTCATTTCTACAAATGATATCTTTTTTTCATCTAGTTTAAAAAAATACTCTTGGTTATTTGTTTTATATAGAAAAGTCTTCTTTTTAACCTTAAATATTAAGGAAACTTTAGGAAAAAAGATCTTATGCAGAATTTTCATATAAACCAATTCGAATATCGGCCTCTATTAGCCTGAGGTGTATAAAAATGTACAACGCACATCGTGCCTATTACTTTTAAGTTTCTTAGTTATTGTCGATTGATATCATTTGTATAAATGGCATGCGAAAAACCAAAAGCAGATGATTCAAAGAAAAATAAGAAAAGCCGAAAATCTTGAAAACCGTGGAACTTTTACTGAACTGCAATGCCAGCATGTGGTAGGACATGATCTGACATATCGACAGTTGCAGGATTATCCACTCATAACAGGGCACCCTGTATGGATATGAACATATAAATTTTAAATCAAGTGAAAATATTTTTGCAATTGCTCGTGCATGGCATTTTTCTCCGTAACAACTTCCGATTAATTATTTCTAGTGGTGCTAAATATATATATATATATGCTGCCTTTATAATACATCTTGTTAAACGATTTCTCCCCCGTGAATATTGTTATTCAGAATATACGAAACGCACAAAGATCTTGTTCCAAATAATTGATGGAGCCATGGTAAAATGACGATCTGTTCGATTATTACATCGGCCTACAATTAAATGTGAAAGGAAGGCTCGTGCGCTCGTTATCCACCTTACGAACGATAGAATCATTTTCTGACAATTATGCGGGGACGGACGGTTGACGTCATCGGCAGTCACGTAGGACAAAATATTACACGCGCTGCTAAATTTTCGTGTTACGGCTATACAACTTAATGATCCTCGTGTGTCCACCACCACACGGGGTAAACACAGGCATTGAGGCGCGCAGGTACGTTTAATGATTGATTGGCAGCGGGACTGAAATAAACTAAGAGCCAGCCCCCATGGAAATTTATATACGCAAAAATATACTGCAAATTAATTTTATTAATAATTGTAATATATGTGAACTGTTTGCCATATATTGAAAATATATGTTGCATATATGTGCCAAATTCTAATTTTCGTAACGTTTTTATATATGAGATGATGTATATGCGTGGTATTACTGTATATCAATGTATGATATATCAATGATATATGTAGCATTTACCCTGCATATATACCACATATATTTAGCATATATGTTGCATACACACTGCATACATACCACATATATGCTGCATAAATGGTATATATATGCCACATATATACAGATATGCGTAGCCACATATATGCCACATATATACAGATATGCGTGTAATAGTGTACTTTAACTGTAAGTTAAGTTTTTTAAGTTTCAGTTTTAAGTTTCATTAAGTTTAACTGTAATAGTGTTTATACACAGCATATATTTCTTGCCAGGAAAATGTATCAAAAATGTATGCGTCATATATGACGCATCAATGACACATATATGAGTCTCATATGACGCATACATTTTTGATATATTTTTCTGACAAAAAAATAGATTGAAAATATATCGAAAATATATGGGTCGTATATGTCTCATATATGCATCATATATAGTGTTTATACGTAGCATAAATTTTTTTGGTCCGAAAAATATATCGAAAATATATGGGTCATATATGCGTTATATATTTGGTGCATATATACTGAATATATACGTATTATTCTATTTTTCGTCACCATATATGCTACCGATATATATATATATATATATATATATATATATATATATATATATATATATGTAGCATACATTTTCTGCATATATTTTACATACCCAAATTTCCTTGGGGGAGCCGTGTGAGAGAGAGAGAGAGAGAGAGAGAGAGAGAGAGAGAGAGAGAGAGAGAGAGAGAAGGGTGATAAGAGCGGTAGAGAGCAAGGGAGAGAGAAAGACGGTGAATGATGGACGTCATAAATCTTATGGTCGTGTGAAGCTTCCATTTTGTACGTCATTACCTATTGACAAGTAACAAAACGCAAAATAAGAATCGTTGACATTCTTCATACGTACATTGCAATAATGCAATATACGTTAATGCGTAAATAAAATAATGCAATATAATAATAATAATATACACTATTGGCGAAAGGTTTCCGGACAAAAATTCAAAAAAGTTCCGGAACGATTTCTTATACCATTTCGCCGATGGTTGACATAAATGAATTTGATAAACGGCATTTTTAAGGGGAGTAATCCACCTTCATTGCGTTTTGAAAATAATTTTTTCCTATTTTTTTACGACTAGTATCCTTTTTCGAAAACGACCATTTTTCGCCTTTTTTGTTCCTCTTCTGGTGGACCCCGATTGCAAACATTTTTTTATGCATTTATTTGACTGAAATCATAAAGGAGGAAGCTCAAGCTTTATTTTTGTTTATTTTTTAAAGCTTCGTACGATTTTTTTTTCCTAAGCCTATGTTGATTTTTTGACAAAAGAGACAATTCGAAAAATGACGTGTAACGCGAAAACGACAAGGATTCAAGGAAAACATCAAGATAGTAAAACGTTGAAACGGTTTTCCTTGAGTTAGCGAGAATTTTCTCCGATGTTTTTTCGAATTTTTGTTTTCACCTATTCTCGGTAAAGAATCAGATGTTTTAATTATCGTAACTCGAGAACTAAGGATTTTTGGCAAAATTTAAGGAGAGGAAAAAATTGTTTTTTTTTTCGTTTTTCAACGCAATAGAATTATTGCAGTTTTTTTCAACATTTTTTTCCCCGTAAAATTTTTAGTTTTCTAGTAACGTCAATCAATTGATTTCAACCGATTCTATTGCGATAAAAATAGAAAAGAACAATTTTTCCCCTCTTGAAATTTTACCACAAACCCCTTAGTTGTCGTGTTACGGTAAGTAATTAAATCATCTGATTTTTCACCGAAAATAGGTGGAAAAAAAAAATCTGCAAAAATTCTCGCGACCCAACGAGAACTGATTCAGCTTTTTACCATCAAACTAAAAAAAAATTTACTAAAAAATCATTTTGGAACTTTTTTGAATTTTTGTCCGGAAACTTTTCGGCGGTAGTGTATATAATAGATCGGTATAGTAATATATTCGTACAGTGATATAATAATAATACTAATAATATGTACATATAAAATTCTTATGATTAATATATTGCTATAAATCCATATACAGGGTGTCCCATTTTAATCTTACACCTGAATTTTCTCGAAATATATTGCTCGGACGAAATATTGTGTGGAACAAAACTTCTAAGGATTGAAGGGGGACGTTTGAAAAAAATTTATTTGAGGAGCCAAAATTCAAAATGGCACCGTTACAAAGGCTGACATGTTTTTTTCAAACGGAAACATAACTTTTTTTTATTGCCAAAAAATTTGTCAGCTGAAAACTAAAAACTTTTTTTGAAAAAATTTTTTGATAAAGTTCATAGTTTTCAAGTGAGAACATCATTTTCAATTATTCAGATGTATCCAGGATTTGTGTGTGTGTGTGTGTGTGTGTGTGTGTGTGTGTGTGTGTGTGTGTGTGTGTGTGTTTTTCTACCCATCGTGATCAAAGTTCGTCAAGGATTTAAAGAAACACGTTTTTGGGCCTGAAAATGGCACAAACGCTATTGAAATGGAAAAAAACTATTTTTCATCGATTTTTCTCCAAAATTTTCTCATGAAATATCGTCCAAATTTGAAAACAAAAAAACAACAAAAAAAAATGTCAACAAAAAAATTTGATTCTTTTTTTGTTCAAGTGGTCATACATTCGAAAATACAACATTGAGCGGCTTGCCGTGAGACATTTAGTCTAATTGTCCCTACCACCGGCATTTGCGTTAGCCAAAGCGTAGGAGGTTGCATGGCTGAGTCTGTTGCAGACCATTCGCGTTACCCAGAACTTGAAAACTATGAACTTTATCAAACGTTCTCACTTGAATACTATGAACTTTATCAAAAAATTTTTTCAACAAAAGTTTTTAGTTTTCAGCTGACAAATTTTTTGGCAATAAAAAAAAGTTATGTTTCCGTTTGAAAAAAACATGTCAGCCTTTGTAACATCGCCATTTTGAATTTTGGCTCCTCAAAAAAATTTTTTTCAAACGTCCCCTTTCAATCCCTAGAAGTTTTGTTCCACACAATAGTTCGTCCGAGCAATATTTTTCGAGAAAATTCAGGTGTAAGATTAAAATGGGACACCCTGTATATATATTAGACTGATTCAAAAAAAAATTTCCTTCTGGATTCTCGTGCTATTGTTGGGCACTGATAAAACAAAATTTCTCTAAAAAGATGGGCGCGGTCACTCAATTTTTAGAGGTGGCTATCTCGACTTTTTTGTATTTGAATTTTTTTAACGAACGTATTGCATTTAAGCATAGTCATGGCTTCGGATTACGGATAAAAATCACATCCAGCAGCTTTTTCGTAACAAAAATAAACTCTAACAATTTGAAAAGGGTGCAATATTCACAATTCAAATCCAGGTAGATCAATAATGGCGTCTATACTACTCTCGTTATTCATGTAGATTTATTTATACGCATTAACATTTTGCACTTTTTACGAAAAATTAAATTATAAGCTTTTATTCATAAATCGTATATTTATATTTTCAAAATGCTACGCTTATATTATCTTCAAACTCATTTACATTTCTTCCCAGCCATTCTCAAGTTCGTTAACATTTTGGGCAGAAAGAAAATGTGCAACGTTGAACAGTTTGTCCAAATCTCTCTTAAATTTACGCTCCTTCGATATTTGTGACGGCAAATTCTTTTTAACTCGATTTTTTTAAAGTTGTTTCCAGACTAGATGGAGTTTTATTGATTTGAAGATTGCGTTATTCAATCGACGCGTTGGAATTTCAGCACATTTCCATTGTTCGAAAATTTCTTTCATCGTTTCGTGTGCACTTCGAC
Source organism: Ophion obscuratus (assembly GCA_964007375.1). Classification (NCBI taxonomy): domain Eukaryota; kingdom Metazoa; phylum Arthropoda; class Insecta; order Hymenoptera; family Ichneumonidae; genus Ophion; species Ophion obscuratus. Next base: position 56,084,806 of record OZ023317.1, read on the forward strand.
GTATGGTCAGTTTTTCTCTGTTATGTTTGTAAAAGAACAAACTCAAAACTTTTCCGATTTTTATCCGTAATCCGAAGCCATGACTATGTTTAAATGCAATACGTTCGTTAAAAAAAATTCAAATACAAAAAAGTCGAGATAGCCACCTCTAAAAATTGAGTGACCGCGCCCATCTTTTTAGAGAAATTTTGTTTTATCAGTGCCCAACAATAGCACGAGAATCCAGAAAAAATTTTTTTTTTTGAATCAGTCTAATATATATATGTATGTGTATATATATATATATATATATATATATATATACACGCACAAACACACTAAAGATTAAAAGACAATATCACGAAATAATTCACCAAGACCGGGCTCAAAGATCTCGCACTTTTCGAGCATCCATTTACGAACTTTTTCGTATTTCAATGAAATTTCTCGTACCCAATTTCGGTGGAAAATGCCGGGCAAGGTGCGCGCTCAAACCGCTTGCAATTCGACGACCTGCTGGCTCGCATGCGAGTTTCGCACGTTGCCTTGAAGTATGGGTGAGATGAGATCCTCGTATGGACGCGGGTTTTTTAAACCGAACAAGGTGCGCACACACTCACACACATACGGGTCAAAGTGACCCACATAAAACCAGATCGCTCCGTTCGTTTACCCACTCGAATAAGTTTATCTTTTTGGATGCCTGTTTTTTTTCACAATTTCTTTCGCCACTGGGCCGCCGAGCCTAACTTGTCCCGGTTCATTCCTCCGCGGCCAATCATCGACTTTCTCCCCCGTACAAATTAATGATATACGTATGTACGCGCGAGGACCGAGTCGCATACGTGCACCATGCCGATGGTGGACTTCCACGGACGCAAGCCCGGCACAACCGCTTTCAATCTTCGCTCGCCACGAATTTAAATGCGCATAAAAACGTTCCCCATCATTCGCAACGTTCCGATACGCGATACGGAAAAAAAAAGAAACATGCAAGCGGGAGAGCAAAAAGAGCGAATGTTTTCTTCAACTTATTTCACGAAACGTTACGTTTTCCGGTGCGGCGAAACTTTACGAGACGAATTTCAATTATTTATCTTTACTTTATGTTTTTTTTTAACAATATAGACATTTGTTAATATTGAAATACAGTAATATAGCAATATGGTAATATATCAATATATTATATATCATTAACAACATAGTAATATATGAGCATGGTAAGCTATAATATATCAGTACAGTCATATAGCAGGATAAAACCGGTGATGTTAAAACCAGTATATAACTGGTAAAGCATCTGGTAATGTGGTAATATATCGATATAGCGATACAGTATATATCAATATCAGTAATATTACATCAATATGTGATATCGTAATATATGAGCATAGTAATACTATAATATATCAGTACAGTAACATGACAACATAGTCATGTAGTAATATATAATATAGCGATACAATTTAAGGGGTATGCGTAAACTTGACATTGGAATAATACGATTTTTTTCTTACATTTTTTTATAGCCCAGAGTCTTAACTCAAATTTGGAACAAAGATTTTGCAAAAAGTGAGCGAGTTATGGCGATTTTTGTAAAGGGTCAGATCGCTCAGTTTGCTCACGGCGAACTGCCTCGCTGTGATTAACCCTTTTTTATTTTGGCTTTTCCTCGAATATTATGTTCTACGAAACGGTGTAAATCGTGTCGCAAAATCTAATGGTCCCATTCACTTCAAATTCGGACCGAGTTGACCAGAGTTCATTTTTCAATAACAAATGGTCAAAGTTCTTTTTTTGTCGAAAATTGAACATAATTTTTTGAATTTCATAGTAGCATATAAATATATATCTACACAATGCATATATGCACATAAACAAAAAAGAGAGTGAAAGGACATATTTTTTCGTTTCAATTTTTTAAAACGATAACATGCAATTGTGTTGCACTCCGAACATTGAACGTGCGCGAGAAAATGACGCGCGCTTGTGAGCCGTTTGAAAAAAAACCGAGTGCATACGTCGCCGTCGTAGTCGAGATCGTTTCACAACGTCATCGAACGAACGAAATGTCAGGGTTGAGTTCGTCGCGCAATGACCTGATTGTTGTGACCATCGCGCTGTTAATGACGCCTTTAGTCATCGTTGTTCCATTCAACATGGTCGAACCTTCCCACACGCTTGTGCGCGTTTTTACCGCGCGCTCATCGTCCTCTTGTCACGTCTGACGAATATTCTGCCTCGACAGACTACTGCAGATTTCACGTACTCGAAGTGACGTTCAAAACCCAAAACGGCGATCGAAAGATGTTGGTAACTCTCACAAACCCCAAAGCCAAAATGGCGATCGAAAGACGTTCTTAACCCAAACAAACGCAAAAGCCAAAATACCGACCGACAGACTTTCTTAAGAGGGAATGACACCTCATCGCGGTCGGTATGGTAGAACAATTACAGATTTCCAAAAATCTCTGAAACGGCTCGTCAGATCTCGTCGAAACTTTGCCAAACGATGTCAAATACATAAACGAACAGCTGTCTGCCCTTCAAATTTTCTGAATTTGAGAAAAAAAATGTAGATTGGCTTATCATAAGTCAATGTTGTTTTTTTTTCTCAAATTTAGAAAATTCGAGAGGCAGACAGCTGTTCGTTTATCTATTTGACATCGTTTGGCAAAGTTTCGACGAGATCTGAAGATCCGTTTCAGAGATTTTTGGGAATCTATAATTGTTCTACCATACCGACCGCGATGAGGTGTCATTCCCTCTTAAGCCAAGCAAAAACCTCGAAGCCAAAATAACGACCGAAATTCAAAACGGATACTTGACGTCAGTAGAGCATCTGAAAATAGAAATGGTGAATTCCTCGTTTTCGTGGGTATATATCTAACAGAATATACGCCCTTAAGGTGGTTCGGAAGAAACAATTAAAAAATCGACATGTTTAATCTCGTATTTTTTTGTGAGAAAGAGATGGTATGTCAGCAACCACCTTGAAATGAAAAAAATTAAGCCACTCCACCGTACCGTTTCTTGAAAGTTGGCCTAAAATACACGGACTCAAACGTAACCTCCGAAAAATTTGCCGGAAATGATAGCTTTACGTAAAATTTAGTCGTATGGCCCAACAAACAAAACTTCTTATTCGAATCGTCGATTAAGGGGGCAAATCACAGTAGCACACAAAAAATGGGCATATTTTCGAGAATTAATTTTGGCTGAATAAAAGTATCAATCGAAAATCTGTAAAGTAGGTTTTATAGCAATACTAAAAAAGTACAAAATGTAATTTTTTCAATAAAAAATATTTAAAAATGGCGGCTGCGCAGCATATGCCCCAAGGCGCCTTTTTTGAGCTCGCCGAAGACATAACTCGAGCAAATTTTTACCGATCGACTTGAAATTTTGACAGTAGCTTCGAAACATCTTTCTCCACGGAGCTACGTAGGATTTTTTATTTTATATGGCTTACTTTTTTTTATCGACGATTTTATGGCGTTTTTTTTTTGTTAAAAATTTAACTTTATTTTCAAACATGCACCATTTTGCGAAAAATCAATATATCGAAAAAATCCTACGTAGCTCCGTGGAGAAAGATGTTTCGAAGCTACTGTCAAAATTTCAAGTCGGTCGGTAAAAATTTGCTCGAGTTATGTCTTCGGCGAGCTCAAAAAAAGGCGCCTTGGGGCATATGCTGCGCAGCCGCCATTTTTAAATATTTTTTATTGAAAAAATTACATTTTGTACTTTTTTAGTATTGCTATAAAACCTACTTTACAGATTTTCAATTGATACTTTTATTCAGCCAAAATTAATTCCCGAAAATATGCCTATTTTTTTGTGTGCTACTGTGATTTCCCCCCTTAATTCGGAATTCACCTGAAAAAATTGTAGCTGACCCACCGTGTAATGTTTTCACAATAAATCATTAAATTTTGCATCTGTCTCTCCCTAAATGGTGATCGGAAAGTTAGCTGTGTTTGCTAGGGGAAATTCCTAGACGGTAATTCACGCAGAATGCGATATGAATGTCGCCGAATGCCTACGCTGCAGATCATGCTAAATACAATAAGAATAGAGGAAAAGTAATTATAAAACGAAGGATAAAAAATGAATAAAAATATGTTGATTGTAGATCTTAATTTTTTTTTAAATTTATGTGTACGTATACAAATATATGAAGAATGGCTGTAAAAATTTTTATTTAGAAAACTCAAAAATTTCTTGCTGTTGTCGTTCTGTATATTTACCTGAAGATAAAACTTTACAAACTGCCCAGTCAATCTCTTGTTATTTATCTGTACGAACAAAAGCAGATTAATTTTCTGTAAAAAAAGAAACGGCCACTTACACGTAATTTTGCCATGTTTTGACATTTGTCGAGTCCTTGACGGGTGACGTTTGAATTCTACTAAAGTGAGGTTATGTAGCGTTGCTAGCTGCTTAAAACACGAACCCTGAGTACTCCTTAAATAATGATCAACCGAGTGGTCAATAACCAATGTCGATTGTAAGTATTTATGACAATCATAATTTTTCATTCTAATGGGTACCAAAATAAAAATACTTTTTTATGAGATTAAATTCTCTGTATTTTAAACGTTCGGAAGAAAAAAAATAAAAATCGTTAAAATTGTCACTTTGACTTGCGGTTTTTCTTCCGAACTACCTTAAGGCTCTCGGGAATGTATATATCACACACGAAATACCGATACACACATCAGCTCGCTATCTTTTTTTCTAACTCCGTCTCGCTTCCTCTTTCTTTTGCTTGGAACGTGGGAGAAACGAGTTTTCGATTTTAGCTCGATCAGCTCCTCTGACGCGCACACACGTCCAGTCAACAGGCTTGAGGAAAGGGCTGCATTCGCCGATGCTCACAGAGTGGCAATCGAGCTCGCTTGAAATGTCGTCACTCGGAACCAACAACCCTCCTGTTCGTGTATATGTCTCAAAAACCGAAAAAAGAGTTATTCTTCTTCTCCACGCATTCTCCTTCTCACCGAGTTTCTCGCATCGGAACTTCATGTTCAAATTCAAAGCAATTTTCAAATAAAAAAGCTCAACTCTCGCTGTAAAATTTTTCCAATGCTCTCGAACATGATTTAACGGCGGGGTAAAGTTAATTCGGCGAAAAAAAGGCATGTTTTTAAGATTTTTTTTTGGCGTAACGAATAGTGTTCGTTTATTGAAAAATTTACATATAATAAAGTAACATTTGAACAACATTCTCCTAAATTTGCATTGCAAAATATTCAAAATTGAGCGAGTGAAAATTAAACCCCGGAGGCGCCTCGAAAAAAAGTTGGTTTGCGGTGTGCACTATAACTCGCAACAGAATCATTTGAAACAAAAAAATCAAAATGCATTTGTTGAAGGAGATGTTTCTCGAGGTAATGACGGGAGGATTTTTTTTTTCGATTTTTCGATTTTTCGTAGCACTTGGGAGCCAAAAACCCGATTTTCGCTAAAAAAATCGGCTAATTTGTTGTTGAAAAATTAGTAATTATTAAAAAAAACAAAAGAGCTCTCGACAATACCTGGTGAATTATGTGAAGAAGTACTGTGCAAAATTTCAAAGCGATTGGTCCAGTAGATTTTGAGTTATCGTGCACACGGACTTCAAATATGACAAGTCTCAGAAAAACGGTTTGAAAAACGCGGAAGAGTTTGGTCGCTTAGCGCTCATTGCACATAAGCTTGAGAACACTTCTCGATTGCATAAAAATTTTAACACAATATTCTTGATATATTATGCATTCATTTAAAAAATGAAAAAAAAAATTTTAATACTTTACCCCGCCCTTAAGGCGTTACCCCCACGTGTAGCGCAAAAAAATGCCTTTTTCATGAATTTTTTAAAAGGAAACTACAAAACTATTTCAATCGATCAATATACCATCTTAAAGAACACGTGTCGAAGAACTTTCATTAATTTTTTTATTGAAAAATATTACATTGTTTAGTGGCAAATGGCCGTCAATGAAATAATGTTTTTATATACACGGTTTGCGGTGACCAACATTGCGGCGAAGTGGATCATCTGAAAAAAAATGTGAATGGATTTAGTCAAATATAAGTATAAACTAGTCTTTAATCGAAGGATTTTAAAAAATATTCATTTTTCACAAAATGCCGGACAGTCAAAGTTAATGGTTCGATTTTAACGAAAAAAACGGCCGTTTTTTGGCTATAAAACGGCCATTTTTTTTTTCGAAAAAAAAATCGAACGATCAAAGACTACATTTTTATGTATTAAGGAGGTACGGTGATTAGAGCGAGTCCAAGATAAAAGCCCGATTTTTTTTAATAACATTGTCGAGAGCTTCGTCCATGCGTATGCGGAGTTTCCGCGAGATTTACCGTACAGTTTCCGAGTTATTAATTGTTAAAGTTGGTCAATTAGTCACACGTAGACGACAAAATGTGCCTGTCCTCTCATATATCGATTTTTTTGTGCTACTTGGAGCCAAGACACGCGTAAAAAAAACTGACGGTTGCGTTCGTTGGTTCGTTGTGATCAATAAGGCAACTTGAGTTGGAAAGCTCACCGCAGAAATAAGCAATAAATTTAGAAATAAAGTCGCGAAAAACCGAAGTATTCGGCGAGAGAGACGTCTCGTGACGTAACCGCAGCCATCTTGCTCGAAGTGTGGCAACGCCGGATGCCCGCGCAAATTTGATTCTTCTATCGGATATTTTCAACGCGAATTAAAAATATGGTTGTGTGAAGCCGTACGTTTTTTAATCGATTATAAAAGGCCTTTCGTCGATATTTACTCAAAGTTCTTTTATGTATAGCTAAGGCATCTCAATCTTTCTGGCGACATGCATACAACGCATTTATATGTAAAGTCAGCATGGAAAAACCGTCATATAAAATGAACGTTCGTTTTTATATCTGCAAATATTGTGAAAATTAGGAAAGGGAAAAATAACATAACAATCGATGAAATATGTTTTGACTTCGGACAGATTGGACATTGGATATTGAGGTTAACGTCAACGCGACGTTTTTCATTTGCATTCGCAATATCATCTTTTCACTCTCTAATTCTTGTCCGACAGAATCTACCTTTGTCTCTAAACTGGACTTCAGGTACAATCCTATTACTCTCTTGATAAACTTCTACAGTACTTATTTTCATTCTCCATGTTTACCGGCTACCAAAAATAATAAGCCGACCGCGTGGGACCCACCCATGCAGAAACTTTTTGGGGACTCCCCAGATCCTACCAGATCCCTATGGGGATTTGATAGGGACGCCCCAAGTAAGGAGTCCACACTGGAATCCAAATAGATTTGTTGGGGATTCCCCAGGTTCTACCAGATCCTTATGGGGATTTGATATGGACACCCCAGGTAGGGAGACCACATTGGAATCCAAATGGATCCTGGGCTGTTTCCAGATTAACGTGGTTTGAGAATTTTTTACTAGAAATTATATAAAATAGGATTTCGCGACGCTCTGTAAAAAATTATTCTTTGATGGTCCCGTGCACAGATTTGCTTAGGAGTTTCAAGATGCACCAACGTGTTTCTAGGAATTTGTTAGGATATCGAATAATACAATATATAATTATATTCTTTAGTAACTTCTTTACTTTAGTGCTTACCCATATTGTATATTTATAGTTTGTTATGGGCTAGTATTTTTTATACGAATAAAAAAGCTTGTTATAAATTTTAATATGCACACTTTTTGAATTTTTAATACTTGTGCGCATAAAAATTTATTTTGGACGTGACGGCAATCGGGTTACGATTGCGTCTGCGGTTTATCGCTGTGGGTGTGGAGTTTTGTTAGAGCGGCTTAAATGAGGTTTTAAAAGAAAATTAAATGTAAGTATGAAATCATATTTTTATAAACATGATATCTATTACACATTCGCTTAAGTTTGTAGCCCGTAACATCAATTTCCACGCGACCCGGTGGATTTTTCATCGGGATCCAATAGGGATTCCCCATCGGGATCTAACAGGGATTCCTTGTCGGGAGCCAATAGGAATTCCCTATCGGGATCCAATAAGGATTCAGAAAATCGCTTCCGACAAAAGAAAGACGTCGGGCGATAGAACATAAGCGGCGAAGGGTACATATATATTCGTGTCGTCGTTGAAAAGCGCGACGATCGAGTTACTGCGCAATCGCGATCGTAAAATTTATTTACTCCAAACACGCATTAATGTTTGTTACATTCCAATGATGCAAGCATCAACCTTATTAAAGTGTTTAAATTTTATATAATATGAAAAGTATTCAAAGAATATCCCGCCCATAACTGCACAAGTATTTTTGCTTAATAATAGTATAAAAAGTGTATAAAAACTACGTTACAGCATAAGAAGTATTTAAAGTATTTTTAAAAAGTTCATAAAGTATAAAAAGTACTCGAAGATATAGATATAAGATATAAGTATTCGAAGAATACTATACAAAGCACTATAAATATTCAGTATGGGTAAACAATTAAAAAAAAAACAAAAAAAGTATATTGTGGTATTCGATATGTACCCCTTTGTAAACAATAAATTGATCTCTTTAGTGTATCGATGCTTTTATTTTTTGTAGCATTTTGGGCTTACAGAATGCGATATGATCGATCAAGCATCGTATCGGATTCCGTTCAATACTGTGGGGAAGCTTTAAGATTCTTACATTGGATTCCGATGGGAAATCCCTATTGGATCCTAATAGGGAATCCCTATGGAATCCCTATGGAATCCCTTTTGGATCCCGATGGGAATCCCTTTTGGATCCCGATGGGGAGTCCCTCTTGGAATCCAATGTACGAGCGTGACGTTTCCTGATAGGGATCCAATGGGGTGTCCCGTTGGATCCCTATCAGGGAGTAGGGAGAAGTAGGGGAATCCTATAGGATTCCAAACACAATTTCTACCTGGGCATGACAGCTATCGAAAATGCAACGATGCTAAACGTCAAAGATATGGCGTACTACTGAAGTCGAGTAGTAGATTATTACGTTTGTTTTCATATTATAAAAATAATAAGTAGCTTGAAATTCAATACTTAAAAAATATTTCTCGAAATATAGGCCACACACATATGTCTAAAACGTAGCGGTATTATGGCGAAAAAAAGACTCTTAGTTTACTAGCGTGGTCATCACCGTACCTCCTTAAATAAGCCTGCAAAATTTCAAGAAGATCGGTTCATTAGTGTTCGAGTAATCTTGGTCACCGACTTCAGAAATGCCATTTTGAGAAAAACGCGTTTAAAGTTTCAATTTCCGGTCGTTTGCACAACGGGTTCTTCTCTTTCAACGCTCATATCTCAGTCAATTTTGTTCGGATCGACTTGAAATTTTCAGGACATATTCTCAGATACTTATACTTCAAAAAAATGCAATAAAAAAAAATCGATTTTTTCAAAATCGCAAGTGGGGGTAACCCCTTAAAAAATTGCAAACACGATGCGCGTGACAGTGAAAAATTCCTGTCACCTTCGAAATCTTCTTTTTTCGCGTCGGTCATACTTTCCGTCGTTAAAATTGGCGCTCGCTTGCGGGGCGCGACAAGAATAGACATTTTTTAATTTGACGCATTGCCGTTTATTTGCATTTTTCTAGACTCTTGTCTATACGCAAACGTTAGCGAGCTCGAAATCTCTATAAATAAAGTCTCCATAAACGAGGAGAAAAAAAAACGAGCGGCTCCTACGATGCTCGAAGCCGTCACCTTTGTCGTTACGATTCGGCATTCGAAGGGTCGTACTCACGTCGCTGTATCGCGTAATAACAATTGAGGGAAATCTAACCTTCGCGACTACTCGTAGCGCGCGCGGTTATCTCATGTTTTTCGAGATTGAACCAACTGGAGAACGCTTGTGTGAAACACTTCGCGTGAAAAGTAATTTAAAAAATTCCCGTCCATCCTGTCGTCCGTCCTAAGTTTTACTTTTATTTTCAACAAGATTCTGTAACCTTTACTTTGGTGCAAATATTGTTTGTGCATAATATAATTATCAGACAAAACTGCATTTCGTTCTATCAAATGAAAATTCCCGATTAAATTGTATTTCAACATGAAGTAAAATTGCACAATTAAATTAAGCTTCCTACTGAAATAACGTCTTCGCAATAAAAATCAACTTCCAACCGAAGCAAAACGTCCTCGAAAAAATGTATTTGTGAATTTAAAAAAATTTCTACACAAAATGGAAAATTTGAATGCAATGAGAATAAAAAAAAACCAACAAGAATTACATACGTTCCAAGAAAAATCGACACATCGTTATTTCTCACTTCGAAATTCAAATTAAAAAAAAGAATGATGATAATAACTCTTCGATGACAAAGGTTTGACTACGGGCGGACGAAGAAGAAAGAGCGAGAGAGAGAGCGAGAGAAAGAGAGGGACAGAGAAAAAGAAAGAGAGCGACAAACGACACAGTGCCGAATATTGTGAGGAACTGGTGCAAACGAAGCGCTCACGTGTACCGAGAGCTGTCTCACTATTATTAGTTCGCCGGCCATCAAGAATACGTGTCCGAAAGCCCATAAATATATACACACACATATCCACACACGCGTACACACTCGTAGGCATACACACGCATACACTTATGTTTAAAAAATACAGATATGTTCCCGTAACGGTGCAACACGTCTAGAAAACGATCGCACATAAACACATCGTTGTCGGGTTGCAAAGTGCAAGCCCGTCTGTTCGCAGAAAGGAAAAGCGTGAGCAAAGGAGCGATATCCGTGTGTGAATATGCACCCATGATATACATACATACATACATACATACATATATATATATATATACCCAACGAAGACGTGTCGCCGTCGCGTTAAGGCTTCGTATACGCGCATTTGCAAGTAGACGGAACGAGCGCTCCATGAGGGTCGTCGTGGATTGGAGGGACGACCGCGAGTGCAGCAGTCCCCGCCGGAAAATTGCAATGTCCAGCACCCGCGCGAGCGGCGAGCCAAGAAATGAGAGACCCCGGTTCAAGGCCTCACACATACACGCGCACACACCCACGTATATGTATATATATATATATGTGTGTGTGTGTGTGTGTGTGTGTGTGTGTGTGTGTGTGTGTGTGTGTGTGTGTGTGTGTGTGTGTGTGTGTGTGTGTGTGTGTGTATACATACAAGGTGAACCGAAAAGTGACGTCCAAAAAAAACATCTAGATGCCTCGTATACCAATCCGAATCGCCCCATGTAGGTATGCTCTACGATCTTTTTACTTATCAACAAAAAAAGCACTTTTTCATTTTTATTTATTTCTACGTACTTTCCTCGGGATTTTTTCTTGTGTTATCGTTATGAGGTGCACTGTTAAAGCAATAGACAAATGACCAACTGAACACTAACGTGAATGCCTTACATTTCGATGAAAGGCTTAAAAAACAGTTTTGAGGTGGTCAGTCACTAGAGTTCAGATGATAAAAAAAAATACTTTTACTAGTCCAAATGACTGTCACTTGCTTTAAGAAATTTTTAAGAGGAAAATACATACACAAAAGATAAAAACCTATGATACAGGAGAACGCGAAGAAAAATAAAAAAAGCTTTTTTTTTTTAATGTAAACTTGTAAAGAGGCATTTACATTTTCCTTTCGGACGTCAATTTTTTCGGGCCACCCTGTACACACACACACACACGCACGCACGCACGCACGCACACGCACACGCACGCACGCACGCACGCACGCACGCACGCACGCACACGCACGCACGCACGCACACGCACGCACGCACACACACACACACACATACACACACGCACAGGCACGCAGGCACGCATGCATGGATATTTTCGTCACATGTGCACCACGTCAGCGAAATGCAGCTCCCAACGGAGGAAAAAAGAGTGACGGCGATGAGGGGCGAGTGCGGCGGAGAAGATAGATGGACGCCATATTGAATAAGCATGCTTTGTACATTGCATCGGCTACGTAAATATATATATATATATATATATATCGTGTGCATGGACGTATACATGGACATTCGTATGCGCGTGCCATAAGGAGGGTACGTGGACGCCAATGTAATGCAGTAGTTGACTGCACTCGCGGTATCGAGCGTTCGGGAAGCGCGGGGGGCGGAGTCGCGGCCTCTGTGTGCGACGACAACGAGCGAGCCGAGTTTTGTGTGCACCGGCACCAGCCAGGCAGTGTGTCGGCGGCAATGACGTCACAGCCTCACTAATGCCCGAGTTACATAAACCCCCATGCAGGAGGCCACAGCATGCGTGCTTCAATCCACCTAGAGAACTGCACGGTTATCCCTACCCCACCCTTCCGCCGGTATACCTCCTTCGCCCCGCTCGAGCTACCGGTACCACCGTGATGCACTGCGCGAACGTCAGAGAGGGGGGCAAGTAAGAAAACGAGGGTGACCGAGAGAGACCGGCGGGGGGGGGGATCGTGTGTGTTTGTGTGCGTGTGCGTGTGTATGTATTGCTGCCTTTGAAAAACTAAGTTTGACCTTCATTTGACCTTGACCCCTTTTACTGGCAAAATTGACAAGATTTATTTCTTTGAAGATTAAATATCGTTGTCGTATAATTTATCTTGGAAATCTTGAGATATTTCATCTTAGCATCTGAGAGGTCTGCATAAGCTTGGAATTTGAAAAATATGATTTTCTTATCGTATAGTTTCATAGCGTAGGTTGTTGACTCAAATGTGCACCAAAGCTTTGTAAAAATTCCGAAAATGTAGCTTTGAAAAACGAAATCTGACCTTTCATTTGACCTTGACGATTTTTACAGGCAAAAGTGACGACAATATCAAGGTTTTTTTTTTTTTTTTTGAAGAACAAATCCCGTGATCTCAATAATGATCTTGAAGATCCTGAGATATTTCATCTTAACGTCAAAGAGCTGCACGGAAAAAAGAAATAGTACAAAATACAGGGGCTGCACAGTTCGCATTGGACTCGAGCGATTGCACAGCGATATTGACTGAAACACAGTGCTCAAAATACAGTGTGCTCAAAGTAAATTATTACAGTTCCTATACTGGCCTCTTTGGACTCGAACCGCTCTACTGTGTCTTTTACTGGACCACACAGTCCAAAATACAGTGCAGTCAAAAGTAAATTTTGACAGTTCAACACTGTAATATAAATTTAACAAAACTTGTAATTTGACAGTTGGTTAATCTGTATTATGCACAATGAATGCGCCAGTTATATCGACAGAGTTTATGTAGACACACAAAAAAAAAGTTTATCCATAAAAGAAGTTTGAAAAAAATGTGTGGAAAATATAAAAAAATCAGTCACGTAAACTAGAACGTACCTTTTTGTAAATAATTCTCTCTTTTTTTATAATTTCTTGAATTATGTCGCACAAATTTCAACGTTCGCATTCTATCGACCACGCACTACTAACTGGCAATCCTTTGTGTCCTGGCCACATGCCTCACCCCACACGCGAGACAAGTACTAATTAGACGAGAACGTACTTTAAAAATCTAAATCTCAGTGTGTACAGGAAAATTCTTTATTTTCGTAGGACAGGATTTACATTACTCTGTTTTACTGTAAAATGAAATATGGCACTCTGTTTTTTATACGGTTTATACTGTAATTTTCGCTGTTTCTTTTTTTCTGTGTGTGCTTGGAACTTGAGAAATTTGATTTTTTTTTATCGCACAGTTTTAAAGCTTAGGGTCGAAGGGCACCTTCGAATTAGGGCGCCTTCAAATTAACTCGAATTTGCACCAAAGATTTTGCAAAAATTCCATAAATTGCGCGATTTTTGTGAAGTCAGATCGCTCAGTGCTCTAAGGTGCGATTTATCTTTTTTTCTTTTGCATTTTTCTCGAACACTTTGTTTTATGAAACGGAGTAAGTATCTCACACCTATGAGTCCGATTCACTTCAGATTCGAACAGGGCGACGTTTATAACATTTTTATACAAAAAAATGTATACGTTTATAACAAACAATTAATGTTCTTTTTTTGGTCGAAAATCAATTCTTTTTTCTACAGCTTGACATTGTCGTAACTGTCAATATTTCAAAAAAGTATCTGATTGTACGAAAGTGTCGGTATTATACTTAAAATACATTTTTCTATGTCTTATTTCACATTATCCGTCACATGCAGCAACGGCGGCCTTTTATTTAAATAATAACTAAATTCTGTATCAATACTTCTCAATTTCGAAAAAACTCAAACTTGACAACATTGACACTCGCATCGGAAAATAATATTGAAAGCCGACCTGTTTTTCGGGCCCCAAGCTTAAGCCCTCTCTCCACCTTTGTCAATGTAAGACTCCTAAAAACATCGGAGTTAAAAATCGATTGGTCATACCCGGGTACAAAGAAGTCATTAACGTTATTCAGCGGAACGCTTCAGCTGCGCCTTAAGGCGGGATATACATTTACAACGATAAAAAAAATCGATTTCTTTTTTTTTTCTTTAAACGATAGAACTATATATGTGGAATATTTTCCCAAAGTTTCAAAGCGAAATTCGAAAAACTTCAAACGTCAACAGCCCGTCAACGCTTTGCCTCACCGCTCGGATTTGGAGCGGGCATAAACTTCAAACGCGTTTTTCTCAAAACTACATTATCGAAATTGGCGTGCAGAATTACGCAAAAACTATCAAGCCGATTGAGTTGAAACTTGGTAGAAATATGGATAATATTGGTACTTCACGGGAATTGTTTTTGAAAAATTGTAAAAAAAACTTCTTCTTTAATCCATATTTTACAGAAATGTTGCGTGAAATGTTCTTTTTTTGTAAATGCGTGCCATTTTTTTAAATTTGCATTTTCTTCATTTGAATTACTGTCACATAGAAACTATACATGTTCTAACTGAAAAAATGTTTAAACTTTTTGCAAATCAAAGTCTACAGCTCCGCCATTTTGATGATGAATTAATTTTAGAAAAATTGTTTCGTATACTTAAATATACTATTAAAGTATATCTAAGGTTTGATAATTGTAGAATAATTATTTCTCAGTTTTAAAAATCCCTCAATATTGCTTATTTTTTTCCTAATCCTAAATCTATATTCCGCTTTAATTGGAGTTTAAGTTTGAATTAAGTTGAATTAAGCTTCCGCTTGAATTAGGTTTCCTCAGCATCCGAAGCCGACTAAAATTGGATAAAGTCCGTGAACGCAGGTCTCCCTCTCGGCGCATGATATCCGGGACGTCGCTCGGGTATGCGAATTCAAACAATATCGGATTTGAATAATGAGGAGGAGGTTGGCTGTGCTGGGAATTTAAACGTGCTTCCTCGCTCTCTCTCTCTCTCCCTCTCTGTCACTTGATGTCTCTTCGAGTCTCGTGCCGACCGGAGATTCTCTCTTTCAGATCAGATACACGTTTCGAACTCCGCGCGGGACACTTGAGTCGATTGTGATAAAGGGTAATTGGCCGATCCAGCGCAATGTCACGGATCCGAGACCGGTTCGCCGATACCGAGACCACGGCTCCTGACACAGTCGATACAAGTGGAAAAGTCGCTCTTCCCAGGGATAACACACTGAGCCGGAGAGTTAAAAAGTCGGGAGAGACCGCCATCTTGTTGCCGATGGATACAAGTCCCGGTACCAAAATGACTACTGCGTTCGTAACGTGACGCGTCCTACATTTGTATTTCGTTGATACGTGAGCCACCAGTGGCCGAGACACCACGTGACGCTGAAGCGTCAAGGCGGAAAACCCGAACTTTCGGTTTGACTCTGTTCAGCATACTTCCGGTTCGCTGAGAATATCTAGGAGGTGCGTAACCTTCATTTATCGAGTTTAAATCAAGCCACTAGAGAAATTTATATACTCGTACTATTTGTAGTACTCCTAGCTACGGTAACTCATCGTAAACGCCATCTGTTATATCCGACGATTGTTGTCCATAGTTATCAACAGCCGATAATTCGTACCGGCTTCTCTTCCTTGCCTACCGGAGGTTAGGTTTCCGAGCATCATACGGTAAGGTCGGACACACGCCAGACATCTCTATTATCGACGGAGATAAGGAGGTGCAATATTTGCGCTAAACAAACTCCTAGAGCCCAAATGTTTCCAAAACTAGGCCCGACCCAAAACAGGTCAATAGCGATGTTTTACACTTCCGGTGTAGACCGGAAGTAGCAGAATCGAACGCGATTTGTTCGAGCCAGGATTGTACTTACCGTTAGCCGCGGTCGGTAACACCTCAGTAGGTAAATTACCCTTAGTCGATAATACCTAAGTAGGTACATTACCCTTAGTCGGTATTGCAGATACTCCAAAACTTGGGGAAAACAAGAGCGCTGGTATCCGAAGATTGCACAGGCCCTTTCGACACGGTATCTTCGTGTAGTTTTTGGGAGAACTGAGAAATCGGGAACGGCAAGGTATTCAACTGCAAATAAAAGTGGCGGGATCGCAAAGCCCGGCGATGGAACATAAAAACGGACTAAAAAATATCGATCACATGAAAATTCCCTCGGTCTCACATATTGAAAAACTTGCCAGTCTCTATTCTTCTAAATTGACACCGGTAATTTTGGCCCGATCGTGTCGATTTTGCTTAAAAATCTTACAGTAATGTCGGGGTGAAAAAAGTGACGACGTTTCGAGGATTATTATTAAAATATATTTAAAACGGTTCATTAATAATTCTATGGCAGCATGACATCATCCATCCGGCGCGGCGATGTATGCCGATGACACATACACACACACTCTCTATCGCACACATACACACAGACGCACGCACGCACGCACGCACACACACACATACATTCGCATTCATAAATACATTGTACGCTCGATATCGCCGAAAAAAAATTCGAATCGATAAATCAGCATTACTCGGGAATTATATTTATAATACGGATATCCTAGTAACTATAATGTTATGTATAAAACTCAACTACACAGAACACTCTTGATTCCCGGCAAGCAATCATCGAAGGATTCGCCAATTGCGAATCCCTCGGATCGCTCGCATTTGCACTCCTCGTGTATATATATTTATATATTCATACAGGGTGACAATTACAAAGGGGCCATGTGATTTTAAGGGTCTAGAGCGGAGATATTGAGACCGAGAAAAATATGATATCGAATGGTTTTTCAAGTCCCCTGCGAGAAGAAATATAGCGTGGGTTTGCGATGAGTAATATCTGCGAAAAAAATAACGCATCCCGGAAAGAAATCAATATTCCATTTTGAGTTCAGCAGAATGAAGATAATTAAATTTCGAATATCAAACAATCATAAAAACGTATTTTAAATGGAATTAAATGTATTCCACTTCGAAATGCACTTAATATTTTTTTGTCGATGATAGGATGCAAAAGAAAAGTTTTCACGAGTGTTTCGTATTCGGAATCGAGTTATTTTCATTCTACTGCAGGGGAATTTTCATTTTTTTCCAGAATGCTTAATTTGTTCTGACAAGTACTACTCATCTCAAAATTGCGCTATGGTTTTTTTTCGAAGAGAACTAGAAAACCCATAAGAAATCATATTTTTCTCAGTCGCAAAAAATCTGCGCAAGATCCTTGAGGGGGACACGTCTGTCTTATATTTGTCACCTTGCACCCATATACGGCTATGGTTACTAATGGAACGGGAATATTTTTCCACCGCCCGATTCGATTAATCGGGAGTGCTCGTATAACTTCGTTGTGACTCTCTCGAGACCCGTTTGGTCCCTTGTCGTTAGAACATATAGGAAGAAAAGGACGAAGAGTGGGAACTCCTGAATCTACGAGCAATTCGAGATAAGAGCTCGCACCGGTTGCCACATTAATCTACAGGCGAATTATTTTGGTTTTGATTAACTTTGAGCATCGTCGAAGCCGTTCGCGGCTTCTTTTCTGGCGCCACTTGGCGTTTAAACTCGCACAGGATATGCACGACAGAGATGAGAGTCAACAGTTTTTTTTTTGGCTCACCCATGATCCCATGCTGTCATTGATAACCCATATCTCGGATTATCAACGACAGCAGCTCGTTGGGATCGTCCATGACATGGTGAGTATTGTCTTTCAGTGAAGTGGGGTGGAGATCGTCCCGAGCTGATCTGGGCCACTATTTGGAGGCAGTAGAAACTCTCCGTGTGGGTCATTTCGAAAACTTTCCGTATGATCGCCGTTGGCTCGTAGGCCGGCATGGTAGATTTTGACTCCAATCGATCTGGCGCTGCTGGGAAAAACGATTCCAATTATGAACTGGACATCGAAAAGAGCTGATCCAAAGCAAATGATCGCATGGTCGCCTCCGACGACAGCACCAGATTAAAAACAAAACACGTCCGTCTAGTTCTTTGATTTACTTCTGAAGGAAATAACGCTTTGGCAGATTTGGGTGAGTCCACAAGGTGTTCCATACAATTGGAAAAAACAGAGACGATAGAACCGCAGCAATCCGTTCTGGAAGGTCTCAGAATCCGGCTGGTCCCTCGCCCGGAGTGTCTTCGCCATCCTAACAATTCACTCCGCACTCGCGATAATGGTGAAAGTCCAAGTAGAACGACGACACGGAGGAAGGATCAGTTGGGGGATTGGTAAACGAAGGTCGTCGAGTTGAAGAGTGACCGCAGTGGGATCGAGATAGAAACGGTACTGTCGTAATTCGACTGCAGCTCTGCCGGTGTCTAAGGATACCTAGGATCCGTGAGGTATCTCGCGGGATTCGAATGATGGAGGCTGTGATGGGATCGATTCCGCCTGTTATCCGCTGCGGGGTCGCCGTTCTCCTGGTAGCCGAGGTAGCTCGGATACAGAACCGATCTGAAGCCTCGAATCTCCAGGCTGTTCCCGGCGCCCGGATAATCGGGTGGTGGCGGAGGGCCAACCTGGAACTGCGACATGCTGGGCAACATTCCAACGGATCTTCGCCAATCCTCGTAACGCCGGGTCCGCGGACCGTCTTCCGTAGCCTCCCGGCGTTGCTGACGTCTTCGACTCTGCGACGAGCCACTCTCGGTCGAATTGCTGTCCTCGCTCGTGCCAAGGCCCGGATCACGGTCCTCCAGGACTGCGAGACTCGTCGTTGGACTCGGCTGCAGCGATTTCGGCCCCAATGGCTGATGATACAGCAGTATCGGATGGGGTATCACGTAAGGTATCGGCAATTGGGAAACTTGGCGATTGTCCACTTTGACCTTCCGATCTCCGGCTTTCTCGGGCTTGCCTTCTTTGGCCGCGTCCAAGTCGTCGTCGTTCTCGTGATTGGTGCACGAACCGGGCCCGAATATCGAGAGCAGAACCGGCAACAGGAGGAGACCGTGAAGCGCACCGATGAATATCACCAGGAACACCATCTTGAAGAAGACGAGGAAGATGTAGGTGCCTGCCAGGATAAGAGCAAGCAAACCCAGTATCGTGGAAGCGGCGCCTTGTACTATCGGCAAGCCAAGACTGTAGAGACACTCCTTGACGCGATCCTCCGGACGCTTCATCTTCGAGCTCATGTACGCGTAACATATGTGCGCGGTGAAGTCGACACTGAAGCCTATGCACATTATCAGGTTGATCATCGATATGCTGTCCAGGCTTACGTCCCACAGCGACATGTAGCCCGCGACACCCAGCTCTATCGACACTATGCAGAATGCCACCCAGAGACTGCACAAAGCATTCGGTATGAAGATGAAGGATATCAGCATCATTATGGAAGCTCCGAATATCATGCACTGTATACTCGTTGGTCGGACCAGCTCGAATTGGTCGAAGAACACGAAGTACGGATGGAAAACCGTTGCGTTTAATGGTGACTCGGCGCACAAACGACGCAACTCCTTCACCATCTCTTTCTCTTCGTTCGTGCCGCTTATGTTGACCGCCTGGATCAAAAATCGACTCGCCACTACGTGCTCGCCGCTACTGTCGAACTTCACGTCCAGCGAGAACGAACTCTTCGGAAACAACCACATCTCCTTCAGCGCTTTTATGAAACTCGACTCGGTGCCAATCGTCACGTTCAGATAGTCGTCGTTGCGCGATATGTAGCCGAGGAAACTTCGCAGCCAACTCTCCGTGTAAATTGGCGTACTGATGTACGACGTGGCCTCCAGGGTGGACGTCAGATTCTCCATTTGTTGCTGAATCAACGGATCGCTGTAGTCGTACTGGCCACTCACGATTACCTGCGAACCGGTTTTTACAGCAGGTTAGGTTAGCTTTTTAAAACACGTTCGGAACGTTTTCTAGAACAGGTGGAAGGTTTTTTTTTCATGGCACCATGGCTTATCGCAAACAATCGCCAACTGGGTCATAATTACGATTACGGGGTCAATTCTGTCGGTATGCGAAGCACGGCCGGGTAATGGGGACGTTTAGGTTTTATTTACTTTTGAGGAGAATCGGGAATTTCAGTGATGGATGTTGAAGGGACGGTGACTTTTTTTTTGCGCAATAGTATTTACAATTTGGTGAATTTTTGTCGAAATATTAATAAATTTGGTAATTTCAATGAAAATATTAAAAATGTTGGCAATATGAGTGAAAATGTAAACAATGCGATCAACTCGGGACATTGTAGGGATAATAAGTAAAATGTTTATAAGTAAACACGGTTTCTTATGAAGAATAGGGATTTTGGAATAGTTTAGTGAAAACTTTCCAAATTTAGGCTATTCTGGCCAGAATATATCAGAGTTGGACAATTCACGTAACAAAATTCAACATTTAATGATTAATTTTAATGAAAATGTGAAAAATTTAGGCAGTATAAGTGAAAATGTAACTAATGGAGTCAATTTGGGGAATTTCAATAAAAAGATTTGAATTTCTGTAAATGAACACGTTTTCTTTGTGAGAAATAGCGAGTTTAGGCAATTTCAGTGAAAAAACAATTGTAATTTAGGCTATTTTGACCGAACTATTTGAAATTCAGGCAAGATCCGTGAAAAAAAATACATCTTGGCAATTAAACAAAAAAAAACTTAACATCAAAGAATTCAAGTAAAAATATTAAAAACGTAGTCAACTTTGGAAATTTCAGTAAAAATATTTAAAATGTTGGTAAATGAGCAATTTTCGTAAAAAAAAAATGCATTTAATAAAAAGTTTCGGCAGTTTACGTGGAGAAATTTAAAAATTCGACAATGTTAGTAAAAATCTTCAATATTTGCGCAATTTTAACTAAAACATTTAAAATTTAGGTAATACAAGTAAAAATAAAAAACGAGCACCCAACTTGGAAAATATCACGAAAAATCCCACAGTTTCTTATAAAACTTAGTGAATCGTTTACAACGAATAATTTTTTTTGTTCTTTTGATATTCGTATATGTCCCTCGTCCTCACATTTTACTTTCTTGGACAAGGTTTTTCCTCGTCCGATTAACAAATAAAATCGTATCATTAATCACGAATGGTTTCTTGGGAGATTGTATGTTTTTTTTTCTTCATTCTCACGCATCGTCGGCGTTCTCACGCGATTACATAAGCTCGATTCATCGACCCATCATACTGTTTCCACGTGAGACACGGAAATTGAGCGAGGAACGCGACTGCCACGTGGGAGGAGAAAGAAATTTTTTCCTTTATTCCCGATGTTCGCAGGAGTGCAACGGATCCGGTCCGCGAATCTCTCTCTCTCTCTCTCTCTCTCTCTCTCTCTCTCTCTCTCTCGCTTTCTGTCTTTTGGCTTATTCGGAATCGCGATTTCCGCGTGCATACCGAGAAAAATATTTCACCGTCACTTAATATGGGTCAGATCGACCGGTGTATAATAAACGCAATTAAAATGAAAGCAAAACAAAATAATAACGACTGTTGGATGGGTAGGCAAATTGAAAAAATTAATTGAACCCCAACCGACATCCGGTCGTGACCAATTTCTTCTTTATTTACACGGAGTCGGTAAAACCCAACTCGTAATAAGTCGTAACGTTTCGTAATATCGCCGGTGGGTCGTTTTTTTCCTTTTTGAAATTGTAGACACCGGAGAAAGTTGTTTGCCCAAGAGAGAACATATCGCGTATATACACGAATGAAGAACGCGTGAAATATTTCTACGAGGAAGATAACGAGAATTCAAAGGCAAGTGGTCATTCAGAAGAAAATTAACCGACTTTTTTTTTGCTATCAATGAAGCGATTTTCGCTCATTCATTTCCTATACAATCGGTATCGTTTCTCCCAAATTCGCATGTGGAAAATTTATATAAATATAGTTGTTGGAAATAATTGATGCGATAATTACTACATTGATAATTAATCATTGTTACATACCAATTAGTGATATAATAATTATTGGCAATACTGGGCATATCTATAATTAATATAATTATTGAAAAAAAAACGATGATTAATCATTGATAATTATCCACAAATCAATTATGAGACTGAGAAACTAATTTTTCACGAAAATTATTTTTACAATGTATAATTATCGACATAATGTTTTGAGCGTCATAAAAAAAATTGTCAATTAAAATGCTTTCATTCTCAGTCATTTTTATTATAATAATTTTTTCATATTATTATTATTATTTATTCATTTTTGAAATAACAATGTACGGCAATAATAATAATCATCATTATTATAATTTTCATCGTATTAGGTTTTCGGAAAAAAATCATCAGAATTCTAAAAAAGTGGCTACGAAACTATTTTCCACTGAAATTATTGTTACAATTGATAATTATTGATATGAAAATGATCAATACGATAATTGTTTACGACGGCGTAACCAAAAAAAGTAAAAAATCTCACCTGAATCCTATAGGGAAATTCCCGAAAATAATTGTCCTCGCGATCGTAGAAGGTGATCGAGTAAGAGTCCTCCTTGGACAACCTGCGCCTGTCCAGGCCTTCCTCCAGTGTCGTAAGTCCGTACATAGCGCCCGCCAGATAAAGTGCGAAGACGACAATCACGAGAACTTTGACAGGCCGATAATTCAGCGCCACTGCCAAGTAATCCCGGAACCAGGTCATACAACCGTGCTCGGGATTATCGATCGGATTCGTAGGGTCGTCCGGATCCACTCCACCAGTGCACAAAACTCGATAAAACCATGATCGATGAGCTGCAATACACGCACAATACCGATTCATGGATTATTACAATCGTATGATCGCGAAGCGGAAAAAACCGATGAAACAAAGTATTCGATTTTTATATTATTATATTTATTTGTGTTAAAGTATCGAGGATATTATAAAAACGTTAATAGCAATATATATACAGGGTGACCCAGAAAGTGACGACCAAAAGGAAAATCTAAATGTCTTGTGTCAATATCTATCCAAATCATCCCCATTTATGTTCTATCTTCTTTTTCACTTTTCTGTTTTGTGTATGCACTTTTCTCGCGATTTTTCTTTCGAGCAATTGAGCAATAAATAAATGACCAACTGAACACTAGCCTTCTATTTTGATAAAAAATTAAACGAAATAGGTATGAGGGGGTCACTAAAGTTCAAATGATAAAAAAATACCTATACTAATGCCTCCCAATTGCTTTGAAAAACTTCGACGAGGAAAATACATTCACAAAAGAAAAAAAGCAAGGCAACCAGATTTTCTTTTCGGGCCACTTTGCTTGTGTGAGTGTAAATGTGTATATATATATTCACAAAGCAAAATATTAGCTTACTATATTATAAGATTCATTTTTTGGATTGAAGCATTGAAAAAAAATTCACCTTCAATTGCAATAAATAAATAAATGAATATATATGTATATGTATTCATACGCCCACGCACTTCAAATATACCTCTTCAAGTCTATTAATTTGTGACTCTCAATTGGCACTCGATGGAATC
The DNA here is from genome assembly GCA_964007375.1 of Ophion obscuratus. Classification (NCBI taxonomy): domain Eukaryota; kingdom Metazoa; phylum Arthropoda; class Insecta; order Hymenoptera; family Ichneumonidae; genus Ophion; species Ophion obscuratus. The sequence continues at coordinate 56,108,510 of OZ023317.1, forward strand.
AATGAAACATTAAAAGAAAGGACAAGAAAAGAAACGAATCAGCCGTGAGAGAACAAAAAGCGTTGGTCAGACCAAAAGTGAGAATGGATGGGATGACTCACGCATACGTTAATTTCGTCGCAGGACATTTTGATCTGACAATTGAGCAGCGTGATTCAACGATGCGTATGTAAGTATCATTTTATGATTAATCCGCTTCAATAATTGTCTCGGGTTTTCGGGAACTCCGTGCACAATGGCATGAGCAACGATGAGCTACGAGTCAGCGATTAATTATTTATTTATTTTACGGGCGGTGCGCGAAGATGGTATTAATCTTCTAAAATTAAAAAAAAATGGAAATTGGCGAAATTATATATTACTATTATAATTATCTCTTATAATTTTTACTACTTTTGAAATACAAATCAAAATTCATTTTTGTAATTATTATTAATTTATTTTTCAAATAATAATTCATTGCAATCATTTTTTACAACACAGTAATTATAATATAATTTTTATATAACAATTTTTTATAGTTAATAAAATGTTATACATCAAAATCACTTTTATTAACGAAATATCGTATATAATAATTATGAAAATAATTATTATCTTTATCGTATAAATTTTAGAGGATCAAAATAATCAGAGCTATGAAAAATGTGAATTTTTTTCGCTTTTTTAAAAATCATTACCAGAAAGAACGTTGGAAAATGAAGCGCGAAAAAAATTCGTTCGTAATGAAATACTCAGGCACTTTCCCAGCAATTTAGGCACGCCTAAATTTTTCTCACGATAACGCCAATTATCGTGATTCACATGCGAATTATCACCACTCCTCTATCTTTCTGTAAAAAGGCAAACGTCCCACTTCTCCCCCTGCCCCCACCCCTACACCGGTACTCTTTGGAAACGGTTCGTTGTTGTTGCTGTTTTTACGGCCGTTTTCCCCTTTACCTTCGCAACCTTCAACGATTTCTCACGTTTTCGGATAACTTAATCGAGAATTTTGACATTTACCGGACACGAGCAAGCGAGCGACAGACTTAACGATAAGACTTTCAATTATGTGCTCTCTGGACAGTTATAAAGAATGTAACTTTCAAATATTGATCGAGCGTCATTCGCACGGACCGCCACCGTATACCCAATAAGGTCAGCCCAAGCCAGAGAAAGCAATATACGAACTCTTCTTACATAATGTCGTGTGATCTAACAAATTAACCGAGTGTCTCGAACGCAACGAGTTTACTGGAATTCTGACGCAATTACATTCCCGAACGTCTAGCACTTCCAAACGCATATATACAGGGTGTTCCTCTTATTTCTGCCACCCGAAATAACTGGGTAATTATCGACGTCACAAAGATTGTTCCAGACAAAAGTTGTACGGTCTGAAAAGGGCCATCAAATGCGACCATTTTTTTTTATTTCGGTGGAGGCGCTGACGCACATTGAAGGTCACCTCCACTTTTTAAAATAGAATGGTACATTTTTTTCAACCATCTTGTGGAGCCCCTTAAGCCGCATCAAAAACATTGGGGGGTCATAGTCGTTCAAGGTCATTCAAGGTCAGTATCGAACACCTATTGAAATGAAATACAAATCTAAATATCGCGGATCACTACCAAATATTTACATTTGTATAATCGATACTGACCTTGAATGACTTTTAACGACTTTGACCCCCCAATGTGTTTTATGCGGCTTGATGTGCTCCACAAGATGGTTGAAACAAGAATGTACCATTCGACTTAAAAAAGTGGAGGTGAGCTTCACTATGCGTCACCACCTCCGCCGAAATAAAAAAAAAAATGGTCGCCTTTGTGGCCCCCTTCACACCGTATAACTGTTGTCTGTAACATTTTTTTGTGACGTCGATAATTACCGAGTTCTTTCGGGTGGCAGAGATAAGAGGGACACCCTGTATATATATATATATATATATATATATATATATATATATATATATATATATATATATATATATACACAGACACATGTATATGTATATATATATATGTGTGGTTTTTGCTATTACAGTAATTCGTTTTTACTGTTCGAAATTAACAGCTTCTATTTTGGATGATTTTTGGTCTTCTTTATCGTTCATTCATACATGATAGATTATTTAGTTTATATATATATATATATATATATGTGTGTGTGTGTTTATATATGTTGATATATATATATATATATATATATATATATATATATATATATATATACGACGACACACACACACACACACACACACACACACACACACACACACACACACAGGGTGTCCTGTTATGAATGGATAATCATGCAACTGTTGATGGGTCAGAACATGCCCTACTATATGCTGGAATTTCAATTTAATAAAAACCCCATGGTTTTCGTGATTTTGGTATTAATGTTTTTTTTTTTTTTTTAAATCATCTGCATTTGGTTTTTCGCATGCTATTTCTACAAATGATATGAATCCACAATATCGAAGCAACTTTTTAACGTAACTGGCACGATATGTGTAGTACATTTTTTTTACACCGCAGCCTATCAAAGTCAGATATTCGAATTGGTTTGTATGAACTTCTGCATAAAATCTTTCATAAAGTTTCCTTAACATTTGAGGGTAAAAGAAGATCTAGATAAAACAAATAACCAAGAGTATTTTTTCTTTACCGGGTAAAAAAAAAGTTATCATTTGCAGAAATTACATGCGAAAAACCAAAGGCAGATAATTTTTATCTGGAAAACCGTGGGACTTTCACTAAACTGAAATTGTGGCATATAGTAGAACATGATCTGACTTATCGACAGTTGCGGAATTATCCATTTATAACAGGACACACTGTGTGTATATATGGAAAGAGAGATATTGATGGTTTTTCTCTATTATTAATTGATTTGATTTTATTGGTAAAAACGAAGTACTTCTCGTTTCGATCTTTTCTGTGTAATTTATTACGTTATATGTATATATATGTACATGTATAATATATATATATATATGCAGCGCGATAATAAAAAGGTGGCTACGTGTTTTTTAAGGGGCTGGCGTATAGATTCTGCGACCGAGAAAAATATGATATTCCATGATTTTTCAAGCCCTCTTCGCAAAACAATACAGCGTATTTTTGTGACGAGTAGTAATTGAAACAAAAATTGAGCTTTCTAAAGAAGCATGAAAATTCCATTTTGAGTTTAGCAGAATGAAGATAATTAAATTTCGAATACGAAAAACATGAATTTTTTTTTTCAATTGAATCAAATTCCACTTATTCACTTAGCAATGCACATTTGATAATTTTTTTCTCGATTACAGGTTGCGCAAAAAAAGTTTTTCACTGTTTCGTATTCGGAATTTAACTATCTTGATTCGGCTGCACTCAAAATAGGGTTCTAATTTTCTGGAAGAACGCTCAATTTATGCTGGCAAATACTATGCGTTACAAAAATACGCTATATTTTTTTCCGAAGAGGTCTTAAATACTATTAAAATTCGTATTTTTCTGAGAACCGAAATCTCTGCGCAAGACCCTTAAAAAACATATGGCCACCTTATAATTGTCACCCCTTATATATTTATATCTATATCTATATACATTAGGGTGGCACAAATTTGAGCTCTATTTTTTCCTGTTTCTCACCATCCTGTTATCATCTTTAAAGAAAAAAAAAATTGTTGCAAAACCTGCGTGCGGTCAAAAAATATTTAAAAATCTTCCCACGCCGCCCAAAAATTTAAAGTTTCCTTTAAAAGTCGATTTTTTTTTCGTTCACATCTCACTCATGAAATTTACGCTTTATAATTTTTAAACTAAGATCGCGAAAGCTCTAGCCGGCCAATGAATATTTAGTGGTCGCTCAAGAGCTTCGAAATTTCCAATTTTCGCCAATTTTTTTTACTCTTCTCACTCATGAATTTGACAACCTTTGATTTTGATTTTACGAACCAAATACAAATTTGGTTTGTAAAACCAAACAATTTTCAAAACAATTGATCGTTTTTCTTTAAAAACTGATTTTTTACCTCACACTACTAACCCAAGAATTATAATCTTCGTTCTCATAAAATAATTCTTTAAAGCTCTCGTCCGTGAACAAAATTATAGGTCCCCAGTTTTATCGGGTTAGAAGTGTGAGGTAAATTGAAAAATTCCGTTTCTAAAAAAAAGTATTAATTGTTTTGAAAATTTTACAAAGTGTTAAATTAATGAGTAAGAAGAGAAAAAAATCGCAACAATTGGAAATTTCGAAGCCCTTGAGCAACCACTAAATATTCATTTTAAAACTATAAAGCGTAAAATTCTTGGGTGAGAGTGAGGGAATGAAAAATCGATTTTTTAATGAAAAGTTGAATTTTTGGGAGGCTTGAGCGACCTCTAAATATTTTTTGCTCCTTCGCAGCTTTCGCGATAACTTTTTTTTTCTTTAAAGAAGATAATTGGCTGGTAAGAGAAAGGAAAAAAAGTAGAACTCAAATTTGTACCACCCGAATATATATATATGAAAAGATGAATAAATAAACGCATATATAGATTTCGTATACACATTTTCTATGAACGATAAAAACGGCAAAAAAAAACTATCAGAAATCGAAGGATTTTATCGGAACCATTAAAACAAAATTACTCAATAATTTCAGAATCGTATAAAAGCAAAATGACTATTACTTTAATTATAATAATCCCTTTTTTTCATCCAGCAAGACTCGAGCGATTATCGGGTCGGCGAAATACTTGTGTAATTGCAAGAGTCGATGACTCGATTCGATATCGGCTATATCGATCGGTAAAATATATAAAAGCCGAGGAAGAAGGAGCTCAGGCGCGCGCGCGCGCGATCGTTGACGGAAAATCGTTCGAGTGAAAGCTGCGTGACGTTCGTCGATTGGCGAAATCGTAGAATTCACACAGCATGAAAAACATCGTGTCCGATTTCATCTATTTCTTCTTTTCGTTTCTTACAATACAATGCTCCCGCGAGTCGCTCGTCCGTGGAGCGTGACAAATCATCGAACGCGACGCGAATTTGCATAAAACTTTAATTAAAAACTCCACGAGGTGCATCGCTTGGCGAATTAACGTGACTGTTTTTATCACCTTGGCCGTTCTCAACGTCGTTACTTTTGCGGATAATAATTCACGGAAGCGAGATTAAAATCGAAAGAAAGCACTGTGTCGCGTGCGGAGAAGAAATGAAAAAGGTACGAAAAAGAAAGGTGGAAAAAAAAAGAAACAAAGCTCACCGGACTTGGAGAGCGGTTGGACCTTGCAGCAAATGACGCTGTGGCGATTGCTCTGCTCGCAGTAGCCGCTTATGGCAACGCAAGCGCTGAAGAAAGTTAGATGGAACAGGAACGTGAAAACGACAGCGAAACCTGAAATTCAATAGTCATTGAAACAATAACAGCTACGATAATAATAATGATAACACAACCTAACACATTATAGTATAATATAGCACAATATAATATAATGTAATTATATTATAACATAATATAATATAGTATAATAAAATACAATATGTGATATTATATTATGACATAATATAATATAATCTAGTATAATTTAATATAATACAATTATAATAAAAGCGACAAATCGAAGAATCAATAATAATGACTCGATGAGCAATTAATGAAGAACGAGGAATCGATCGATCACCACCCAATTAATAGCATTTGATCAACATGCTAACCCTCGTTAAGGGGTTACCCCCCCTTGCGATATTGAAAAAATCGATTTTTTTTATTGCATTTTTTTGAAGTATAAGTATCTGAGAATATGTCCTGAAAATTTCAAGTCGATCCGAACAAAATTGACAGAGATATGAGCGTTGAAAGAGAAGAATCCGTTGTGTAAACGACCGGAAATTGAAACTTTAAACGCGTTTTTCTCAAAATGGCATTTCTGAAGTCGGTGACCAAGATTACTCGAACACTAATGAACCGATCTTCTTGAAATTTTGCAGGCTTATTTAATACATAAAAATGTAGTCTTTAATCGTTCGATTTTTTTTTCGAAAAAAATGGCCGTTTTATAGCCAAAAAACGGCCGTTTTTTTTTCGTTAAAATCGAACCATTAACTTTGACTGTCCGCCATTTTGTGAAAAATGAATATTTTTTAAAATCCTTCGATTAAAGACTAGTTTATACTTATATTTGACTAAATCCATCCGCATTTTTGTTTTCAGATGATCCACTTCGCCGCAATGTTGGTCACCGCAAACCGTGTATATAAAAACATTATTTCATTGACGGCCATTTGCCACTAAACAATGTAATATTTTTCAATATAAAAATTACTGAAAGTTCTTCAAGATGTGTTCTTTGAGATGGTATATTGATCGATTAAAAAAGTTTTGTAGTTTTCTTTAAAAAAATTCATGAAAAAGGCCATTTTTTGCGCTACAAGTGGGGGTAAGGCCTTAATACAAATGAAGTGCATACATGTACGTATATGTCAATTTACCGGAATAGATGCAGAAAATTTGCACCGAAGGGAAGGGCGACACAATCCCGATGAAGAAGGATATCATGTCAGTGAGAGAGGTTATCGTTATCGAGACCGCAGCCTCGCTCAGCGTAGCTGCCATTCTCTCGGGCACCGGCTTCATTATGTTGGTCCGCCGCCAAGCCGCCAGCATCACGAACGTGTCGTCAATTCCGATACCTGTTTTCACCGATGAAAAACAAAAATTATTTTCATTTTTATAAAGATAAAAAAAAACGTTGAAAACTTCCCAAGAAATTCCGCAATACGATCACTTTATTAGCTCCAGCGCAATTAGTCCATTGAAAGATACGGAAACCGAATTAGAATTTTTGACTGAAGCTAGATGGTTGCATACTGAAAATAACCCCAATGAAATGTTGCCCCTCAACTCGCCCCAACCCCAAGAAATAGGGGTTGAAAAAATAAAAATCGCCGTATCTCGATAATGAATAGCTCGATAAAAAAGTATTTCAAACAAAAGTTGTTTAGAATAATGAAATAGTAACAATAAAAATATAACAAAAACGGGAGAGCTCCACTGAGCCAGACAAGGACAACCCGGAATTTTCTAATAATTTTTGTGCCGCTATTTTCAAAGATAGGGGGTTGGACGTTACATAGCTTTATACGTATTTTATTATTCCAAACAACTTTTGTTTAAAACATTTTTTTATCAGGCTATTAATTATCGAGATACGGCAATTTTTAAGTTTTCAACCCCTATTTCTTAGGGTTGAGGCGAGTTGGGGGGCAACATTTCATTGGGGTTACTCGCAGTATGCAACCATCTAGCTTCAGTAAAAAATTCTAATTCTACGCTAAAAGTGTTGGGTTTTCGTCTCTTTTACTGGACTAAATAGGACGTTCAGCAGTATCGAGGTGGAGTAAAAAAGACGGTAAACGTGAAGTATAAAGTGTACGTGAAATTGGATCAGCCACGTATCAATTACAATTTCTATAATCATTCACGTCTCGCGCCTTATTCATATCGTCATATATAGTACGTCTCCACTCGCTCGAACCACTATTTTATTCACGAGTTTAACAAGAACTCCCCCCCCCCCCGTCCTCCCCCGTACCGCGGCCGGCTATCATTTCCCTCGTGGACGATTACTCATAGTGGATTGGCGCACACCGCGAAGGGTTCACGCACACGTGGATTAAATCGCTGCGTTCGTTTGTCACGAGCGCAACTGCACAATTGGGCCGTTCGACGAAATATTCAATTACCCGCCCCCGTAATGGCAATCTTTTTAATGGACTGCGACGGGGCGGGGGGTAAACGGCGTTGAAAGAAGTCTTAAGGAGTCATCATAATGTAAAATTTTCAAAAAATCGATTTTTTTTTGCATTATCCGATAGTATAGACGGTGTTGAAGATGCTGTTCAATTTTTGGGAAGAAATTCGAATAATTTCGGTCGCTACAGCCTTTATTAGAGAGAGTTATTCCAGCAGCGGCGTGAGACCTGGCGCGGACTCGAAATTTCAAAAGCGTCTTTCTCGATATGTCGTTTTTTCAAAACGGTGTACACTCTCAAAGGAAGAGTTTTCAAGCTGTCCGTCTCAAATGTTGACATAATATTTTTCACGCCATTCTTTGTTTTGCTATGGAAGCTTTTTTTGGAATCTTCATATTTTTTTAACGAAAAACTGTCGAAAAGTAGGCTATATTCAATACTTTTTTTTTAAACCGTGGCCATTTTGTCAGTTTTGATTTTTTTTTAAACCCCTAGCAAGATAACGGCTTTCATACTTGCTGATGATTTTTCACAAATTTAGTTTCAAATAATATTTACGGCCACAATCGTGTACCCCGCTTCCTTTTTTTCAAAGACATTTTCAACCGTTAAAAAATGTAAAAAAAAATAAATGTTTAATGACTTATTTTCTATTCTCCATGAGTGCTCCCATTTGACATTAAAAAATCCTACTGATTAGCGTATTTGACCATAGAAAAAAAAATCGCGAATATCAGCTATTTTTCAACCCGTCAGACTTTGATGATCCCGTAATCAACAATCGCCTCGGAGTCAATTTTAACAGTTGACAATATTTGCCAAATATCCAGATATTTCTGTTCCGTGCTGTTTTTGTGTAATATATACGGTTTCATTGTTATAAAAATGAATACGAAAGAGCTGGGATGCAATGTTAATTTTCTATTGTCGATAGAAATTTGTCCATTCGCTAGTGATGGTGCGAAGTTTGTGGAATTATTTTCGTCAGTGTAATGACTGTGGTTAATTTTGTGCAAAAACATATGTATACACACACACACACACACACACACACACACACACACACACACACACACACACACACACACACACACACACACACACACACACACACACACACACACACACACACACACACACACACACACACACACACACACACACACACACACACACACACACACACACACACACACACACACACACACACACACACACACACACACACACACACACACACACACACACACACACACACACACACACACACACACACACACACACACACACACACACACACACACACACACACACATATATATAATATTGATAATAATAATAATGAGCACACGCGAATTTGCTTGGACACCGTTTGAATCAACATTTTTAAAAATGTCATTTACGTACGGATCGTCTATACCCAGTTTCGTCACTGACTGACTAACTGACACATAGACAACGCACAGCCTAAACCGCTGATGATAAAAACCTGAAATTTGAAAGACATGCTCCTCAGAACGTGTAGAGGTGCACGAAGAAAGGATTTTTTTCGAAAATCAACTCTTAAAGGGATGAAATTGGGGTGTAAATGGCTGTAAATGGGTAAAAACGGCTTTAAGGGGGTAAACCACAATTTAAAGAAAGCGGTGTCGCCCCTCAATTTTTCATTTCAATATTTCTATATTGGAATTTTCGTCGCTTTACATTAGAAGAATTTTTTTTTTTTTTTCATACAGATCGGTGGACTGCTTGTGGGTGAAACTGCAAAACCACCCCTCGACAGGCCTTTCTTTGAGGGGTGCTTTACCCTCCATGAAACCGTTTTTGCGTCCATGAAAAAAACGAGTCTAATAGTTTTCAATGCTTCATCACATATATGAATTTCAACAAAATCAGAGGTGGACACTTGAGTGATGATCCTTGTTCATAGATCTACCTATCGGGGCCGGGTTGACATTTCGAACTTTGATGCTCCGACTGTTTAAAAATTGCGAATTTTAATATTCCGATATTCAAGATCGAGCAGCGCTGAAATTCCGACCTTTGAGTGATCAGAACGCTCAAAACTCCGAAAGATCAGTACCCTGAAAGTATTTTACACGAAAGACCAAAACTCCGAAAATTTGAACACAATCAAAATAACTCGGCTATGGAAGTTTAAAAAGTTTCAAGACATTCAATAAATCGACGAATTTTTTCAAGATTTTTTTTTATCAAGATGTGATTTCGCGTCAATTTTGAAATTTGTCTAGACAATGTTATACGTTCTACATAATTTACAGTCAACTGTGTAGACTTTCGCTGGCATGATCTTGACATGGGGGCCGGGTTGAAATTTAGAACTTTAAATGCGCCGACGGTGTAAAATTCCTAACTTCAATGTTTCACAATTACACAATAAATAAATGATGTAGAATGTATAACATTGTCTAGAAAATTTTCAAAATTGCCATAAAATCACTTCCAAATTTTGAAAAATTCTTGAAATAATTCGTCGATTTATTGAATATTTTGAAACTTTTAAAACTTCCATAGCCGAATTATTTTGAGGGTATTCAGATTTTCGGAGTTTTGGTCTATCATGTAAAATTTTTTCGGAGTTTTAATCTTTCGCAGTAGTTTAATCTTTTAATCTTTTGGAGTTTCGAGCGTTCTGATCATTCAAATTTTGGAATTTCAACACGGCCTCTACCTATCCATCTATATATCTATATCTACCTATATTTTCTATGCTTCATATGGTATCGCTTTATTTATTTACGTCCTCTTTTGTTATTTAATTTTGTTAAATATTGCGTGCCAGAGGACTCCACCTCTTAGCGCATTAATAAACTAGATTTATTTATCTACCTATCTTACCATTCTATATACATGTGTGTGTGTGTGTGTGTGTGTGTGTCAATTCGCTAGAACGGACGATACTTCGCAACAATCTACGCTCGTTTCTCGCAACTTCGAAACACCTGCGAGCATTCATGCTGTGCAAAGTTTTGATTCGCTCAAAACTTTCACCGACACGCGCGCGAGTTTATCGAAACGTGATCGCACGAACCGCCGGATAGTTTTGATCCCGCGTGTCCGAGTGTTCGATATCATATTGTACGCGAACGTTTCATTAGACAGATCTAGAAGGAAGAAAACATTATTTTTTTTACCACGCATTAATAAAATCCGGAGAAAGAGATTTTTTTCACTGATTTAAAAAAAAAATCGTCTCACTCGTTTTCGATTTTTCTTTCTTTCTTACATAATTTTCCTCAGGCCAAAAATTATGTAAGGACTTTCGAGTGGAGGCGATTCTTTATGGAAATAATCAATGAACCTTGGGGAAAAACGCTCGGGCAAGTGCGTTATAATTTTGACGATTTTCATTGATCGTAGAGAGATAGATAGATATACAGGGTGGATCATTTAAAGTGACCACCCCAAACATCTCTGTTGCCTTTAGAGTGACGAAAAAAATGTCAGGAGGTAATTTGATTGATTTCGAACGGCTGATACACTGGTGGAAAAATTAATTTTTGTCAAGGTCATAATTTTTGCGTTCTCAAGGTCATCGATGGGTTTTCAAATGGAAACAATATTATGTTTTTTTTAAGGGGGCCAGTGCAGTGAGAATTTCAAAAAATCGATTGATCATCGACTTGAAGAAATCGACGATGATGAGCAATCAGAAGGGATTTTCTACGGTGCAAGAATTGCTGATTGAGTTTAAGTAAGAGTTTTTCATAGTATAAACTTCAAACGCGTTTTTCTCGAAACAGCGTTTTCAAAATTTAGCTTCATCGTATCTCTAAAAATAATAAACCGATTCTCTTGAAATTTGAACCACATGATTCGCAACAAGATGACCATCGATGGTTTTAAAAGTTTGATTTTTACTCTTTTTTGCGAAAAACTGCGAAAAACGCGTTTTTTTAATTACTTTTTCGTTTTTCATCTGCCATTTTTTTACTTTTTCATAAAACTTTATATCCAAGAGTCATTTTTTAGCTGGTGTCATACTGAATCTAATGGACTTAGTTTTTTGTTTCAGACAAGCCGTTGCCGAGTTGTGATGGAGCTACCTAGCCCACCTATTTTTCAGGCGTTACGTTCAACTATAGTTTTTGTACTTAAAAATGAATAAAAATTAATTAAAATTACAAAAAAATGTATTTCAAGACTTAAGATAGTACGATCGCGCAATCTCGTTTTCTATAGATTGTGTTCACATTTTAACCAGACATTGTTCATATCATTATGCATGTTTGAGTGAAATTTCAGAACAGTCTACTATTTAGATTGGGAGATAATGGGTTTTAAAATTGCAAATTTAACACTGCAGGGTCTGCCTTGAAATTTAGAAAGAATAATTTTCCGTAAAAAAATATTTGTCCCCTATAATAAGAAGACATATGCCAACACCACCGAACAGTATTGTTCAATATTTCGAGAAAAAAAAATAATTATCGTGTTCCTAAAGTTAAAAATATTGTCATAAAAAATATTTTCATTACAAATATTAAGGGGTTACCCCCACTTGCGATTTTGAAAAAATCGTTTTTTTTTATTGCATTTTTTTGAAATATAAGTATCTGAGAATATGTCCTGAAAATTTCAAGTCGATCCGAACAAATTGACTGAGATATGAGCGTTGAAAGAGAAGAATCCGTTGTGTAAACGACCGAAAATTGAAACTTTAAACGCGTTTTTCTCAAAATGGCATTTCTGAAGTCGGCGACCAAGATTACTCGAACACTAATGAACCGATCTTCTTGAAATTTTGCAGGCTTATTTAACACATAAAAATAAAGTCTTTAATCGTTCGATTTTTTTTTCGAAAAAAATGGCCGTTTTATAGCCAAAAACGGTCGTTTTTTTCGTTAAAATCGAACAATTAACTTTGACTGTCCGCCATTTTGTGAAAAATGAATATTTTTTAAAATCCTTCGATTAAAGACTAGTTTATACTTATATTTGACTAAATCCATCCGCATTTTTTTTTTTCAGATGAGCCACTTCGCCGCAATGTTGGTCACCGCAAACCGTGTATATAAAAACATTATTTCATTGACGGCCATTTGCCACTAAACAATGTAATATTTTTCAATAAAAAAAATTACTGAAAGTTCTTCAAGATGTGTTCTTTAAGATGGTGTATTGATCGATTAAAAAAGTTTTGTAGTTTTCTTGAAAAAAAATCATGAAAAAGGCCTTTTTTTGCGCTACAAGTGGGGGGGTAACGCCTTAATATTATATATTGTTTATGTTATCTTCATTTACAAATAAAATTGTTAGTTCATTCATAACTAATTAAAAACTTTGTTCGATTAAAAATTACGTCAAAATAAAAATTTGTGTTGCAGTATTATTTTAAATATGCCGCGCAAACTCACGTCATTGGACACATGGAACGATGCAGTGTTGGCATGTCTCCTTATTATAGGGGACAAATATTTTTTACGGAAAATTATTCTGTCTAAATTTCAATGCAGACCCTGCGGTGTTAAAAGTTGCAATTTTGAAGCCCATTATCTCCCAATCTAAAGAGTCGACTGTTCTGAAATTTCACTCAAATATGCATAATGATATGAACAATGTCTGGTTAAAATTTGAACAAAATGTATAGAAAACAAGATTGCGCGCTCGTCTTACCTTAATGTATCAACCCCAACAACTTTTATGTCCATATCTTTTATAAAATCCTCAAAACATCGCGAAAATAGCCTTTTTTTCGTCGCTCCAAAGTGGACTGGCCCCTTAAGAGGTTGTAGCCGATATTCAGACGAATCCAATGACCTATCATATCATGATCTTGAAGTGATTTTTCACCAAACTACACGTGTCAAAACGGGAAATCGTGATGATACTGGCAATAAGAATTTCCGAATTATGTTAGTGAATTTTTTGTGCAGAAAATTTATTGTGAATTTAGAAGTGATGGCCATTAACCTCGACACACTTTTGAAGACGTCGGATGAATTATTATTATTATTGTTATTATTTAATTAAATAATTTTGTTCCCATCTTATATTTCCTACCGGAAATTATTTAATTTTTGTCCGAAGCATATTTTAATACCGTCGCCAGCTTCGAGCATACTCGAGTCGGTCGATTGTAATGGGTGACCGTGTATATAGGTATATGTATATTAATATAGGTGACGGGGACGGCGCGCTCGGATAGCATGAGTCTGTCATTTGCGCGAAAAGCGGAAGTCATCGGCTCACTTCGACGTCCCGGTCTCGGTGCTCACGAAGCGTCGTACGTCACGGTCGTTGACTGTTATCGCGAACATAGTCGAACTAGAAGCCCTCCCCCCAAGTGTAATGTAAGACATATGAATACAGAGATTCGCCGTGGGTTCAAACGGGCCGCCACACATTCACGAATCGAATGGATCGGATGCTGAAAAGTGCCCAACTCGTAGTAAGGAGATGGGCACACTTGGGCAGCCTCATCTTCGTGGACCTCGTCGACGAATACGGTAATTCTTTAGATATGTGACTTTTTCGAAAAATGAGACTAAACTTTTTTTTTTGCTATTTTCTCATTTATTGGGTTATAAATTATGATATTCAGCCGGGGGAAACTGACATTTTTCATTAACAATTTTTTTACGAGCAAAAAATCGGTGAAAATAATTTCGAGGTTTTCAAAAACTCCTGTATTAAAACCCTCACGCCGGAGGGGGTTGGGTTTTTTTTGGGTTTTTTTTGTATTCAGGAAGGCTTCTTTTATAAATCCTTCCACCCCCCATAGGCGTCGAAATATTGAAAAATGCGACATTTTATTACGTGTTTCCGCGAGCTTCAAAACAACATAACCTTTTATGAGAGAGTCAATTTTGGCTTCCCCCGACTGAATATCATTATTTATAACCCAATAAATGAGAAAATAGCCAAATGAAATGTAAGGCTCATTTGTTGCAAAAGTCACATATCTAAAGAATTACCACGAATACATTTTGTTTTTTTTGCTCAATTTTTCAATTTTCTTTGTCCAATTAGCAACTTATCACAGAAATTTGATTCCCGCAATCGTGGAGCGACTTCGTTCATTCATCGTTTAAAATCGTTCAACGAGGCTCAAACGTTCCCGCATACCGCGAATAATATCAATGAGGATTCGCGAAGGACAAGACCGTGTTCCCAAAGTGGACTGAGGTCGCGACGTTTTTTCTTCCTTTTTTTAGACGCTCGTATTGTAAATTGATTAAAATTTGCATCGACGGAATTCAAGGGAGTTGCCCGGTGGTACGTGATACACCACGGGCACATAACGGTAAAGAAAGCGAATGGGGAATGACAAAAATCATGTAGCATCCATCGTTGATCAAATGTATATACATATATATATATATATATATATATATATATATATATATATATATATATAAGGTGATTCCCAGCTGCCAGGGTTTGTTTGGTGACCATACAGACTTTGTCATAGCGGGCAAAACGCTTTTTTTAAATGTCGTGCGACAAAAATTGGCAGAAATATTCGCTGTCAAAATCCGACGCTAAATAAAAAAATGACACAAATCGCGCGGGATTTTTTTTTCTTCGATTATTAAACGATTGATAAAAATTATTCAAACATATTATTAATTTACAAATCAATTGACTCCGTATATTATTTTTATGCGAAAAGAAAAAAAATCAAGAAAAAAAGTTCACTTGTCCACGGGTGGATTCGAACCCGCGCTCGATCGGGCTGATACGATCTGGGCGGGAGCAGCTACTGTGCCATCGCTCACTCCTTCGAGTTTGAACGCGAATATCACGGTCAATTTTTGTCGGACCGTAAAAAAGGGTTTTGCTTGCAATGGCACACCCTATATGCTCATAAAGGGAACGGAAATAATTGGGAATGAAGGGTCTAGATATAAAAGTCGAAAAAACACTTTTTTCAAAACTGATATATGTTGACAGTATATTGTCTTGTAAATGTTTCCTGAAAATTTCAAGATGATCGGCTCAAAATTGACAGATTTATAGGCTGTTGACGCCCGTCGAACGCTCGGAGCGTTGAACGAAACTTTAAGGGGGGATTGTCTTTTTTTTTCGCAAAATTTACCGCTTTTTGGGAATTTTTTTGTGAAGAAAGTATACAACGGAAAACTTGTGAAACTTGGCATATAGTTTTATTGATCTGTTTACTACATACAAAAAATTTTTTAAACAATTTCATCAAAAAATCCGCCTCCCATCCCCCTCGACGCGCGATGATCCTTTTTTGATGGTGTGCACGATTTCTCAAAAACTATTCAACCGATTGCCTTCAAATTTGGACAGAATGCTCAGCTGACATCCTTTTATCGTTTGATGAAGCAAAAAACTAATACGTTTAATAGTTTTTTATTTATAACAAAAAATCGATCAATTTTTTTTCGAAAAATCGATACTTCAAGTTCAAAACGTCACCAAATCGTCAATCTTTTTTTTTCCCTTCATCGAACGATAGCTATATGTGTCTAAAGTAAAATGCTTTTTGGGTTTTTGTTGCAGGATGAACGTGAAGGCTGTAATCGTGCACACCATCAAAAAAGGACCATCGCACGTCGAGGGGGGTGGGAGGCGGATTTTTTGATGAAATTGTTTAAAAAATTTTTTGTATGTAGTAAACAGATCAATAAAACTATATGCCAAGTTTCACAAGTTTTCCGTTGTATACTTTCTTCACAAAAAAATTCCCAAAAAGCGGTAAATTTTGCGAAAAAAAAAAAGACAATCCCCCCTTAAACGCTTTTTTCTCGAACGTACGTTTACAAAAGCGGTGATCGAAATATCTCAAAAACGACTATATCGATCTTTTTGAATTTTTTGGGGTTTTTATCGATGTTAACATATAGTATTTGATCGAAGGATTTTTTTCCGATGTATATTTTCAATTTGATGAACGAAAAATGCCAATTGTTTCGCAAAAATCAAGACTCACTTTGAACACGCGCCATGTTTTTTTTTTAAGGTGCCGTGTAAGATATTTAATAAATCTATTTCCCTTTTCTTTCTCCGATAGTATGGACCGTTATAAACATGCTGTTCAAATGTTTGGGGCGAAATTCGAATTATTCCGGTTGCTACAGCCTTTCAAAACGGTGTACACTCTCAATTTTTTGAGAGTTAAATTCTCTTATCTTCAATTTTTTGAGAAATAAATTCTCTTTATTTTGCTATGGAAGACGTTTTTTTTTAATCTTCAAGTCTTTTTTTTTACGAAACCTGTTGAAAAAACAGGCTCAATTCGATACTTTTTTTCGAACTGCCGCCAATTTGTCAATTTTGATTTTTAAAAAACCTCCATACCAAGATAGCGGCATTCATAGTGACCAATAATCTTTTTAAAAAAATTTCATTCAGACAATATTTACGGCCATAACCGTGTACACCGTGAGGACTCCATTTTTCGAACATATGTTCGACCGTTGAAAAAAGTGTAAAAAAAATAGAAATAAACGTTTAAAAAATTACTTCCTGTTCTTCGTAAGTGCTTTGATTGACATAAAAAAAAGCAGACTGATCAGCGTGTTTTAACCATCGAAAAAAAAAGTCGCGAAAATCAGCTATTTTTCGAACCGTTACACTGTGATGATCCTTTAAATTTGATATTTCGAAAATACCTTCGATATTCATAAGGTTAACTAATATACCAACGCAATCCGTTTTGATTTTTTTTATATTAGACAACCTGGCTCAGAAGGGCATTGCTCACTACAAAAGACGTTTTCGAGAGGTACTGCCGAGACATCGACTGTAAAGCGATATAACTGAATATTTTTACATAAAAAAATTAGAGTCTTCTTCAGATGATACTTTTTCAAATACATAATTATTGTAGATATTTATCATCACGATTTTCGAAAAAAAAATCCCAAAAAAGCTGTTTTCGACTGTTACAACTAGGCATAACCCGTTAGGGAAACTAAAAAAAATATCTCCATCCGTTCGATATACCGGGTGTCCCCCGTCAAGTGGTAACAGTGCGATATCTCAAGAATGGTACGTCCTATAGAAAAAGTTTTCGAACAAAAGTTGAACTGTTTCGAGGGAGGAATATGATAGCCATTTCGCCATCTTGCCGATGATCGCATCCGAGCTCAAACGAAGATCACACCGTACTTTTCTGAGGCAAGTCTACAGGGTGTCCCAGAACTGAATGCGTTCCCTGAAAGGGGGGATTGGGGGTGAAATTCTGAGTCGATTGATATAAGCATGTGTGGGTCTCAGATCAATCCCTGAATTATTATCAATTTTTAAAGTCGGACCAATCAGGGCGCCCGCCTTTAAAAAATAATAATAATTCAGGGCTTGATCTCAGACCCACACATGCTTATATCAATCGACTCAGAATTCCACCCCCAACCCCCCATTTCAAGGAACGCATGCAGTTCTGGGACACCCTGTATATTTTCCGCCGCACTCATTGTCCGACGACTCTGAGACGAGTCCGAGAAACAAGAAGAATTGTCTCTAGCTCGAAAATTGTCGGAGTTATGGCATTTTGAAGCTTCCGACGAGTGCGCGGCTGCGTTACCGCCGTGCGTATGCACGAAAAATGTTCACTACTCGTCCACGGGACACGCGAACACACACGTACACACGAGCACTTCGGCACATGTCACGAATACGCTTAACCCGTATATGAGTATCGTTGTGCGCGATTGCGAGATGTTACGTATCCGCCCTGTGTGCTCTCTGTGTAATATACGATACCGATCGGCTATTTTATTTCCACACAGTTGGGAAAAAACTACCACCTGCGGCGTAGCCGCTATTGGTATTCCGTCTCCACCCCCTCTCTCTCTCGCTCTGTCTCTCTTTAATGAATCAATTCAATTTGATTAATCTAATGATTTTATAAACTCTACTGAATTTAATAGTTTTATATTAATTACATTAATAATTTAATGAACTTTGCTTTATTTAATAATTTAATAAACTATTAATCAATCCTCTCCATTAAATCAACTAACTACCCATCTATCTATCTCTTTGGTTCTTTTCTTAAATCAATCAAATTTATTCAATTAAATAAGTTAGTAAGCTATTAATCAATAAAAGTCGATAAATTCCATGATTTAGTAAATCCTAATTGATTAAATAATTTTATGAACTTTAATTAATTTAATTATTCAATGAAATTTAATTCATATTTCAGTTTGACAATTTCACATTGATATCAATAATTCAATAAAATGACGAGTTTTTAGTTCGTTTATAATTTAATTCAGTAAGTTATAATAACTCAATAAACTTTCGATTAAATTCTGTCTATCCATCTATCTTCGTTCTTTCCCTCTCTCGAACCTTTGTAGAATCCACCCATTGTTCTTACAACTCTTGCGTAATTCGGGAAATTCTAATTCTACCCGCGTCGTCGCGATGCGAATTGAGTTTTTAATTGAAAAAAAAAAAAATGTCAACGGAGTACAGTTCAGTATTGATGATTTTTTTGCGTTTCTTGTCCGTGTTCTCGGAACATTCCGCATCTGGACCGCGACCGACAACTTTATATTCGCGACGAGTTTCTATGGCAAGGTTTTTTTTTGTTTTTGTTGCGTTTCTGTTACCTGCGTGTTACTCGTAATATGAATATATTACGAGTAACGAGGTCTTGCAACTGGACTTTTTTCTTTTTTAACGCGATATTGTATGCGCCCCTTTTTTAAATCATTTTTACGATATTTAAGGTATAATCTTTCAAACAATTTCGATCACACAGTAATAATAAATTATAAAATCAGTATTATACAAAAATTATGTGTGTGTATGTGTATATATATATATATATATATATATATATATATATATATATATATATATATATATATATATATATACCTACAAAAATGGTCTCTAATCGTACAATTCCAATCTTTGATGTGTTTGAATCTGTTTTTGAAATTTCATACAAACCTATATTTCATAAAATATCTATTGTATAATATAGGATAGAAATAATAAAATTATTATTATAAATAATAACTCTCTCTGTTCAAAATTAATGTCTAATTTTACTATTTCATTCGTCCAGGGTTCGATTCTATAATAATAATTTCATAAAAACGTTTATTTAAAATAAATACACAACGTAAGCTAAAAATTGTAAAATTAGTATTATAAAAAATAACCCCCGATGTAAAAAAAATCATGAAAATGTATGTTAAAAAATATATATGTCTAGCGTAAGGTAAAAATTATAAAATTGGTGTAAAAAAAATAACGCTCTCGACACAAATGCATGGTCTTTAATTTCACTATTCCGATTGTCCGTGTGTTCGAAACTATTTGTAAAATTGCGTAAAAATGCATATTTGAAAATACATAAAACGTAAGATGGAAATAATAAAATTAAATTTACAAAAAATAACTTTCCTTCTACGAAAATAAAGGGTCTCCGATTTTAGAATTTCGATATTCCATGTGTTCGAATCCATTAAAAAAAAAAATCTCATAAAACCGTATATTCAAGAAACACATATACACAGTGTCCAAAAAATGGCGGCTAGTTTCCGCAACGTCCGATCGTTCGAAGCACAACCGAATAAAAGCCGCTTATCACACACTTACCGATCATGAGGAAAGGAGCAGCCAGATTGATACCGATGAAATCGACGCCTATGTACATGCAGAGTCCGAAAGCGGAAACGGTCGCGAGGGCCGCGGAAACGTTGCCGAGGAGCCCCAGCCACGGTTTGCTGCGCACCCAATCGGTCATCATACACGTAACGATCGAGAACAATCCCATTATCGCGAAAGTACTCGAGAAGTACGGCACGACGGTTTTCGTGTTTGCCTCGAGCTCGAGCTCGAGGGTTCTCGAGGCGAATCTCGCGGTGCTTATGTGCTCGAAGCGGCCGCCATCCTCGGCTTCACCGACCACGTTGAGGAACGCTTCTTCCCAAGCGGCGCCACTATAATTAAAAAAAAATACATGTATAAAATTAATTTAATTGGAGTTAGAAATGAAGAGATTAATTCCGAAGAAACAGAAACGTGGCACGTCATACTGGTTCATACGCAATATTAATGATATCATTTTTAACGTAATGTCAAGGTCAACTTTTTTTCCACACGAGAACATACATTTTTTCACAGCAGCATTTTCGTTTCAAGTAAAAAGAAACAGGTTACTTGCATATAATCTATTTTTTGACATTTTTGGAACGTTTTTAGTTTAACCCGAAGTAATTTTGGGCATAACGATGTAGGCTACTTTTGCCTCGAAATGGTAAAAGGATTGTCATCGTACCGGAAGTTTCCCAAAATTACAAATATTTTTTGCCCCTTGTTTGTCAACACGCGCGAGAGTTTCTTTTTTGTTATTTTTTTTTTCATTTATTTTCCGTATCTCGTTGCCAGCGAGAAGAAAAATTCAAAAATTGCATCCAGGGTCCTCGCGTACAGTGTTCGCGTGTAGTCTCGCACTTCGCCTTGTTTCTCGAGGATATGAGCTCGCGGGCGACACGTACGAGGATATACATATTCATATATATATATATATATATATATATATATATATATATATATATATATATATATATATATATATATATATGTGTATATATGTATGTATGTATGTATGTATGTATGTATGTATGTATGTATGTATGTATGTATGTATGTATGTATGTATGTATGTATGTATGTATGTATGTATGTACACACACACACACACACACACACACACACACACACACACACACACACAGCCCTGTGTTTCGCCCGCGATCTATTGTATGTATAATAATGATCTATGCAGGGAGCGCTCAATAATTTCGATTCTCATCACGCGTCTCCTCTTACAAACGCGTTCGAATAATCATGGACGAGTCCTGCTTATGACTCGTCGAGGCTTCCATCACGACGGGGCTTTCCATCACACAAATGGCATATTTCCATTTATTTAAGAATTATTATTATTTTTGTCATTGCTAACATTGTTATTATTTTTCTTCATGCCGTTTAATACTAACAACAACCACAATAATAAGGATATTAAAAAAAATCTTTTTGATTATGTCGAAATTATTATTCTTGTCGTTAATATATTATTTTTAAAATTATTTTCAAATTATCATTATTTTTGTTATTATTATTATTGTTGCGAATTGTTATCATGTGAAATAATTGATATAATTGAAAATGAAAAAAAAAACTCACATGGCGTCTTGATGCTTGTTGTCCGCCGCGATGAAGTAGGCCAATTGAACCGCGGGAACCGTCTCGATCGTAAGATCCTCCGTTATCACGCTCCCACCGAAAAACACCGGAAATAGATGAGCATCCCAGGTCACGGGATTCAACATTACCGGAAACGTGAGATTTAATTCACGTCGCTCGACGTCACTGAAGACAAATAGAATGAAATAATCAGTCTACTTTAATAATGTTGTTATCGTTATGGAAAAAAAATAAGTGCGGGAGAAAAAGAGCATGAAAGTTTTGCAAGATTTAATTCATATAATAATAATAACTTTGTTTCGGTTTGTTATACTTATCAGTGACATTATTAATATAATTACAATTATATTACTCAATAGAATTCTCAACACGAGATTAATAAATATTCTACGAGTAATTACTATTATTATTATCTTAAATAATTATTCGCATACATGAGTTTTTAAATTATATTTATTTCAATGTTGCAGGAATCTCTTTAAGGTTCCGATATTTTTTTTTATAATTGACCATTACTTGACCGTCAAATAGCTGTAAATTATTTTAAATAAAATAACAGCATCGGTATCTTGAATAAATTACAAATCTGAAATATCAAGAATCAATTAGAATTCATTCAAAAATTAAAAATAATTTTTTCAAAAATCCAATGTTATTTTTAATTGAATTTAAAAAAAAATTATTTGAAATAATTGAAAATGATTTCTCAAACAATTGAAAATGATTTTTCCAATAATTGAAAATGATTTTTCAATTAATTGTAAATGATTGAAAAGAATTGAAAATAATTCTAGGGAAAAAATTTGGACGAGCGATATTTGTAGTTTTCGAATTTTCAAAAATGAACGTACTCGATGACGTAACGAAGGTTGAGGATGTCGTTCATGAAACACTGGCCGAACCATTGGGCGCAAACTTTCTCGTACGTGAAGCTCACGCCGTCGTGCGTCGCCGTGGCGTTTCTAATGATCTCGTCCAGGAGCGTAAGTTCCTCCCAGATAACGCTCCTCAGCATGTTCTTGTCGCCGTCCTTCGGTATCACGATTATGTGGCCGAATCGACCTGCGGAACGATCATTCGCGTGTAATGCGAGAAGGAAGTGGACGAAGACTGGATTTTTTTTTTCGTTAAGGGGTCTGCACAAGCTTGGAGTTTTAGATATGCATTTTTTGCATAGCCTTTGAGCTAAGAGTTGTAACTTCAATTTGCAATAAAGATTTTCTGAGAATTCGAGAAAATGAGCGATCTGTGACAATTTTTGTGAAGGGTTGCTGCACTCGCCCTTTCTGTGCCTTTTTCTCGAACCATCTCAAAATATTTGAGGCCGATTCACTTGAAAGTCTGACGGAAAATCGTTTATAACATTTTTCGTCGTACGACTGGATGATTTTTTCATACGTTAGTCCACTTTTTAATAACGAATGATTAAAATTGTTTTTTTTGTTGTTGAGAATCATTTTTTTTCTACGGCTTGCTTTTATCGTAATTTTCACAGTTTCGAAAGATCAAAGCTCCGAATGAATTTTACACGAAAGACCATTCGGCTATGGAAGTTTTAAAAGTTTCAAAATTTTCAACAAATCGACGAATTATTTCAATAATTGTTTTTTAATAAGAAGTGATTTTACGTCAATTTTGAAAGTTGTCTAGACAATGTTATACGTTCTACATCATTTATAGTCAACTGTGTAGACTTTTGCTGGCATAATCTTGACGAACCTTGTAATTTCGGAACATTAAAATTAGGAATTCTAAGCCGTCGGCGCATTCAAAGTTCGGAATTTCAACCCGGCCCTCATGTCAAGATCATACCAGCGAAAGTCTACACAGTTGACTGTAAATGATGTCGAACGTATAACAATGTCTAGACAAATTTCAAAATTGACGCAAAATCACTTCTTAATAAAAAAAATTCTTTAAATATCTCGACGATTTATTGAAAATTTTGAAACTTTTAAAACTTCCATAGCCGAATTATTTTGATGGTGTTATGATTTTCGGAGTTTTGGTCTTTCGTGTAAAATTTTTTCGGAGTTTTGAGCATTCTGACCATTCAAAGTTCAGAATTTCAACCCGGCCTCATTTTGAATTGCGGAACTTTAAGGGCGGGGTAAAGTGTTAAATTTTTTTTTTTCATTTTTTTTCATTTTTTAAATGAATGCATAATATATCAAGAATATTGTGTTAAAATTTCAATCGGAGTAAAATTGACGAAGTTATGAGTATTTGAGCGTCTATTGCTCCATGCCGTTCTCTTCTCTTCTGCGTTTTTCAAACCGTTTTTCTGAGACTTGTCATATTTGAAGTCCGTGTGCACGATAACTCAAAATCTACTGGACCAATCGCTTTGAAATTTTGCACAGTACTTCTTCACATAATTCACCCGGTATTGTCGAGAGCTTTTTTGTTTTTTTTTAATAATTACTAATTTTTCAACAACAAATTAGCCGATTTTTTTTAGCGAAAATCGGGTTTTTGGCTCCCAAGTGCTACGAAAAATCGAAAAATCGAAAAAAAAATCCTCCCGTCATTACCTCGAGAAACATCTCCTTTAACAAATGCATTTTGATTTTTTTGTTTCAAATGATTCTGTTGCGAGTTATGGTGCACACCGCAAACCAACTTTTTTTCGAGGCGCCTCCGGGGTTTAATTTTCACTCGCTCAATTTTGAATATTTTGCAATGCAAATTTAGGAGAATGTTGTTCAAATGTTACTTTATTATATGTAAATTTTTCAATAAACGAACACTATTCGTTACGCCAAAAAAAAAAATCTTAAAAACATGCCTTTTTTTCGCCGAATTAACTTTACCCCGTCGTTAACATTTCGAATTTTAATCTTGCGGAGTATTCAAAGTTCGGAATTTTAACCCGGCCCCTCAAAAACGTATCCGGACATACGTGAGTTTGATTATTGTACTAAAAGTCTTTTTTAATTATTTATTTCGGATGAGCCTAATTGTCAGAAGCACCCATACCGATTGGCTATGCAGAAACGGCATCACTTTGTTTCAATAATAATAACTTCATTGTTTATCAATATTTTTCAATGTAAAAAAAACTCAAACACGGCAAGACTGTGTATTAGTCGTGTGTAAATTCGTGTCCACGTCATCCCAATACTCTCATCAGAAAAAATATTGAAAACCAATCTTGTTTTGGCCCCCAAGCCCAAGCAGACTCGTTACGCGGTTGCGTTTTGTCATTTTTGACGACGGGGGGGGGGGGGGGGGAGTATTTCAGAACTGGAAACAGGGAAGTGCCAAGGGTGTCATCGACAAAGACGGAATCGCAAAAGTTCGCAAGACGTTAAAAGTTCGCGAGACGTTACAAGAAAAAAAAAAATAAATAAAAAGTCGACTGCCCTCGTGGGGGTCGTTCCGACTGCGCGCTCACCTGGTCTCGTGATTCTGCCAACGTTGAAGTAATAGCTGTAATTGACTTTGAAGTGTTCCTCGGCGATCGCGCGCTCCGTTTTGCCCGGCCCGTTGATCGGCGAGAACAGATATTCCGGATCGATTTCATAATGGATCTTCTGATATCCGGTTATGCAAATGCCAGCTAGAAGAACCGGAATTATGAGGAAGTAGCCGGGATGTCGACCGACCACGAGGCCGAGCTTGTAAAAGCTTCGATTTAGGAAATCGTCGACGCACGTCAGTCTGCACCACATCTGCGAACGAAAAGAAAAGAAACAAAAATGCATTGACCAACTGACTCGGATATTTGTAGTAAGGGACAGAGAACTTTGCGGTGAATTGAAAATTAATTTATAACAACGAAATGGAATAACAATAATAATAATATCAATTACTATTATTGTTGCTATTATTTTTATTTCTACTGTTAAAATAAATCGTCTTAATTAATTACATTTTTTTTTATAAATAATAACTGATGGTTTTTTGTAAAACAATTATTATTTTTCTTACGCGTATTACTGTTACTGTTATTTATATTATATATTAATATGCGACAACGTGGTCCCATTGAAATAATAATAATAATAATGATAATAACATCAATTAGTATTACGATTGCTATTGCTTTAAAATAAATATATTTTATTAACTATATGTATTTTAATAAATAATAATAATTTACTATTCTTGCAATAGCAGTTATTCTTTTTTATGTGCACTATTATTGTTGTTACTATTATTATCATAGAATAATATGCGTTACTATCGTTATTATTATACAATAATACTGATATCGCTTCATTAAAATAATAATAACAATAATAATAAACGACACTACTGGAAGGCGGTCGGGATTCGGCTCTGGCGGTGCTTCGAGTTATATTAAAGATCATAATAAAAATTACAAAGCATCGAAAATAATAAAGCTTCAATGTAGACGAATTATTCTTTAACATTAATCAATTATTCTTATCAATGAAACTCCAATGCTTAATACAGACAATAATTTTTATCTTCATAACAATTTTTGAAGAACACAAAATCATTATTATTATTGTTGTTGTTATTCGGGTTTGGGTTTTTTACGTTGCTTGTTGACAAATGATTTTCCAACGTTAATCAATTATTCTCATCATTATGCCGCCATCGCCTAACACAAACTACCATTATTATTATTATTGTTGTTGTTGCTGTTGAAAACGCATCTATAATACCATGATAATAATAATAATGACGATAACATTTTTTTGAAAATTAAACAATAGTTATTACGGATAAATGTTATTAAATAATTATTTGACTTGAATAAACTATTGCTTAAGCCTTACGTCAATGTATAAATCCCATTGAGCGATAACAGGTGATTAAATGTAATGAATTTAATTAAGGGTGCTCGAGATGCCCTTAGCGAACATGAACCGTGTGACAAAGACAAAGACAGGAAACGCACTCGAACGTAAATCCGTCACCTTTGCGGTGTTACGTCAATGCGCCCGTTCACGCTCTTTAAACAAATTGTTATTTCCGTGCGTTGATTTCACGAGAAAAAAAAACGAAGTCTCGCGATCGAAATTTCTGTTGGCAAATTCATCACTGTCAGGGTATTATTAGCGAATATACGCGACGAGAGGCTCGCAAGATATTGGATCTAGAAAGTATTTGGGCGGTGGGAGGAGGGAAATTATGCGAAGAGGCGAACGCGCAAATAGAATCCACTAGTGGAACGTTCGGTGAGAAACGTTAAACAAAAAGCCCGATAGAGACATTTTTCTTTGGTTTCGTTGTGAACAACCTGTTGTCCGATATGGAACGCTTTTTCTCACGTCTATCGTGAGTATTTACGTGTAGCAGTTTTTTTTATATCGTATCGAGCTGCAAAAAAGTAGACTTTTTTAGTCGCCTCAGTGCACGGTTAAATAAACTTTATCTTTACAGATACACTTATATTTATATTTATATATATATATATATATATATATATATATATATATATATATATATATATATATATATATATAAGTGTATGCATAAAGATCAAGTTCTTTTTGTATATTTAATATATATATATATATATATATTGAATTTATTAATGAACTTCTAGTATATAGAATCAGGCCACGAAGATTTTGGTATTTTTCTCAAAATCATCTACTTAAAGATCTGACTACACATACATACAGCTAGAAAATAAAATTATTTATATATATACACATAGGGAAATATAAAAAATCAGAAAAGTGTCATGTAGAAAATTAACTTCATTCTGGCAATAAGAACTTTTAAAAATAATAATCATCGTAATAATAGTAATTATAAATATTAAAATATAAAGAAATACTACATTCGGCGAAAATAGAAAATTCATTAACTTTTATGCCTCGAGTGTTATTTCTATATATATATATATATATATATATATATATATATATATATATATATATATATATATATATATATATATATATAGTGGCTGTATATACAGCCACACATAAGATACACATCGGTAAATATAAAGATCCTCGCTACTCGGAAAAAAGTAAAATCTATAAAATCATTAAATATAACTTGTTCGTAATCTAAAAGTATCATGCAGAAAATTCATTTTATTCTAGCAATACGAACTTTTAAAATAATAATCATCATCGTAATAATAGTAATGATAATTATGAAAAAAAATCGGCGAAAATAGAGAAATCATTAACTTTTCTGCCTTACGTGTTATTCTTATATATATATATATATATATATATATATATATATATATATATATATATATAGCCTTTTATATATATATATAAGAATAACACGTAAAGCAGAAAAGTTAATGATTTCTCTATTTTCGCCGATTTTTTTTCATAATTATCATTACTATTATTACGATGATGATTATTATTTTAAAAGTTCTTATTGCTAGAATAAAATGAATTTTCTGCATGATACTTTTAGATTACGAACAAGTTATATTTAATGATTTTATAGATTTTACTTTTTTCCGAGTAGCGAGGATCTTTATATTTACCGATGTGTATCTTATGTGTGGCTGTATATATGTATATATACAGCCACTATATATATATAACGTATATTATATAAACTATATATAACAGGCAGGCAAGATGCAGGCCAGTAAGATTTTGGTACTTTCTTAAAATTGCCTACTTATAAATTTCAAAAGATATACGTATAGCCAGAAAGCAAAAGTATATATATATGGATATAGGTATATCTTTTGAAATCTATAAGTAGGCCTGCATCTATAAAATATACGTTATGTAATAAGTTTCGATACTTGGAATTAAATTAATTAGATGCGTAATATTTTCTGACTACGAATTCATTGAATTTAGAAAAAATATTCTTTCTTTTTTCAGTCACGGGAATTTTTACATATACCGTATATAATTTTTTGTTTGATCTATCAACTATTTCATATGAATATATATATATATATATATATATATATATATATATTCATGTGTGTGTGTGCATTTCACAGATAACCGAAGGCCTTCAACGATAAGAAAAAAGTTTTCGCAGCACAAAAGAGAAAGGAGAATTTATACACGAATACTATGCATTCGTATACCAAAAGAATGCTGCATAAAAGTATGTTTATTCGCGTGCGATAAGCGCGTTGCTTTTTTTTTATCAATGCGCGATTAATCATTACCGTTCGCGCAAGTGTACAATTTGTAAAGCTATACTGAGGAAACTCTATCCTACGTCTCATTGAATAACAAATGTATTGGCATATACATGCGCTCATTGTTTCTTCCCTTCTTGATAATGTACAAATGTCCTGTTTTTAGTATTTTTTATTTTCTTTTTCATTACAAGACAACCTCAAGGCCTTCGAGAATCGTTCGCGCAGACAGACGACCTGTCGCAGACTTGACCCACATCCGTGACAATCTTTTCGTAATTTCTATCCAGCCGTTGTTCTTTTTTTTCTTCCCCCTCGCCAACCGCCCCTTTCAATGGTGACACGACGAGCGGATCCATATTCTCCACGCGTTTATGCCAATTTACAATTGTCGAGCTCGAAAGAATAAGCAAAAAATCATACGCACGCGACGAATCATTTTGATCAATGCGACAAAGATACATTTTTTTTTAACGATTATTTCATCGAAAGAGC
Source organism: Ophion obscuratus (assembly GCA_964007375.1). NCBI lineage: Eukaryota > Metazoa > Arthropoda > Insecta > Hymenoptera > Ichneumonidae > Ophion > Ophion obscuratus. The sequence goes on from OZ023317.1 coordinate 56,137,953, forward strand.
AGAACACGAAAAATATCGGTTTTTCAGCTTGAGTTGTATACATTGAGGAGAATAAAAGGTTAATTATATTATTAAAAAGCCAGGCCGTACATTCGTTGATGAGCATTTCGTCGATTAAAAATCATTTTACCGTGAAATTAATGGACAAGAATGAAACGCGATACGAACATTGAGAACAAAGAATTTTTGGCCAAAGGGCAAGATCGTTATGTAGAGTATTCTCGAAATTGAATTTTGTAAAAATTTAAAAAAAAATGGATTTCCAAAAAAAATGTGGAACAAGGTGTTAAAGAATCTTCTCACTATACACGCTTAAAAAGGCTATTTTCATGCATTTTTTGATAGGTTTATATCATAGATATTCATATAGAAGTTGTTACACTTAAGGGGTTACCCCCCACTTGCGATTTTGAAAAAATCGATTTTTTTATTGCATTTTTTTGAAGTATATGTATCGGAGAATACGTCCTGAAAATTTCAAGTCGATCCAAACAAAATTGACTGAGATATGAGCGTTGAAAGAGAAGAATCCGTTGTGTAAACGACCGGAAATTGAAACTTTAAACGCGTTTTTCTCAAAATGGCATTTCTGAAGTCGGTGACCAAGATTACTCGAACACTAATGAACCGATCTTCTTGAAATTTTGCAGGCTTATTTAATACATAAAAATGTAGTCTTTAATCGTTCGATTTTTTTTTAAATGGCCGTTTTATAACCAAAAAACGGCCGTTTTTTTCGTTAAAATCGAACCATTAACTTTGACTGTCCGCCATTTTGTGAAAAATGAATATTTTTTAAAATCCTTCGATTAAAGACTAGTTTATACTTATATTGGACTAAATCCATCCGCATTTCTTTTTTCAGATGATCCACTTCGCCGCAATGTTGGTCACCGCAAACCGTGTATATAAAAACATTATTTCATTGACGGCCATTTGCCACTAAACAATGTAATATTTTTCAATAAAAAAATTACTGAAAGTTCTTCAAGATGTGTTCTTTAAGGTGGTATATTGATCGATTAAAAAAGTTTTGTAGTTTTCTTTTAAAAAATTCATGAAAAAGGCCTTTTTTTGCGCTACAAGTGGGGGTAACGCCTTAATAAATAAACTTCTGGAATACATTTTTTTTTTAATTTCAATGTATTTATGTAACCTAAACAAACTTTAAACGCGTTTTTTTCGAAACAACATTTTTCGACGGCTTGTTGATGAAATCTTCGAAACTACTGAACCGATCCTTATGAAATTTTAGCCACATATTCTTCACAACTATAGTTATAGCGCATATTAAGGATTTTTTTTAAATTTTGATATTTACTATTTTTTTTCTCAAAAACGGTGAAAAAAAACACGTTTTTTTTGTTTTTTAGAAAAATGTCCGTCATTTTGTTATTTTTGCATACATCAAAAATCGTATGATATGCGCTATAGCTATTACCATACTGAATCTGAAACCGTTTGATTTTTTGTTTCGGATGATCCATCTCCGAGATTTCGTCAACAGCCCAGACCTACAATTTGTTTAGGAAGCTTTTTTAACTACCATTTTCATTTATAAATAGTGACTTGAATAAATAAAACGTTTTTTTATGTATTTCGAAATCGTAACAAATACACCGGAAAGTCTATTAAGTGTAACAACTTTTATATCAATATCTATAATATAAACCTACCAAAAAAATTCATGAAAATAACCTTTTTTATCGTCTAAAATGAGAAGACCCCTTATTGCTTGAAGAGGGGGAGGGGGGGCTCTATGAAAACTTTTTACACTCTTTAACAATTTTATAAGGTTTGGTTTAAAAATTTATCTATGTTTGGTTTCTTGTGTATATATAAAATCCCCTCCCTCTCCTCCCTATACTGGACCATTCACTCTAAGCTCCAAACTCATTGTCCAGTTACATCGCGATGTCACATTAATGATACTTCTCACAAAGCTTTACAATCACAGCGGGCATTGCTCTTTTTTTTGACGCAAGGTATATTTTTGACTCTTTGTGGCGATGAATCCGTCGGTTGGCAATTTTTTTTGCACAAAGAGTTTTAATTACGAGCAGCAATAAAGAAGCTAATGAGGATTATTAGTGGGATGCAAAGTTAACGTGTGAAAGTACGAGATAACGATCGCGTGATTATCGCGAGTCCCATGCGCGTTTTGCGACAGGTACCTCGCGGCTGAATTAGCATTAATCGGAGGCTGTTTACGACCGGTAGTTCCGGCCATTTCTTCTTATTATGTTCCTTTTCTTCACGTTTCTCTGTGGACAAAATATTTGTTATACGCAGCACGAGGGAACCATTAGCTTGTGGCTCGTGGACTTTGTACTGGACGTGTCGCGGTAACTTGATCTACATACGTTTGTGTAATATTAATATAATGTAATATGATAAAATATAATATAGTATGATATGATATGTTATGATAAAATATAATATAATATAGTACCTATAATATAATACAATATAATATATGATGTTATAATAAGTCATATTAGGTGTACAAATAAGTTCTCGGCCGTTTTTTCGTGAAAATAATGATTTATTTACTTAAAATGAAGATACATTTTAATCGGGAAAGTAATCTCCTTTTACTTTAAGGCATTTCCCCGACCAGTCCGGCAGATTGCGAATTCCTCGACGGTAAAACGATGGTGGTTGTGCGTCGATAAATATTGTCCATTTTACAAACAATTTAAGGCCTAAATTTTTGTCAAAAATCTTTTTTTTAGAAGCCGCCATTTTGTAAAAAAATTTGTTTTCTGCTTATTCCTTTGATCAATTACAAGACAATTCATTATATTAACGAAACATTTTTGGTTTTTTGTTTTAGATGATCCAGTCCAGAGATATCGTGCTTACCGCAAGACGCCTTTTTTTAGAGGTGCTCCCGGAGATCAGATATTGCAGCTTTCAAAATAATTATTTTTACAAATAAAAAATGTTAAAATACCGTTAAAAGTTACCACAATATGTGTACACATGTTTACGTAAATTGATGTAAAGGTCTTCTCAAGAAATTTTTTTGAAAATCGATCATTTTGGGCCTCCTGACTGTATATAGCCCCTTAAGGCTAGGTCTCGATCCGCCGTTCCCTTTCTGGGGAACTGATCAGGAACGGGCGGGAGAACAAGCGGTAAATGACCATGACAGTTTAAGGGAATAGATCGGGAAATAATCAGGAACAAACGAGGAAATAAAAAATGACGTTTCGGCATTTTTGGAATCCTTGAGGGCGTAGAATCGGGAGTGTATTCAATGTAGTATTTCGACAAATATTGTTTGCTGGTTATCTACTTGCTAAGGTAGTATATGAGTGTATACATACGCTTGTTCGCATTTCCTGATAAGCAAAGAGACAAAAAAACGTACACAGATCACTATCCGAGCAAAAAAGGGCTAGAGTACAAAGGGTCATTTCACAAGTATCGCAAAGTCATGAGCGTCAGTGCACGTTGTAAGCATAGCACTTCTGTATGTGGTACAACTCACAGGACGAACATTTATCCTCGTACGATGGTACCTTGCTTACGGGCGGGGTAAAGTATTTGAATTTTCTTTTTCATTTTTTTTTAATTTTTTAAATGAATGCATAATCAAGAATATTGTGTTAAAATTTCAAGTCGATCGGAGTAAAATTGACGAAGTTATGAGTATTTGAGCGTCTATTGCTCCATGCCGACCAAACTCTTCTGCGTTTTTCAAACCGTTTTTCTGAGACTTGTCATATTTGAAGTCCGTGTGCACGATAACTCAAAATCTACTCTACCAATCGCTTTAAAATTTTGCACAGTACTTCTTCACATAATTCACCAGGTATTGTCGAGAGCTTTTTTTTTCAATAATTACTAATTTTTCAACAACAAATTAGCCGATTTTTTTTAGCGAAAATCGGTTTTTTGGCTCCCAAGTGCTACGAAAAATCGAGAAATCGAAAAAAAAAAGTCCTCCCGTCATTACCTCGAGAAACATCTCCTTTAACAAATGCATTTTGATTTTTTTGTTTCAGATGATTCTGTTGCGAGTTACGGTGCACACCGCAAACCAACTTTTTTTCGAGGCGCCTCCGGGGTTTAATTTTCACTCGCTCAATTTTGAATATTTTGCAATGCAAATTTAGGAGAATGTTGTTCAAATGTTACTTTATTATATGTAAATTTTTCAATAAACGAACACTATTCGTTACGCCAAAAAAAATCTTAAAAACATGCCTTTTTTTCGCCGAATTAACTTTACCCCGCCCTTACACGAAGCGCTTCGCTTGCAACCACCTAGCGGATTGTTAGCGAAACACATTCAGGTAATGTCTTCGCGGCCGGAACATTGATATTTCCCAACATGGCAACAAGGCGTTCAAAACCCACGAATGACTTGCTTTCTTTTTTTGCCTCCAAAAATAATTTGGCTATTCTTTATGCTCAAATCATTAGTTATCGTAATCCCGGTATTTATTATAAGCATTAATATCCTCGTCGATTATCATTGATGAAATGAATGCTTTTAACCCTTCAACGGCCACGCCTATTCCTGGATGGCTCAAATTCATTTCCTCTGGTAGTATAGCTAAAAAAGGGTTAAATATGAATGTCCAACCATAATTTTGTCGATAATGGCCTGGGAAGTAGTATTTTCGGACTGTAGCAAGTTTGCTACTAACATTTTCACCCGCTCGGTTTCTAATTCAATAAAAAATCTTCAAAGCCTAGTTCGTCCAGTTAGGCTCCCATTATACAATTCTATCAAACATTATTTCAATAATGTCCATTTACTTGCTTTTTTGGACAAAAAACGGGCAACAGATCGAACGATGGGGCAAACGTCGTAAATTTTCACGACAACATTGTTGCCATATGAAAATAATTCACATGTTTACGTTTGAATTTCAAGGTGTCCCGGCATTTGTAGCTGCATCTAGCGTAGATTGATGGAACTGTGAAGTAGCTTGTCCGCTATAGCGTCCTTGCGCTTTTACCGACGGGGTCAAAGTGAACGTAGCAAATTTGCTACAATGGCAGATAAAGGGTTAATGACGTATCAATTATAAATATCTTTGATGACGTGAAAAACAAAGTGGCTTTTCTGTAGTTCTCAAAGACAGGCTCCACTTTTCAGAAAATGTCAATGTTCTAACCGGGTAGATATTACGTGAAGATGTACGTGCTCGCAATGTATCCCGGCCAGAAGATTGTAATTTCCAACATCGAGGGAAAGCCGTAAAAAACCGATTTTCCGATCTTCCCGGTTTATTCCATGGGAGGGCCCATTTCAGACAAGGTCAGGCAAATCAAACAAGACGAGTCTAGTCAGGCCGGACATAAAGTAGGTAATGCCCGGTCACATTTCTGCACGGAGCAGTACCCAATATGCGCGTTATTGCAACTCATTTTGCTCACTGTGCTCATGATGAAAATTTGAGGTTATGGTAAGCAGTCGATCCGGAAAAATAGTCTACTAGGTTAGTATTATATGAAACCAAAACTGAAGGGAACATTATTTTCGTTTCAATATTCAATACAGCTATTGTTATTGTCAGGCCAAGAACTATTTTGTGCACCTACTATAAGATAATATAAAATGATATCATTTTGTAAAGAACTTGTTCAAAATGTTGTGTTATGTGTATATATTAGGGTGTGCGGAAAAAAATCGATACTCTTTTTTTCTGTTGCATCCACCAAAAAAACGGTGAATGAAGGTAAAAAATGAAGAATGCTCGAAAGAGAGCTCAAAAAAAAATTATTTCGAATGGCGCATTGCATTTGAATATTTTCCATAAGAATAACCCAGGCAAATATTTGAATTTCTGAATGTGGTAGTGCAACTCGTCAGGAAAAAATCACACAAAGATGTCATTAACATATTCTCATGGAGAATTGAATTTCCAACAAAAAAGTTTTTACGAAAAATTAGCTCAGAACAACCGTTCAAGCGGAATCGCTGTCTGAAATTGAATTGATAGAAAAAAAATAATTCAGAAGGCTGTAAAAATCGAATTTTTCGCTTTACGAAAAAACTTTTTGGGTTTTTTTTTTGTAGAGAATGTTCTGCTCTAACATACAATTTGCATGGAATCGTTCTCAAAATATTTCTCTGATGCAAAAAAGAATCAAGTACAACAAGAAATATAAAAGAAACGACGTCCATCATTGATAGTGTTTCGAAAAGTTTTATTGAATCAATTTGGTTTAATAAGATAAAATAATTTGTTTTTACATTATAATGCTTGATAATCATCGTTCCTTTTTTTAATAGTCTGTTTGTTGCAATTAGGGTATTTCTGTCGATGATTTTGCACTACGCCCAATAAATATTGTAGCTGCTCTTCGTTTTTTGTTAATGAACCTTTATATGCTTCTATCAAAGTGACACCACGTTCAGCTGCGTTATTAACGAATTTTGGATTTAAAAAAATCTAAGCAACTCAAATAAGTGGAATTTTCCGGCCATAATTCAATATTTACTCTCAAAAAATCACGAGGTAAATTTAATTGCTGGAAAAGAAATAAGGATTCTTGAGTAATGAAATCGCTTATGTCTTCTTTCAGCACGATTTCCCAATCATTTTTTAAAATAATTACTCGCTCGGAAGGATTTTTGGATTTTTCTCGAGATTGCAGAGCTTGTACCATTTTTGCCTTCACACTTATCGGCACAGCATTGTCAAAAAACGACAAAGCAACAATTTCCTCGTTAAAGTACCACAAGTGACTAGCTAATTTTTTCGAGGCAGCCTTCCCTACTACAGGATTCACTTCGCAATAACGAATGAAATTTTGTACGAGTGACAGATCTTGATTTGGGGGGAAAATGTCGCGGTTTCCCGTTCGTGGCGCTAGCGTGAAGCTTGTCATTTTGCACTACGAGCTACCGCATGCTGCCGCCAGGTGGCAGCGTGTGCTAGGGCGCGCACGCCGCTTAAATAAAAAAAATTAATTTCAGACAGCGATACCACTTGAACGGTTGTTCTGAGCTAATTGTTCGTAGGAAATTTTTTTGTCGGGAATTCAATTCTCTATCAGAATATCTTAATGACATTTTTGTGAGATTTTTTTCTGAAGAGTTTTACTACGACGTTCAGAAATGCCAATATTTTCCTGTGTTATTCTTATGGAAAGTATTCAAATGCAATGCGCCGTTCGAAATAATTTTTTTTTGAGCTCTCCCTCGAGGATTCTTCTTTTTTTACCTTAATTCACCTGTTTTTGGTGGATGCAACCGAAAAAAATTTATTGATTTTTTTCCGCACACCCTAATGTATATATATATCCATACGTGTCTCTTTGTTATTTCTATTCGGACCAACGTATACACCGATTATTTTTATTGCTTCCAAATTGGGCTACCTACACTCGACCTGAAACATCCTACGAATTTCCCGAGTTCATTTGCTTGCCGTGGGTATACATTCGGGCAATTAAATCGAGTCAATAGGGAAACGATTAGCTTCTTGTTCGTACAAAGTGCACGTACACGATACTTCGTAAGAGAAGATGTAAGAGAGAGCGAGAGGGAGGGCGTACAATTATCTTGCGTGAGAAAATAGTAGCCGAGACCTTGGCCAATTAGCAAATGATTCGTGGGTGAATGTTAACTGTGTACACCGTTTGTACAGGTCCGTGTGAACGAAACCATACGATACATCCGTGCGCCCCGCGGCTCAATTATCTTCTTCCAATATAAAGCTAACAACGCTATCGACAGTTTCAATTTAATAAAAATTGATAAATAAATCACCCGTCCGCTACGATTTTCCCATAAGCGCAAACGTAGGGTTACTGCTCCTCCGCGTCACCGCCCTTCTTGCCGTCCGAGGAAATTCACAGAGTGCCCCTATATTTTGAGTGTCCCCTTCGAGAGATCACGAGCCGGAAGTTTCTCCTTAAGTGTCTTCTTACGTTTCTTTAGGCACGACCTGCCCTTGAATATTGCGATGGTCCTTAAAACTCGATCGTGGATACCCACGTTTGTTTTTCGATTAAAAAAAAAAACGTGGAACGGTTATCTTACCTGCGGTCACGTATACGCGCGAGAGCCAGTTTGTCGAATGATCGCCGGCGGCAATGCAACCGTTTTTTTTTTGCGAAACTATTTTTACGCATCCCGTCGTCGAGACTACAAATGATCAAAGGTGCATTTTAAAGTGCACAAATAGAGTTTAATTCCATAAAAAAAGTGTTTACGGCCGTTTCGTATTTGGAATTTAATTATCTTTATTCTGCTGAACTGAACATGGAATTTTGATTTTTTTCCCCAGAATGCTCAATTTTGTTCTGGCAAATACTACACGCCACAAAAATAGGCAATTTTTTTTTAAGAAGACTCGAAATACCATTTAATATAATGTTTGTCTCGATCGCAAAATGGCCACCTTATAATCGTCACCCTGTATAAGCGCCCGTGTGTTCATGCGCAAGTTCTTCACTCCCACGAACTATGAGATCTAAGAGTTCTCCTGACCCCGTCCTCCAGACTTGTGACTCAATGACCACCTACCTATATATATGTACACATATATTTATATACCATGTCTGAATATTTATACAGGGTGTCCCATTTTAATCTTACACCTGAATTTTCTCGAAAAATATTGCTCGGACGAACTATTGTGTGGAACAAAACTTCTAGGGATTGAAGGGGGACATTTGAAAAAAATTTATTTGAGGAGCCAAAATTCAAAATGGCGGCATTACAAAGGCTGACATGTTTTTTTCAAACGGAAACATAACTTTTTTTTATTACCAAAAAATTTGTTAGCTGAAAAGTAAAACCTTTTGTTGAAAATTTTTTTTGATAAAGTTCATAGTTTTCAAGTTCTGGGTAACGCGAATGGTCTGCAACAGACTCAGCCATGCGACCTCCTACGCTTTGGCTAATGCAAATGCCGGTGGTAGGGACAATTAGACTAAATGTCTCACGGCAAGCCGCTCAATGTTGTATTTTCGAATGTATGACCACTTGAACAAAAAAAGAATCAAATTTTTTTGTTGAAAATTTTGGTTTTTTAAATTTTTTTTTGTTTTCAAATTCGGACGATATTTCATGAGAAAATTTTGGAGGAAAATCGATGAAAAATAGTTTTTTTCCATTTTAATAGCGTTTGTGCCATTTTCAGGCCCAAAAACGTGTTTCTTTAAATCCTTGACGAACTTTGATCACGATGGGTAGAAACACACACACACACACACACACACACACACACACACACACACACACACACACACACACACGCACACACAAATCCTGGATACATCTGAAATAATTGAAAATGATGTTCTCACTTGAAAACTATGAACTTTATCAAAAAAATTTTTCAACAAAAGTTTTTAGTTTTCAGCTGACAAATTTTTTGGCAATAAAAAACAGTTATGTTTCCGTTTGAAAAAAACATGTCAGCCTTTGTAACGCCTTTGTAACAGCCTTTGTAAATTTTTTTCAAACGTCCCCCTTCAATCCCTAGAAGTTTTGTTCCACACAATATTTCGTCCGAGCAATATTTTTCGAGAAAATTCAGGTGTAAGATAAAAATGGGACACCCTGTATAAGCTTGGATAAATGCGATCTGTATATAACTGTGTAGTTTTATAGTATATTATATATTATGTTGTATACTATTTTATTTACAAAATACTAATATATATATATATATATATATATATATATATATATTTAAAAGGTTCACGTTTGTACAGAGAAATAGACTCGCGTCTTAAGGTATTTCTTTCAGGAACCCGAATACTTAACAATTAACTGACTTTCGTCTATAATCAAGTAAAAATACATCCCAGTATACTGGTAAAGTTTCAAGCTGAGTTACCGAACTTTTAACGAAAAATTACGGCTCTAAAAATGGTTTCACTTATAAGGGACTTTATGGGGATGACGCGCTGGCTATTATCTACTAATTCTATCAAATCATTTATACACCAAATAACTTTAGATGCCTGATACAAACTGCTCAACGCATGCAAATCATTCTAAAGATTCGGTAACGACAATACAAACAGGGGATCACCTAATCTTTAAAGAGAATATAAATTATAGAACATAGCAAACTGTGAATATAGGAGAAAAAATTTCGTAGCCGCGACGTTTCAGAGAAAATATAAAAATATCTAACTCTATTAAATTTACGCGGAATTTTTTTATCCAGTTTGCCATTGGGTATAGTCTATTATTGTGACTTATAATTATTGAGCACCACTGTAATTTACCAATGACTCAGAAAGGCCCTGCTTATGGCCCTTAAAATACGGCCTTCCGCGGAAGGAACACTTTAATTAGCTTGGCAAGAAAAGATAGAGTCGTTGATCCCATGTGTCTTGAGATAAATTTGCTACAACTCACTTTGTCACTACTCGTGTTCTTTATGCACGATGACATCCAATGTAAGCGTTGGACATATCGTCCATGACGTTGTATCTCGTTATATTATATTATATTATATTATACTGTATTATATTCCATGCATATATATACCCTCTCTCTCTCTCTCTCTCTCTCTCTCTATATATATATATATATATATATATATATATATATTAGACTGATTCAAAAAAAAAAAAATTCTTCTGGATTCTCGTGCTATTGTTGGGCACTGATAAAACAAAATTTCTCTAAAAAGATGGGCGCGGTCACTCAATTTTTAGAGGTGGCTATCTCGACTTTTTTGTATTTGAATTTTTTTTAACGAACGTATTGCATTTAAGCATAGTCATGGCTTCGGATTACGGATAAAAATCGGAAAAGTTTTGAGTTTGTTCTTTTACAAACATAACAGAGAAAAACTGACCATACGTCGAAGTGCACACGAAACGATCAAAGAAATTTTCGAACAATGGAAATGTGTTGATATTCCAACGCGTCGATTGAATAACGCAATCTTGAAATCAATAAAACTCCATCTAGTCTGGAAACAACTTTTAAAAAATCGAGTTAAAAAGAATTTGCCGTCACAAATATCGAAGGAGCGTAAATTTAAGAGAGATTTGGACAAACTGTTCAACGTTGCACATTTTCGTTCTGCCCAAAATGTTAACGAACTCGAGAATGGCTGGGAAGAAATGTAAATGAGTTTGAAGATAATATAAGCGTAGCATTTTGAAAATGTAAATATACCATTTATGAATAAAAGCTTATAATTTAATTTTTCGTAAAAAGTGCGAAATGTTAATGCGTATAAATAAATCTACATGAATAACGAGAGTAGTATAGACGCCATTATTGATCTACCTGGATTTGAATTGTGAATATTGCACCCTTTTCAAATTGTTAGAGTTTATTTTTTTTACGAAAAAGCTGCTGGATGTGATTTTTATCCGTAATCCGAAGCCATGAATATGCTTAAATGCAATACGTTCGTTAAAAAAAATTCAAATACAAAAAAGTCGAGATAGCCACCTCTAAAAATTGAGTGACCGCGCCCATCTTTTTAGAGAAATTTTGTTTTATCAGTGCCCAACAATAGCACGAGAATCCAGAAGGAAAATTTTTTTTTTAATCAGTCTAATATATATATATATATATATAGGGTGCCCTGTAATTAAAGGGTAATCCTGCAAGTGTCCTCAGAGAAACCAGTTTATTTATAGTACAGAAATACATTCAGATGGCACTTTTATTCAAATATTCATTAACTGTTACAAAATTTGTTGGTCGTTAAGACAAATCCGTGTTGTCATGACAAAATTTCATAGCCGTAGTATTTATTTGAAAATAATAATTTATCTGATCACTTATATTTCTCTTAAATCAGTAGATGGTTATGGTAATCGAAAAACGAGTTGAAATGGCGATATGATAATACAGTTCAAAGGAGTGTGTGCCATTAAAGTACCCATTTCTTAACTATTACCAAATCTTTATTTGTGACAATTCAGAGGCTCAAATGAATGATTTATTGACTGTAAGAAGATATTTGTTCCGCGATATCCTATTTGTTTTGCGATATCCAATCATTTGTTAATAGTCAACAAATCCTGGTACCAAGGAATATATTGTCTTCTCATGTCAGTGTCGATAGGTCAGATCATGTGCTACTATATGCTGGAATTTCAGTTTAGTAAAACTCCCACGGTTTTCGAGATTTCGGGCCTTATGTTATTTTTTTTTAATCATCCGCTTTTGGTTGTTCACATGCCATTTCTACTAATGATAACTTTTTTTACTCGATTTTTTCAAAAGTACTTTATTTTAAAGTTATTCACTTTATCTAGAAAAGTCTTTTTAACCTTGAATATTAAGGAAACTTTATGAAAAAAGATCTTATGCAGAATTTTCATAGAAACCAATTCGAACATCTGACTTTGATAGCCTGCGGTGTAAAAAAATCTACTACACATATTGTCGATTCATATCATTTGTAAAAATGGCACGCGAAAAACCAAAGGCAGATGATGTTTTTCCCAAGACATAAAGCTTAAAATCTCGAAAAAAGTGGGACTTTTACCAAACTGAAATTCCAGCATATAGAACATGATCTGACCCAACGACAGTTGCAGGATTATCCATTAATTACAGGACACCCTGTATATGGGTGTGTGTGTGTGCATATATATGTATGTACTGCACGACAGCATGTACGTTGCGAATGGGTCGACCATTACCTCAATCCCGCTTGACAAAGCTGTGACGCGTCATCACGTTGAGATCGAGTATATAGTTTGGTGCATGTAGGTGTGTGTAAATCGCAAATTGTAACCGGTAGTGCGAGGAATAATTTTTCATATGACTTCGCACCCCGCTTATCGCGAATCTGCCGCAATCATGCGATATCCTTTGTTCCAATGCACTTGATGTGTGTGTGAGTGTGTGTGTGTAGAGAGAGAGAGAGAGAGAGAAAGAGAATGTGTGTATATATATATATATATATATATATATATATATATATATATATATATATAGGATGATTCACAACTAGCAGGGTTTGTTTGGTGAGCATATAGGGTGGTTCATTAAGAGCAAAATGCCTTTTCTCAAATGGACAGTAATTGCACACGCGCCGAACGGATCGCGCACGGGTTCGAAACCACCTTCGGACGAGTAGCTTTTTTTCGCTGAAAAATAATACACACTTGCTTTGCAAATCGATAATACGATTCAATAAATTGCGTTCATCATTTAATACTTGAAGAAGAAGAAACTTCGCGCGTGAGCACATGCCGCGCCGTTGTTTACTCACAAGGAGAATCACTTAAGTGTCCACCTTGTATTTGATTGAAACTCATATATGTGATTAAGGGGTTAGGCCGCAGTAACGAGTATAAAATCATGTGCGAATTTAACAATTTTTTTTTCATATAAAAAAGTGATCCACTCATAAAATTAGTTACACATATATTTATTATGAATATCAAGCTGCTAGAAAATATGTATATTTTTTTCGATGTACAAAATGGCTGACTACTAACATTTTCTTTTGTTATCTTTTTTTAGGCGCTCCGCGGCGTGACATTTAGCATCCACAATTTTTCACCTAGAACAAAAAAGATAAATTCTTGTCAATCTATATTAGTATATCTAGAGAAGTACGTACGGAATTTAAAAAATATTGTTTTATTCAAAAGTTGTAGGTATTTGAATGAATTTTCAGTGAAAAATTTCGTATGAAACTGCTCATGAAATGAACATTTTTTCGATTAATCAGAAATTCTGTACGTACTTCTCTGCGAAATGCAATTAGGAACATAACTTTTGAATTTGAAGTAAGTCGAACGAAAATTGTTGAAGCTATTTGTCACGCCAATTGGAAAAAGCTGTTTCGAGAAAAACGCGTTTAAAGTTTTAGGTACTCTAAAGTCGGTGAAAAAAATGTCCTGCTATAAATCGAATAGTAACTTATTCTTATGATGATGAAGCACCGTTTTAGCGAGAAAAATCGATTTTTTGAAAATTCTACTGTGGCCTTACCCCTTAAGGATTGGAAACTATCAGACGCGTATTTTTTTCTTTCGGCGGAAAAACGATTTCAAGGGGGCAAACCACCCCTCAGAGAAAGGCCTGTCACCCCTTAACGTTTTTTTTTTCAATACTCGTACAGTGGATTTGGTCGGTTTGGATTGGCTGTACGTTGGAAGAATTTCGGTTTTTGTTTCATTCAGATCGGTGGACTGCTTGTGGGCGACACTGCAAAATACCCTTTTCTTTGAGAATTGGTTTCTCCCCTTAAAACCGTTTTATCAGCGATAAAAAATACCTGTCTAATAGTCGTCAATGTTTTATACAAATATGAGTTTCAACAAAATCGGTGGCGAACCCTTAAGTGATGTTGCTTGTCAGTGTCAGACTTTAAACGCGAATATTTCGACCAATTTTTGTCGCAAGATTTTGGAAAAAGTGTTTTGCTCGCGAAGCCTGATACCCGTTCGGCCACACACTCGGCCTTACCGCACACCGGGAAACTCAGGGAAAATCTAGCTGGCCCGTGTACGCATAGAATTTCCTCAGTTTCCCGGTGCCTTTCACGAGAATGTGCAATTTTTTTTGTTTCTCCGTGCACGCGAAAAAAAACGTGCCAACCGCAAAAGCGAACAATCGTTCTTTCTTTTATTCTTTTTGAAAGGGGCATGCAGCGAATTGGGGTTTTTCTCGAATAAAGCGAACCCCACGGCATTGCCTCCAACGATACAAGCGCCTCGTAAAACTCTTGGAGAGAAAAGAACTGCCTTTTTTTAGTGTTGCTATCGCAAAATGAAATTAATGCCGGGGCGCGTTTAGTGCGAAAATTGGAATATCTATAGAGACGGAAATCCGAACGTCGCGAATCCACGTGTAAAGGCCACAGCGATGTACAATGAGACCTGTTGCATATGTAAATATATATATCCATAACTCAATATTGCAATGCACGAAATGCACATGTGGCTCGTCTGTGTACTTTGCTTAACAGATTTGTTTTTTTTTTCAAGTTTTCATATATATATATGTATGTATACACACACACACACACACACACACACACACACACACACACACACACACACACACACACACACACACACACACACACACACACACACACACACACACACACACACACACACACTTCCGGCCAAAAGTTTGGGCACCCTAGTCGAAATTTCTTACCGTACTAAAAGTTAGATAATGGGCTCAAAAATAAAGATAATTGAACTCCCCAAGTGGCGTTTTAAAGAAGATAAATTTATCTTTACTTTTCTGTTTTAGGAAATTCTCTACGGTTTTTTTTTCGCCCCGACACACATCTTTGAACGTGGTCATTTTTCGGCTATTTTTTGCCGTCAAAAGTTAACTGCAAAGTTTGCGGAAAAGTTTTTCCTTAGTTTTTTTCCATGGTAAATTTAAAAAGGACATCAACACCTACATTTTGGTTTTTTTTAGAAAGTCTCTTACGTTTTTTTCGGCGGCAGTATTGTATTTTTAGCGGGAAACGACATGGTGTAGAAAAAAAGACGTCATCGAAAGAACTATAGGGTTTCCGAGGAAATGACCAGAGGGTAAAAAGTTCCATGGGTTCACGCTGAAATGGCTAGAATTTTTCCGACCTTTTTTGGACATCTTTTTTTAAACATTTTTGGTTGGAACTTTGATGAGTGGAGAGGCTCCACTTAGGAATTATGGGGTCTGGGACAATACATTAAGAAAGGAAATTTGTTTACATTTTTATTTTCAATTAGGTGTAATTTCTTTAGTTTTTTTAAATTTTATTTTTCGGTGGAACTCGGTAAATCGTCGTCAGCTGGTGGCCTTGCCTCGAGAACTATCGGATTTAAGGCAAAATATTAAAAAGAAAAAAGTTATAATTTTTTATTTTAGGTTCGCTGACATTTTTCCATTTTTTTTCAAAATTTTTTTATCGTGATGTTTTCCAAATCGACGAGGTGCTTTTTTGACATTTTTGGACTTGCTTTTTGACGCAAAAAAATAGTCAATCAATTCTCTTATCTCTTCTATACGAGTTTTTCATCGAAAAAACATTTTTCGAGTTACAGCGAAATTTTTTTAGAAAAGAATTTAAAAAATTGTAGTTAATTAAAAATAAAAATCTAAACAAATTTCATTTCCTAATATATGTTCCTAGACCACCCAATTCCCAAGAGCACTTAGCAAAAAAATCATTGTTTCAATATCATTGGTGTTATTGAATGAAATTTCGTTGATTCAATTGTAAAATTGTTGGTGTAAATAATCGGATTTATTAGTCCAAACAAAACGCTATTGACTTTAATAACATGATAAAATTAAAAGTTTTTTTTTCATTCAAAAGATATACTGTTAGCCGAGAGCAATATATTATTGAAACTATCTAAAAAATTATCGCGAACGAATTATATAGTTTTGAATGCATTTTCTGCAACGATCAAAAAAAGTATTTCAATTCATAACATGAATATTGTTGATTCGAGTACACAAGAAAAATTAAATTTCGCTCGTTTGATTCTGATAAAATTTCTATTGAGTAAATATGTTATTTTATTTTTTCATCATATCCGATATTGATTTTCAAGTAAATTATTCGTTAAAATATTAATATTTTATTTTGATTGGAAAATATTAATCAAATGTCTGAATTGATTAAAAAATTATGCGAAAAAAATTTGTTTCTTGCGATTTTGGTTGAAAAAATTCAACCAAATCATGGCCGAGCGCCACCGAAACTATAGGTGTAAGGAAACCCGTAGTTCTCCGAGTAACCGCTAGAAGCCGCAAGCGCGCTCGTTTCGCGTCAGCGTAGCGCGATTCGAAACTCTAAAGAGTATCGCTTCTTGGCCTGTGGCTAAGATTAAAGTGTAGTATCTGTTCTTATCAGTTGAATATCTGATATTCTCTCCATGGATATTCCATTAAATATCTGATATTCTCTCCACTATTATCGTGGATGATCATTCTAATGCTCACTTTTTATTTAAGATTTAAAACAAATTGAAAAACTTACGTCTCATAGCATATTCGTTTCGATGTAGTAAAGAAATAATTCATTCTATTGATTATATTTTTGTACGAAATAAAAAATGTTTTAGCAACCGCTTAATTATTTCATCCATACATCTACGGATTGTATATAGAATGATTTCAATTCAATATAATTTTATTTTATAATTATAATTTTATTTTATGGCTACCGCGTAGATTACAGTCAAACGCAGCATTTTTTAGGGTAGAATATGAATTTTTGACTGAAGGTAGATGGTTGCATACCAAAAGTAACCCCAATAAAATGTTGCCCCTCAACTCGCCCCAACCCTAATAAATGGGGGTTGAAAACTTAAAAATCGCCGTATCTCGATAATGAATAGCCCGATGAAAAAAGTTTTCAAACAAAAATTGTTTGGAATAATAAAATTCGTATAAAATTATCTGACGTCCAATACCCTATCGTTGAAAATAGCGGCACGAAAACGATTCGAAAACTCGGGGTTGATGCGTGTGCGAGCGGAGTAGTCATATCGCTGCATCCTTGTCTGCATCAGTGGTGCTCTCGTGTTTTTGTGCCGCTATTTTCAAAGATAGGGGATTGGACGTCAGACAACTTTATACGTATTTCATTAGTCCAAACAGCTTTTGTTTGAAATATTTTTCGATCCGAAATCGATCCGATCGATCCGATCGATTATCGAGGAACGGCGATTTTTAAGTTTTCAACCCCTATTTCTTAGGGTTGGGGCGAGTTAAAGGGTAACATTTTATTGGGGTTACTTTCAGTATGCAAACATCTACCTTCAGTCATAAATTCATATTCTACGTAGTACAAATGCATATAGCGGATGGCACCATACATATATACAATAGGTATAGCCAGAACTGAGCCTGTTACCCAGGTAGGAATTGACGATGAAAAAAGGGCTCGCCAAGCTCTGAAACAAGGCTCACATTTTTTAATTCAGGCTGAGCACCAGCCTGATTTCAGGCCTAGCTAAACCTCTGAATGATAACGCGGTTTCAGGCTCTTGCACACAGGCTTGACCAAAGGCTGGTAGAAAGGCCTGTACTAAGCCTGAAACGACGAAACAACAAGTTTCAAAACGAGCCTTAACGTAGCCTTCACGAGCATTTATGACCAGGCTTATCCCAAACTCTTCTCGAGGCTATATGAGGCCTGTTTTTAGTTTTCTATACTCTACATTGGGGTAAATTTAATAAATTTGTAAAGAATTCATATTATCTATTATACATATTTATTATTCATTATATTGTTTATTATAAAATATATATAAAAAATACTTGAAAAAAATAATACGTTATTTTATTTGTTGTTTATGGGACACGTAATACACAGAGTGTACGCAAACTCCAGAGAGTGAGTATATACGAAATGTGTGTGTGACGAGAAAAAAACCTTTTTGTGTACCTCATAAATATCGATAAGAGAATATGTTTAAATGTTCTGAGCTGCCTCCTTCGCTTTCGTTTTTCGTGCCTTCGCACGCGACAAATTTATTGCTAAATTTTTTTTCATAAAAGTACAGAAAAAATATTATTTCAAATTTATTTTATATTATCACAACCTGAAACAAGCCTGCATCCAGCCTTGATTTTTCAGCCTTAAAATTCACCGGCTGAATAAGCTTAAAATAACCCTGAGTTTAGGCTAAGCAGCCAGTCTTGGTTCCAGGCTGCTTCAAACGATGCAATGAAACCTGGCCCAGGCCTGTCTCACTCAGGCTCGGTGAAACAAGGCTCGCACAAGTTTGTTTCCATCGTCAGCCTTTTGATTTCCTACCTGGGTAGCTACAGATATAATAGGGGCGCAGTAAAAAAATGACTTTCAAAAATCGATATCTCGGAAACTATGGCACGTCGCCAAAAATCATACTAGGGGACACACACACACACAAACACACACACACACGCACGTGCGCGCGCACGCACGTGCACACACACATGCACACACACACACACACACACACGCACTCACGCACGCACGCACGCACGCACGCACGCACGCACACACACACACACACGCACGCGCACACACACACACACACACACGCGCGCACTCACGCACGCACGCACGCACGCACGTACGCACGCACGTACGCACGCACGCACGCACACACACACACGCACGCACGCACACACACACGCACGCACGCGCGCGCGCACACACACACACACACGCACGCACGCACACACGCGCGCACATACACACACACACACACATGCGCGCGCGCACGCACGCACGCGCACACACACACACACACACACACACACATTTTAATCGTAGATTCCATTTTGTGCGAAATGTCGAACTTTTTTTAATTTTTGATTTTTTAAATTATATGTTTTTCAATCCTTTGTGTATGTCCTTTCGTAAAAGGAACTCACGAATCCGGTTCTCTTTTTTTCAGCTGATAGCGGATTCTCGAAGATTTTTTTGTTAATACCTGGCCTCCAATATATCTATATATATGCACACACAATAAAGCTAATGTATGTTTTACACCAAAGTATAGAAATTTACATCATTGCGCGCAGACTCCGTAATTTGTTGATTGCACCTACCATATTTCCACGATCGTAAGTATTTACGAGCGCGCTCACAGGTGCGAACGTGTGGCGGACGTGTGCACGTGCGTTTACGTGCGTTTTTCAATTTATTTATAAATATACGCGCATCGGACGAGAACGACGATGCTAATGTACCCGAAAAAAAAATCGAGGAAAGTGGCGAATCCTTTCTCGAGAAATGCTTTCACGTTTCGCTGTGTAATAAATTCCGCAAGTAAATGGATACAATATATACACACACACATGTATGTATGTATATTTGTATGTAATGTGGCTTATTGCACCATGCTTGTATATTGACATTGATTAAATTTGTATCTCTCCACCTCTAGTTCCAGTTGCGATCAGTGACTTTTCTTCAATGACGTTGAAAATAGCATTGGAATACATTTTCGCGTATACCGTGAATTGAGTCTGCGAACGCGGGGGGGAAAAAGCCGTTTTTTATATTGGAAAGTTGACGAATAAAACCGATTTATATTGGTAGACTGACGAGCATGCTTTTCGGAAAAAAAACGCTTCCACGGATATATAACTGTCAAAAGTTAATGATTTCACTATTTCTTCTCAAATGATTAGTATTGTTTTTTTAAATAATTATTATTACCATTATTATGATGGTGATTATTATTTTAACGTGTTGCACCTTGCTTGTCGCCAGAAAAGCTGTTCAGGTGTTATTTTTTTAATGTATATATCAAAGAGCATGTTTTCAAGTATCTTTCATGATTTTTGTATTGCAAAATATTTATAAATGTGGTAGATACAATGGTTTGTGCAGGCCACTGTTGGAAAAACGTCCTTCGCAGTGACCACTGCTGTTCAAAAACAAATCATCCGAAATAATACAAATTAAATAATTATTATCCTGAAATTTTCAGAGAATATTTTTAACATGTTATATTGTGAGAATTCGTCGAAAACCAAAAGTCGATATTTAATCAAATTTCAACAATAGGTGTAAGCCCTTGAAAGTTCTTATGACTGGAATTAAATTAATTTTCTGCATAATACTTTTGGATTACAAACTAATTATATTTCATGATTTTATCATTTTTCTTTTTCTTTCGAGCAGCGAGAATTTTTATATATACCGTGTATAGTTTATATATATATATATATATATATATATATTGATGAGATTGATTTTGTGTACGAAAGGAAAAAGGGCTAATGAGTGCGCTCACAAAAGAGTAAAAGGGGCCGACCTAATCACGACGCCGAAAGAAAGGCGAGATCGAGAGAGCGAGGAAAAAAATTGTGTTCGAAAGTTCCAAGAATTTTCGGTAATGTCGATCATGGAGGAGAGAAAGATTTTTTCTGTCTGTGGATTCGATTTTTCCTTTTCACGTTACGTAATGATGGTAAAGAATGCACATACAAACATATATATGTAAAGGAAGAGAGCGAGAGAGAAGGGGAGAACTTCCCACGTTTTTCCAGTGCAAGCCACCTGCCACATTTCGATTTCGACTCGGATGAAGACGTATGGGCTTTTCCACGATTGCACCTCGCGATCTTACGAGGCTCATAGCTACCATCTCTATCCCTCTCTCTCTCTCTCTCTCTCTCTCTCTCTCTCTCTCTCTCGCAATAATATTAGTTCTCCCTGCAATGAAAAAATCGATTTGAAAAAACGTCTATTTTTACGACAATATTTATTTGGTTCATTAAAAAATAAGCCGGCGTTTTGAGTTTTCGGTCCGACTTCGCGTGGAATTGCCCGTATACGTGTATGCGTATAAAATGATTAGTCAGCGACTACCTGCAGCCCCTCAACCTCTGACTAAAAATGCCACAAGGTTTGGGGGAAAGAGCGAGGCGCTCGAGGGGTGCGTGTGGAGGGTGAGGAAACTCTTCTCTGGATCTTAGTGATCCGCTTGGATAATGATCGTCTACGGCTTTGGTGCATTCCGCGCGTCGAAATGACAAATCGTCGGGAACGCTCAACCCTAGCAATATTTGTGAAGATCCGAGGACCGGAAGGCCTTTCAGGCCTGACAGTAACGAAGACACGAAAATTTGAACGGAAACAAAAAATTATATATGTCCGCGGATGGATGGAAACTGGAAAAAGTGACCTGGATTTCAAATTGATCGGGCAGCGCGAGAGACAGAGAGAGAGAGAGAGGGAAAGGGAGCGTTGTGTGTGTTACAATTTAAGGGGTCTTCTCACTTTACACACTAAAAAGGCTATTTTCATAATTTCTGTCAAAGGTTTATATCATAGAAATTGATGGAAAAGTTGTTACACTTAATAAATACACTCTCGAAATACATTTTTTTAAATTATTTATTTGAATCACTATTTATAGACGAACATGGTAGTTAAAAAAATGTCCTGAAAAAAATTGTAGGTCTTCGCTGATGAAATCTCGGAGATAGGTCATCCGAAACAGAAAAATCAAACAGTTTTAGATTCAGTATGTTAATGGCTATAGCGCATGTCATACGATTTTTGATGTATGCAAAAATAACAAAATGGCGGACATTTTTCGAAAACAAACAAAAAAACGGGTTTTTTTCACCTTTTTTGGCAAAAAAAATAGTAATTCCGAAATTTGAAAAAATTCTTGATATGCGCTGTAGCTATAGTTGTAACGAATTTGTGGTTAAAATCTCATAAGGATCGGTTCAGTAGTTTCGAAGATTTTATTAACAAGCCGTCGAAAAACGTTGGTTCGGGAAAAACGCGTTTGAAGTTTGTTTGGGTTACATAAATACTTCATTTTTTTAAATGTATTTCGAAACTATTTATTAAGTGTTACAACTTTTATATCAATATCTATAATATAAACCTATCAAAAAATTCATGAAAATAGCCTTTTTTAGCATATAAAGTGACATTACCCCTTAAACCCGTTTTCACTTGAAGGCCACTATGACTGGTCGGAAAAATTGATTTCATTTTGCATTTTCTCCAAGTATACATATTCAAGGATATGGGGAAAGATGTTCAGGTGGAAAAATGGAAAGTTTACCAAGTTACAGAGAATTTAGTGCTAGCAGGTAGCTCAACGATTTACGTAGGACACTTGATCCTTATGGGAGGCTTGGTACAGGACATTTACAAAACTGCTATGAACATTGCATTACTCTTAACTTGGAACACTAGGTGTCTATGGTACCGACAAACTTTCTGAACTAGTGCCGTCTGTCAGACTTGACAGCTTGGTGTTGGGTGCGGCAGATACATATTTTTTGATTATGGTGTTATTTGGAAAAGTTGTTCTAGGTATTTCAGTCTTTAAGGCCATAGGCTACAGTAATGAGTATAAAATCATGTGCGAATTTAACAATTTTTTTTCGTGTGAAAAAGTGATTTACTCATAAAATTAATTACACACCTATTTAGTGTGAATAACTGATCGATTTTTTTTTTCGATGTACGAAATGGCCGACTGCTAATATTTACTTTTGTTATCTTTTTTTAGGCGCTTTTTTATAACTTTTAAATTTGAAGTAAATCGAGTGAAAATTGTTAAAGTTGTTTGTCACGCCAATTGGAAAAAAAGCTGTTCCGAGAAGTTTCAAATAGTTGGCCATTTTGTACATCGAAAAAAAAATTCTAACAGCTTGATATTAATACTAAATACATGTGTAATTAATTATATGAGTGAATCACTTTTTCATACGAAAAAAAACTTGTTAAATTCGCACATGATTTTGTACCCGTTACTGTGGCCTAAGGCCTTGATACAAATTATTATAGGTGCAGTTTACAGTTTTACACAGAAAAACACTTGGATTTCAGGGCTTACGTGGGTTTGAAATTTCAAAAAACCAATTTTTTATTTATTTTATTATCTAATAGTACAATATGTCTAGAATATTCTCCCAAAGTTTTAAGCCAATCGGAGTAAAAGTCTAGGAGCCTTTGAAAATTCCCCCCCCCCCCCCCCCCCCCGTTGGCAAAGACCGGCCGGGAGCGACGCAGGTATATCGCATTTTTCTCAAAACACTATTTTTGGAGTCGGTGAACACGATTTCGCAAAAACTAATGCACCAATCTTATTAAAATTTTGCTCACTTCTTCAAATTAGCATTGACTAGTGATTGAACGAAGGTTTTCTTTCGATTCCAATTAATTTTACAAGGCTACGCGTAGTGTAAATTGTACCAAAAGTTGAACTATTTTGCATAGAACTCTGCCAAAAATTCAAATTAAAAAAAAACCTTCGTTCAATCACCGGCTATACTTATCTACTAACAGAAAAATAATTGTTTTTTTTTTAAATTTTAAATGAAGCTATCATGAGTTATCCTGACTGCCACGAGGACACTTTTTTTAGGGGTCTCCGGAAACTAGGTCCCACTGGGTGAATTTCCCAAATTTTTCGATGAATTTGTTTTTAAATATTGTTGGAATGGTGCTCTTTCATGGGCTTAACATTTTGTATAAAATAATTGATATATTTTTTAATAGACAAAATATGCTTTTTGCCTCCGAAACCCACGTAACACCTTAAATATCTTTTTTCTAAATATGACTTTTTTACCACAACCCTTTTACGAGACAGTTGATAGACTTTTTTATGGGATAGTTGATCCCCCGGATCGAGTAGTGTCCCTTAGTTATTGTTTTTCAAGATGATATTAGTGCAATCAGTAAATGTCAAGTTTGAAAAAATGACGTGCTTCAAAGCTAAAATCATCATCAAAGAGAATAACTAGCATTGAGTTTCGAAATGGAATAGTAGATGAAGAAGAGATGGGTAACTTTGAGAACGATCATTAATCTGAGATGAAAAGAAAATCCTTGATTACCTTCACGATACAATAATACCTAAAATATTTTTAAATATTTAACAGAAACAGAACATTTGGTTGAAATATAAATAACAATATGTTGAATTGATCAGATGTGTTTTTGACTACGCAGATTTTATTATAGTTGCTACCTACAAACGACGATTGTTTTGTTATAAGTGAAGCTAACAACTTAAAGTTAATAAAATACCAACTCAATGAAAAATAAATACAAAAAACTTGAGTAGTTTTAAAATTCAAGGGAGCTAAAATAAGCAGCACGAAGTATTATCTGTTAATTTAGGTGACGAAAAAGGCTGTAATTTGACTGTGATGAAACTGATGATAAAAATCAGCTTAACCCTTCGCTGTCACTGTGGCTCTAAACGACCCAGCGTCGCCCAGTTTTATTCGCGATTTTTTCTCAGCGGGTTTTTTTGCATGTTACCTGTTGCTTTTTTGCATGTTACCATGTGATTATTGGTATAATCATTTTTTACACATATTGTGCAATATTTAAAGTATATGCATGCATTTTTTCGAGGCCATACGACTGATAGGCTGGGTCAAATTGACCCAGTGTGACAAGCATTTTTCTCCAGGGAAGCGTGACAACGACGGGTTATGAACATTAAATGAGATTACAACAATTTCAACACTTTTTATTGCATATCCACATTGCTGATCCTGAAGATATAGGCAATGGTATCATGCGCCCTCTACTATATGGGAGATATGCTCCCCCCGGATTAAGTCATCCATACGGGGACAATTGATACTTTCCATTCCTCTAATTTTAGTGGGATATTTCCAACATTTGTAAACTTACCTTAGTCGTTATAATACTGATTATTCCCAATGGAATTCCACGTCTTACAGTGCCAAGACATTTGGAATATTATACACGGAAAGAAAAATTCGTTTATCCATCCAAAATTCAGTTGGTTTAACAAAATGTATCTTTAACGGCGGGGTAAAGTTAATTCTGCGAAAAAAAGGCATGTTTTTAAGTTTTTTTTTTTTTTGGCGTAACGAATAGTGTTCGTTTATTGAAAAATTTACATATAATAAAGTAACATTTAAACAACATTCTCCTAAATTTGCATTGCAAAATATTCAAAATTGAGCGAGTGAAAATTAAACCCCGGAGGCGCCTCGAAAAAAAGTTGGTTCGCGGTGTGCACCATAACTCGCAACAGAATCATTGGAAACAAAAAAATCAAAATGCATTTGTTAAAGGAGATGTTTCTCGAGGTAATGACGGGAGGATTTTTTTTTTCGATTTTTCGATTTTTCGCAGCACTTGGGAGCCAAAAACCCGATTTTTGCTAAAAAAAATCGGCTAATTTGTTGTTGAAAAATTAGTAATTATTAAAAAAAACAAAAAAGCTCTCGACAATACCTGGTGAATTATATGAAGAAGTACTGTGCAACATTTTAAAGCGATTGGTCCAGTAGATTTTGAGTTATCGTGCACACGGACTTCAAATATGACAAGTCTCAGAAAAACGGTTTGAAAAACGCAGAAGAGAAGAGAACGGCATGGAGCAATAGACGCTCAAATACTCATAACTTCGTCAATTTTACTCCGATCGACTTGAAATGTTAACACAATATGCTTGATATATTATGCATTCATTTAAAAAAAATTTTAAAAATGAAAAAAAAAATTTCAATACTTTACCCCGCCCTTAAATACGTTCAACTTGATTTTTGATTGGCATAACGAAACAGTATAGTTGGTGCTAAAATAGTATAGCGGTGTTAACTGTAACTTATTTAGCATGTCTGGGCAACTGTTAAAACAACAAAATTTCGTGAAAACAAAATGCATTTTGCACATTCAACGATTCTTTTTTCTCAGTGTATTAATTAAGAGAATTTGGGGTGAAGAACAAAAGGGCGGATCAAGTGTCCCCAGTCTCACCTATACTACACTTTCAACGGCGTTTTCCTCGGCCTGGCCGGTATCATAACTGCAGGTATAATGGTCGGATTTTCAAATTTTAAATTCAATCTCAAAGCCCTCTTTTCAATTTAGTATTTTTTAAGCCCCCGAATAAAGAAAAATTTAAGATTTCGCCAAAATTACACTTTGTTTTTGAAAACTCGCCCTTTCACGAAAAAAAAAATTCTTTCGAAAAACAGCTACGTACAAAGCGAACTACGTTTATATGGGTTATGATACTTTTTTATTTTTATTTTTCAGACCAACGTCAAGTTACCGATCCGGCCGTTGGACCACATTTTTAATACAGACGCTCTATTATACCTCATCAGGTTGTTAATTTTTCATTTTTTTTAAACAACAATTTACACGAAATAAGTTCGATGTATGCTCAATAACATACTATTTTCCAAATCCCAAATAAATAATCTAGTAGACAAAAACCATTCGGAAAAAAAACGACCTGCTCTTTTGGCCGGTCACAGTGGTGTCCTCCGTTAAACGCGTTTTACCTACTAACAAATGTTAGGTCAGTATGCACGAAATGTCCGATTTCCAACTTCGTAAGCAGGCAAAACTAGTTCTAACTAGATGAATTAGTTGAAATTGCTAAAACAAAGCCAAACACACTCGTCTCAAAACTAGTTCTACCGGAATGAACAAGATAAAACTGCTTTTGAATGAGGTCGAAGTTTGGATTTTTTCATTAGTCGACGAGTTTTTACTAACATTCAAATGTATTTATCAGTAAATTCTATTTTTCACTAGGAAAAACTAGTTGTTATGGAGGCGTTCAGTAAGACCTCGTTTTTACTAGGAAAAACTTGCTTAGCCTGAAAACGAGTTTTAACTGTATTATATATATATATATATATATATATATATATATATATATATATATATTTTTTTTTTCCTCTCATATATATAGCCATGAGAGAGGAAAAAAACATTCGGATCAAAATATTTGATTATTCTGAGTATTTATTAGTTTGATAGCATAAATTATTGTAAAGGGGTTTGCATAAGCTTAAGGGGTTACCCCCACTTACGATTTTGAAAAAATCGATTTTTTTATTGCATTTTTTTGAAGTATAAGGATCTGAGAATATGTCCTGAAAACTTCAAGTCGATCCGAACAAAATTCACTGAGATATGAGCGTTGAAAGAGAAGAATCCGCTGTGTAAACGACCGGAAATTGAAACTTTAAACGCGTTTTTCTCAAAATGGCATTTCTGAAGTCGGTGACCAAGATTACTCGAACACTAATGAACCGATCTTCTTGAAATTTTGCAGGCTTATTTAATACATAAAAATGTAGTCTTTAATCGTTCGATTTTTTTTCGTTAAAATCGAACCATTAACTTTGACTGTCCGCCATTTTGTGAAAAATGAATATTTTTTAAAATCCTTCGATTAAAGACTAGTTTATACTTATATTTGACTAAATCCATCCGCATTTTTTTTTCAGATGATCCACTTCGCCGCAATGTTGGTCACCGCAAACCTTGTATATAAAAACATTATTTCATTGACGGCCATTTGCCACTAAACAATGTAATATTTTTCAATAAAAAAATTACTGAAAGTTCTTCAAGATGTGTTCTTTAAGATGGTATATTGATCGATTAAAAAAGTTTTGTAGTTTTCTTTAAAAAAATGCATGAAAAAGGCATTTTTTGCGCTACAAGTGGGGGTAACGCCTTAAAAATTCGGCAAGAGAATTTCTTCGCATACTTTTATAGCCTAGGGTCTTAACTCAAAATAACACCCAAAATTTTGTAAAAATTTTAAAAATGTTGCGAGTTATGGTGATTTTTATGGAGGGACAGATCCCCCATCATTGAGGCGGACTGCCTCGCTGCGATTTACCCTTTTTCTCAAACACGATGGTTCATAAAAAGATGTCGTATCTCAAGATTTATTCATCCGATTCACTTCAAATTCGGTCAGAGCGGAGTTCATAACATTGAACTATGATTTTTTCATATGTTTATCCATTTGTTAATAACAAAATATTAATGTTGTTTTTTTGTCGAATATCGAACTTTTTTCTACAGCCGTTTTGGTCATTTTCGAAATTCCAAAAACGTATTCGGTCATATCAAACTTTCGATATTCTACTAGAAGTAAGTTTTTTTTCCATGTCAGAGCACAGACCCGACACACACGTACAGAGGTTCATAATCGACACCGTAAAAAATAAAAGCGCCATTAGCGCACAATGCGAAAGTAGAGAAAAATGCAGAACGCTCTGTATAAGAGAGAAATCGTTGTTTTTCCTTTCTTTCTTCGAAATTTCACATCTCGAACGATCGGCGTGCCACTTTTTCCAAAGTTCAAGCGCGAGAAGACCGCTTGTACTTTTATACATGCATATAGGTCGATAATGCGTAAATGCATATATATATATATATGTGTATGTATATATGTATGTATGTATATGTAGATATATAAAAAATATCGCAACGAGCGCAATCACGCTCGTTTTCAGAAATCTCGACAACCTTGTCTCCTTTCAGAGATCTCTCCAATGTTATTCTCGATATACGTGCATATGCGTTTTCTTTTTTTTTTTCATTTGCGAACGATCTCGCGTGTTAGCCCAGCACATCCAGGAGCTGAGAGTGGGGACGAAGTTTTGCAACGGTAGATATTATTCTTTTTTTGCATAAGGCGTTCAGCACCGTTTTCACGAAAATAAACAAAAACATTTAATATTTATCTCGAATATAAAACAAAAAGATAATCAATTATTGAAGAAATAATTTAATGAATGAAATACTAAAAATTCCAAAATTAAGGATAATAAAATTCGTCAATAATAATAAACAATAGTTCAAAAAACCAAAATAATAGTCGAAGAATATTGAAAATGATCGAGAATTAATAAGTCTAAAATATGGAAGAACAAAAAGGTCTCTCGGATATTCACGACTACAAAATTAAAGAAAAATAATGATCAAACGCCCCGATGTGAAAGACGTGAATGAAAATAGTTTTTACGAATATTGAACAATTATTTCACTTTATTACGAATGTTAAAAACAAATTATAATGAATTATTGAAGAAATAAATTAATGATTAAGATATTTGAAATTGCAAGATAAAGCAAAATTAAACTCGTCAAAAACAATAAATAGTAGTAAAAAAATAATACTCGAATATTACAAATGATTGAGAGTAAAAAATGTTTACTCTCGATCATTTCTAATATTCGACTATTATTTTTTATATCTGGAATATTGAAAACAATAAAACGTCTCGCGGATATTCTATATTACAAAATTAAAAAATAATAAATTCCCCGACGTAAATGACGTTACTAAAAATGACAAATAATCATTTTTTTTAAATCACAGCCGCTTTTTGTCTCCATTTGCTTTACGTCCCTCTCTCTATGTGGAATCTTATAACGAGACGAAAAAAAATTGGAGCTGAATTCAGAACGTTCCGGAAAACGCAGAGTCGTCTTACTCCACTCGGAACAGCCCGTAAGCAATTATAAAATTGCGTTATGTAGGGAGCTGTACAGTAACACGGCATTATATATCGAACGATCGAAAAACCGGTATAATTGAGAAACCGCGGTGTGTAAGTACTCGCAATAGAAATAAAAGATACAGGTCCTGGTTGTATTACCGTTGCTCAAGCTGGTTGCTTCATTCATATCACTTTTTCCCGACGAACAATAAATCCTGTACAAAAATCCGTGAAATAATTAACAATTTGCCCGATGAATAATAATTTTCTTTTTTTTCACGAATTTTCGTAAAAATGCATTTTCAGAGACCGAAGCAATTTGGTCGGGGAAATGGTCAACTGTTATTAATCACAACCAAAATCGCAAAGGAAAATCTCGAAGTCCAAAATAATCGCAATGTTATCGATATTTTTCACACAACTCGAATAGCCTAATCAGTCACGAAAAAATAAAAGTGCCATCATTTAGTCGCTCCTTTTGTACTTTTGGATGAAAACGAAAGCGTAGCGCGATGTAAAATACATGTTACGCCATCTATTATCGAATTATTGTATCATATAATAAGACGCCTTGGTAAAACGTTAAGAACCGCATGGTGAGCTAACATTTCGTAACGGGGGGGGGGGTTGAAATTTCGATCATGCCAGCGAAAGTCTACACTGTTGACTGTAAATGATGCAGAACGTATAACATTGTCTCGACAAATTCCAAAATTGACGTAAATTCACTTCGTAATAAAAAAAAAATCTCGAAATAATTCGTCGATTTGTTGGAAATTTTCAAACTTTTAAAACTTCCATAGCTGAATTATTTTGACGGTGTTCAGATTTTCGGAGTTTTGGTCTTTCGGAATTTTAAGCGTGCTAATCATTCTAAGCTCGGAATTTCAACCCGGCCCCGTAACGGGTCGGGATTAATAGTATCCTATTTGTTGATCCGAGCTATGTGCCAATTTTTAAGGCGAGACGCCACTGTGACTGATAAAAAAAAATCGATTTTTTTGCATTTCCTCACAATATACATATTCAAGAATATATGACAAATAAAATCAAGTTAAAATATTGAAAATTAACCAAATGACTTTTAACAAATGACGATTAACGCATACTAAAACTTTCATCGCATTTTTCTCGAAACGACTTTTCTCGGGGTGGCCGGAATCATAAGTCCCGCTATAATTGTCCGATCTAACATTTTAACAAATGAAAAAATCCGTAATTCAGTAGCTATTGTTATACGAAGCCATTTTTTAGCATTCAAAATGCTAAAGCGTTAAAACTGTATATGTTTGTTGAGGTAGGCAGGGTCTGAGTTGAGGTAGGCAGGGTCTGAGTTAGCTGGATGTCACACGAAACTAGGGCTACCCCCACTCCACTGCCACTGTGTTGTAGTAGAGTGGGGGGAGCTGCGACATGCTGAATGCCTGTGATTGGTTGAAAGATACCCTCACCCCACCCAATTCTAATCTTCTTGTGAATTAAAAAATTATATTACAAACACATTACAAAAGTTATATAAAAATTATTATACACCCCAAACCCAAACAAACCCAATTATGTACCTCAATGTACGAATATTTTTTGAAAAATAATAAAGACCAACTCACATTATTTACATGTACCTGTTTTTTTATTACCCGAATGGTCCTACTACATTTTGAATGTCATGAAAAAGGTTGCACTTTGTTTAATATCTATAGATTGTTTGTTTAATTTCGTATCTTTTAAACCGCCGAATATGAGAAAAAAAATTTCGCAGAGTTACATATTTTGTAACACACGCTATTTTGTGAATTTTTTTCTTCTGCGAAAATCGGCTACATACAACGAGAACGAAATTTATATAGATTGTAAAACTTTTTTATTTTATTTCCCGGACCAAGCATTGTCAAGTTATCGATCCGGCCGTGTGACTTTTTTTTACACAGAAGCTCCATTCTACCTCTATAACGTTGTTAATTTTCTTAAAATAAGAAATCACACGAAATAAGTTTAATGTATGCTTAATAACATACCTTTAATCCAAATCCCAAATAAATAATCTAGTAGACAACAAAAATGCCAAAAATGGCTGTTTTGTCCTCTCGTTCGTTAGTAAAGAAGACAACAAATATTCATATCGAAAAATATTTCTTGTGTAGATACGGCTGTCTGACGATTATATATATATATATATATATATATATATATATATATATATATATATATATATATATATATATATATATATATATATATATACCTCTAGGGATAATTGAATCGTAACAAAGTCGTATCTCTGCATGACATATCTTTAAAAAAGTAATTGTTATTGCACTCTCATCAAACTTATTTATATTATATATAAAAACTTATGTTTATTTTTTTTCTTATCCTGTATGTTACTACAGGCTATGAGCTATATCTGTGCCAAGTTTTAATAAAGTTCGTTGAGTAGTCCTTGCGTGTGCATGCACATAGCCAGACCTACATTACAAAAGTGTGTGGCTTTCCTCAACCGCCCGTAATTTTTCCCCCTTTCGATATGAGTCTCCGCTCTCCGCTCATTAACTTCCCAATCAAATTCTCTTAAAAGGCCAACCGTTGAATTGCGCTACGATTTTTATTCAATTTTCCACAGATTCGCAATATTAGACCATACATTTTCGCAATTTTTTTCACGGCACCCCTTTTGCCTTTCTTTTAACAATTTTTCAATCACTTCTCGTGTTGAAATTCTTCCCTAGGCGTAAATAAAATAAACGGAGGGTGATCTTGGATGTAAAAAAAAAAACATTAATTTGTAATATTTCACGTTTGAAAATGTGAAAATTAATCGAGCCTCTATAATTTCTTTGTCATTTATTGGAAAAATAATCTGTCGTGCGTGATCTCGTCATATTTGGAACAAACTGGAATTTTTCATTTTCGCATGTTAACGTGATTTATCTCGTTGGCGAAAATCTTCGATCTCTCTCTCGGTGGGACGAATTGGCGCGATTTTGATGCCGGCCAGGTACGCCAGGCCGAAAACTCCGCGGCCGTTATGCTTTACTCAATGTTAATTTAATTCGAGTTCTTAGTCTCACAGCTATGTTCCTACAGCAAACGAACGAAGGGAAGCAATTAGACGAAATGGGCTGCTTCCGTCCAAGATTATACCCCACATGCCCTCGTCACAATCCGGCCTAAGTTACGTGAAGATTCATGGGAAGTCTTGGACACTCGGTGAATCGCTTCGACACGTTCTTAATCGAGGTTGAAGACAATCGTGAATTGTCGAAGGAAAAATATTTTGCTTCTTTTCATCAGATTTTGATGAATCTGGTGCATTTTGAGGTGTGTTATATTTTGTTTGTGGAATTAACACAATTCGAGGCGCCACTTTGTTCCTTTTTTATCGAAAGAGAAAAGAACACAATTCTGGATTTTTAAAAATTGCATATTATTTTTTTTTATTTAATGTAAAATCTTCAGATACTTTAAAAGTTGTTTTTCTGAGAGATTTCATTTCTATTTTTATTTAGAAATTGCGGCAATTCTTGAGGCATTTTTATGGTATAGTTTTGTAGCATAGGGTCTTAATATCAGATTTTGATTATCCTGGTGTAATGTGAAATGTAGTTTCATATTTTTTCCCGTGGAATTACGATAATTCGAAGTGACACTTTATTGTTACTTATTGAACGAGCGAAATATAATTTCGGAATTTTTAAAAATTGCATTTTATTTTTATAATTTTACGCAGCATTTTTTAAATAATTGAAAATGTGATATTCAAAAATATATCTGACATTTTTATACGAAATTACAGTAGTTTGCGAGGAATTTTTATGGTATAGTTTTGCAACATAGAGTCTCAATATTTATTGGAAAGAGAGATTTTGTCGAAATTCCAAAAATTGAGCAATTTATGGCTATTTTTGTGAAGGTTCGCTTACTGCTGCCGTAAACCGCCCCGCTGCGATCTACGCTTTTTCCTCCTGCTTTTTATTCGTACACTATATTTTATGAAAGGGTGGAAGTTGTATCTCAAATGCATTCGTCCGATTTACTTCATATTCGGACAGAGAGTTTATAACATTTTCTATCATATGACCGGATGATTTTTAATATATTTATCAATTTATCAATGATAATTTATTAAAATCTTTTTTTAATCGAAAATCGAGCTTTTTCTTTTCACAGCTTGCAATTTCGAGTTTTCAAAATTTTAAATAGTATCCGACGATAACAACGTTTAATTATTATACTAAAAGTCCATTTTTTATTTTTCATTTCGGCATGCAGCAATCCGCTGCATTTTGTTTAAATAATAATCACTACATTGTTTGTCAATATATGTCATAATAAAAAAAAAACTCAAGCTTCCTAAGACAATGTATTGATTGTGTGTAAAATCCCAACCTCGTCATCTGGATAATCTCATCGGAAGAAAATATTGAAAATCGACTCATTCTTCGGGCCCCAAGCTCATGCAGACCCGCTGATTCAATATTGACACGCATTTCCGCATTGTCCCTAGACATACATCTCTTCGACAAGCCCGAGAACATTGAAAAACGGAAACGCGAGAGTTTCGAGTCGAAAGTTTTCCTCCAAATCTGGCGTACCGAGTCGCCTGATATTCCGCACACTTCGATCAATGAATCCGCCATATGGCGAAGGATTTCGCCGTCACTCAATTAGCTCGTCACACAGGTAAGTCGAGGTGTGCCCCTTGCGAGATGGAACGCCGACCGGAAATATCAGTTCTAAGCCAGTTCTCGGAGCAACCAAACGGGTATGGCGATTCCGAAAAATTGGCCGTTTAAAAAATCAGCACGTTTATCGCTCTCCCGCAATTGATACAATTTTTTCCACTCAATTTCCATCTCCCATAGTTTGCAAAAACTTTACAAATCGGAGTCTCCGGACGGGGGAAAACGATAATAAATACGAGACAGTCAATTACCGTGGATTCGGGTTACTTTCATCAATTTCGAAATGAAAATCAATATATTAATTCAAATAATATCGCAAAAAAAATTTTAGAAATGTTTAGACATGTTTAGAAAATTTAGAAATGTTTAGAAATTTTGTAAATCAACTTTTATTATTCTTTTTATCTTTCAAATTACAATTTAAAATATTTGAAAATAAATGAGAAAAAAATAATTAGTCGTTGTAAAGTTATACTGAGATTGGGGTTACTTTTCCTAAAGAAAGCATTTTTCCTAAAGAAGAAAAAAAACGGTCAACGGGATCGAAAGTTACAACGTTTTTGAGGTTATTTAGATCGAATAAATATTAAACGTTTACTTTTCAAAATCAACTATAGTGATGAACGACTGGTATTTTGTTTTTATTAATGCGGTGGCACATCCATAAACTTCAAAACATTAAAAAAATTAGAAAAAAAGTTGTAATACTTATGACTACCTAGGTATCTAAATCATAAAACGACATCACATTGGTTTCATTAGGAACATGTTTCACTTAAACTAGGTCACGTACCAAATCACACTAATTATATGACAAAAAATATCAAATAAAATTGTTATTTGATATTTATATACAGGGTGTCCCATTTTAATCTTACACCTGAATTTTCTCGAAAAATATTGCTCGGACGAACTATTGTGTGGAACAAAACTTCTAGGGATTGAACGGGGACGTTTGAAAAAAATTTATTTGAGGAGCCAAAATTGAAAACGGCGGCGTTACAAAGGCTGACATGTTTTTTTCAAACAGAAACATAACTTTTTTTATTGCAAAAAAATTTGTCAGCTGAAAACTACAAACTTTTGTTGAAAAAATTTTTTGATAAAGTTCATAGTTTTCAAGTGAGAACATCATTTTCAATTATTTCAGATGTATCCAGGCATGCAACCTCCTACGCTTTGGCTAACGCAAATGCCGGTGGTAGGGACAATTAGACTAAATGTCTCACGGCAAGCCGCTCAATGTTGTATTTTCGAATGTATGACCACTTGAACAAAAAAAGAATCAAATTTTGTTGTTGAAAATTTTGGTTTTTTTTTGTTTTTTTGTTTTCAAATTTGGACGATATTTCCTGAGAAAATTTTGGAGGAAAATCGATGAAAAATAGTTTTTTTCCATTTTAATAGCGTTTGTGCCATTTTCAGGCCCAAAAACGTGTTTCTTTAAATCCGTGACGAACTTTGATCACGATGGGTAGAAAAACACACGCACACACACACACACACACACACACACACACACACACACACACACACACACACACACACAAATCCTGGATACATCTGAAATAATTGAAAATGATGTTCTCACTTGAAAACTATGAACTTTAAAAAAAAAAATTTCAACAAAACTTTTTAGTTTTCAGCTGAAAAATTTTTTGGCAATAAAAAAAGTTATGTTTCCGTTTGAAAAAAACATGTCAGCCTTTGTAACGCCGCCATTTTGACTTTTGGTTCCTCAAATAATTTTTTTTCAAACGTCCCCCTTCAATCCCTAGAAGTTTTGTTCCACACAATATTTTGTCCGAGCAATATTTTTCGAGAAAATTCAGGTGTAAGATTAAAATGGGACACCCTGTATATCTGATATTGTGATAATATAAACTGATAATATATTTGATATTTATATATATATGATATTATAAATATCAAATAAAATTGAAAATTTGATACTTTTTGTCTTACAATTTACAACGTTCAACAAGAAAAAAATATCAAATAACAATTCGATATTTTGTGTCTTACAATTAGTGTAATTTGGTACAGAATTGCAGAATTGTAGGTTAAGAAAGTTATCAAAAGACGAAAAACCCTGAGGATACTCCGAGACAAACCATAAAGATAACGAGTGTGGTGAAACTGATCAATGATCAATGTTACCCCGTCGAAGCGATCAAAGACACCAAAAGTTACCAAAAAAACGTGTCATTGGAACACTCAACTTGTTATTTTTTAAGTTATTCGAGAACAAAGAATAGTTTAAACACATCACTTGCGTTTTTTATAATTTTACGGTCACTTAAACCCGTTCGTCCATGCTGCGTCTAAGTGATAACACAAAGAGATTCAGGCTTGCCAACCGTAAAAATAAAAACTTTCGGTCGCGTTCAGGAACTACGTTATTTGAATTAAAAAACAAAACAAAGTTTTTATCAAAGTAGCCTCGATCCACGGTACTAATGTTTCCGTAACAGTACAAACTCCTTCAAATTTCTCAAACTTTTCACAATTTGTTTGGGGCTCTTTGCGTTATGGCGATATTGTTCTCGCTTTTCATTGACTTTTATTTCGTTATTGGAATATGGTTGTATTGTGCTCCCGACAATTATACATTCATTTTTATAAGGATCCTTCTGCAAGGATAATAACGATCTCACGATCATTATAAATTCATTTGTATTTGGATACGGATTTTAATCCCTGGTACGAGATATTTCGTACGTGCCTTTTTTTTCGTGTTTGCAGAATGCAGAAACTAAGATAAAAAAGTTTGCCTTTGTTTGCAGAATGTTCGAGAACAATCCTAAGTAGGAGGTTTAGAGGGAGAAAGAAAAACGGAGAAAAGAAATTGCATGCTCAATGCAGTTATATAAATAGATTATATATATATATATATATATATATATATATATATACGAACACATATATTTATGTATGTATATGTTTACATTATATATATATATATATATATATATATATATATATATATATATATATATATATATACATATATGTGTGTACGTATTTGCAATACTATAGGGACATATTCCAAGTCTCCGGCATTTCCTACGCAATTATATAAGAGAGGCATATTTACATTCAAATTAGAGAAACGCTGTCTGCGATTCAAAAGTATACATGCTCGTGTGTGTATGGATGCACGTGCGTTTATGTGGTTCTGTGGACCCTTCGTATTGACTAGACGAAGCCAATGGATGATTTTCAATCCATATTTTCATATCGAAAGTAAAAACTATACATTTCCCCTCCCTCTTCGCTCACACTCTCTCTCTCTCTCTCTCTCTCTCTCTCTCTCTCTCTCTCTCTCTCTCTCTCTCTCTCTCTTCTCTCTTTCACTCTCTTGCTCTCTCTGTTGGTGAACGACGACGCCGATGGCCGCGTACGTTCTTCAACGTAACGGATAAATTGTGTGCGATATCACTTCCGGATTGAAAGCGCGATCGCAGGCTGCGATCGCGTGGACGAGAGAGGAACTTGTACTCCACAAATATATATATATATATATGGTGTAAGTTGAATCTATATGCATGTATATTTATAGATAGGGGCGGGAGAGGGAGAGAGCCTTCCGGTTCCCAAGGAAATTCTCAAGCAAACTGACCTCAGACTTGTGAACATCGTTCTTCCGTCGACAAAAAAACCCGTTTTTTTTTATCTTCCATAATATCGTTATGTCAAATATATACGCTCGATAATCAATTAACTTGTAAAAATTGTTTTTTTCCTTGGGTCGAATGTAGATATCGTTTGAAGGTTTTTTTTTTCTAAACGCACGCGCTCGTCACGTTGCTTTTTTTTCGGTATTGCCTTATATTCTGCTGTTCGATCGAAGGAGTTAGAAATTTTCTTGCGTCACGATAAAGCAGTGTCTTATGCAATGTTTGGCTCGTAAATTGAGCGGAGAAAAAATAACATTCGTAAGGTCAGTAATGTGGGGAATTCATTTTTACAGTGAATGGACATGGGCGACCATGGTCCGCATTAGCGCTGGAGATTCAATACATGTATATGTAGAAAGATTACAGACGTCGTTATTATTCAATTGCGAAGATTGGTCAATTGTATGAAAAAATTACTCTCGCAGAGCTCGGGGATAAAAAAAAATCATTTTGACGTTAAAAGTTCAAGTTTTTCGATGTTAGAAGTTTTGAAATTAGAATTGGCAAATCTGATTATAAAAACATCGAAAAATTTGAACTTTCAAATTCGATATATTTATATATTTATATATAAATATATAAAATCAAAAGTTCAAGTTTTACGATGTTACCATTAGAATTGTAAATTGTAGTCAAAATCATTCTAATTAAAAAAACATCAAAACGCTTGAATTTTTAAATTCCATTTGATTCGATTTTCGAATCTTTGAATTCGATTTAAAATTTGTTATTTCTTGATTTCTTTGAAACTTAAATTAAACCTTTAATTCTTTGAAATATTTAAAGAAGAAGAATCATTTAATCATATTCTTCAAAACTTGAATCTTTAAAATGTAAAAATTCTTTAAGATCTTCAAGTTCTTTACTTGAACTTTCGAATCAGAATTTAGAAGTATACGTTTTTCGTTAAATAATTCAGATTCAAACAATTCAAGAATTTTTATTATTGTACGTGTGTTTGGGTTTGTACCGACAATGAAAATAAAATTAAATCGGAAGCCGTTTGTTTCGAATATTTGCACGATGTGCTTCTCTCGAGAGATCGTCGAACCGGACGCGCTCAAACGACAAAGGAAAGAAATTCGAAACGTCCAACAGGAAGTGGAGCTTCGTGAGTTTGCGAAAGTTTGTCAACCATTCATAAAGTTAGGGTTAAACAAATATTCGCTCTAAAATGCGGTAACGATGGCAAGTTTTTGTGGAAAAATAAACGAAAAAAAAAACAAACAGTACACGCGGAGGAGCGTCAACAGGAGGGCGTCGCGCGACGACGCATCGTGAATACGGAAAAGGTGCATGCACGTACGAAAATCGCCGAGCGCAAGAAGGAATGAGAAACGATATATGTGGCGCAATGATAACGAGCGTATTAACTATCATGGCGCATGGATGAGGCAATCGATTCGTTTCGCGGCGGGCTCACATAAATTGTTTTCCTCTTCGTGACTCCCGAATGCCCCGGGTTGATTTTTATTTTTTTACAAACTTTTATTTAACTTAACTTTTTGTGAGATGCACAATGAACAATCGATATTTCACCAACTTCCCGACTACTTAGAGCTCTGACATTTTGCAAACATGCATCTAAAAAGTGACAACGCAAGATTCAACTTAAAAAAAAATATATCCATAAAATTTTCAACATCTTATGTAAAATTAGCGATATCCAGTGATCCGTAAAAAATCACACTAACACATAGAAACAAATTCGTAACCGACGGTGCTTTTATGTGAAAAGTTTATATGCAGCAAATGTCGTAAGTTCAATCCCAATTAAAGTGTTTCTTATTTTTTACAAGTTTTCCATGTTCCTTACGTACAAACTCGTGAACTAGTAAACTACTAGCAACAACGAGTAAAATCAATTAAAAACTAAAAAGTAGAAAATAATTTAGAAGTAAAAAAAAATGTTTAAAAAAAACAAGCTTTTATTTAGTGTACTAAAGAGTAGAAAATAAATTTGTTTGCAAAGTTATCTATATGTGAGTATAAATTGCGCTTGGTGCGCTCAAAATTTAGATATATAATCTTTAATTTATATCAATCCGTTAACATATCACTTGTATTTAATTTACTGTGACACAACCTTAGATTTCTCAAATAAAAATCCCGTACCTGACAATGAGTATTGTGGCAAATTAAATACGGTCAACGAAACTGAATTGATCAAATTTATTAAAAATTTAAAAAGTTGAACGTCCCAAGCTTTTATTTATAGTATAGTTTATGTATAGACTTGGTGAAAAAAAAATCATTTTTTAGTTTCTAGTACATTAAATAAAAGCTAGTTTTTTACAAATATTTTTTTCACATATAAATTTTTATGCAAACATCGAATTTGTCATTTTTTTCATAAATTTATTTTGTTATTTTTAAGTATTTATTATTATTGTTAGTTTTGTATTATGTTACAGTTTTCGACAAATATTTGTATTTTTGTAATTCTACTTGTGTGTCATTATAATCATTATTTGTCTTGTACAGTAACTCTTGTCGATCTCTCACCGATCACGTACGATTTTTCTCATGGATTTATTATTTTTTTTCTTCAAATTCTGTACAAGTGTCGTTTTCCCCCTTCGATCTTGTGTAAAAAATCCTTAACCCTTTTACCCTTAGACAAATAAAATCGTATTATTTTCGTCCGTCCGCGAACAGATAGTTCAGTTGAGTGTCCACAACTGAATACTAACTTTGATCTGACAGTAACATTCTTCCACAATTTATGTTTTTATTATGAATAATTTTCACATTATATAAGTTCCATTGCGTACTCCAATTACAGGGCGACAAAGCGTCATAAGAATGAGCTAATCATTATTGGCTCTATTGTTGCTTATCTACATAGATATACATACATCTGACATGGAGGTTTTTGAACGCAGCAAGCCCTCTTTCTTTCTAAGATATTTTTTTTCACAAATGATCAATGACTAACCATAATTATTAATTAACTTTGGTAACTAAGACATATTAATTTTTTCCCCTGTTTGCGAGTTGAAAGCCTTTCTTCGACCTTCTCCTTCCAAATCCAATAAATTCCCTCTATCCCGAAATAATTCTCACACTTTCTCAAATTTGCAAACGAATTAATGGAACTGGAAGCGAAAAAAAAATGAATTTTTCCTACGCCGCAAGCTTCCGTGCTCTCGCCAAGGTACATGAGCAATGATCCTGGCTGGATAACGGGTCAGCGCAAAAACAGAAGAGCCGATATATATAAACTCCCCCTCGCGCGTATTGGCGAGATTGACATAGGGCATATTAATAATCGGGCGCGTATATATATATATATATATTTAAGAGTGGTGTGACCCTTTTGTTAAATCGCATCCAGTTGTTGAACTGGAGTCCAATGGAGACGAACGTGTGTGTGTGTGTGTGTGTGTGTGTGTGTGTGTGTGTGTGTGTGTGTGTGTGTGTGTGTGTGTGTGTGTGTGTGTGTGCGTGCGTGCGTGCGTGCGCGTGTGCGCGTGCCTGTGTGTGTGTGTGTGTGTGTGTGTGTGTGTGTGTGTGTGTGTGTGTGTGTGTGTGTGTGTGCGCGTGTGCGTGTCTGTGTGTGTGTGTGTGTGTGTGTGTGTGTGTGTGCGTGCGTGTGTGTGTGTGTGTGTGTGTGTGTGTGTGTGTGTGTGTGTGTGTGTGTGTCTGTGTGACAGCGCTTGCAACAACAAGGGAGGAAGAGGGTAAGGGGCGAAGGGGGT
This sequence comes from Ophion obscuratus, assembly GCA_964007375.1. Taxonomy (NCBI): domain Eukaryota; kingdom Metazoa; phylum Arthropoda; class Insecta; order Hymenoptera; family Ichneumonidae; genus Ophion; species Ophion obscuratus. The sequence goes on from OZ023317.1 coordinate 56,179,681, forward strand.
GGGGGGCTCATTCGCCATTAAGCAACGACGAACATCATAGTTGACTGACCGGTCTAACAGTGTCATTATAGTTGCGCATCGAAAGACGGAAAAGGAGGGGGCAGGGGGTGAACGTGTAAAGCGCAGGTTCTTGCGATAGGCAAAAAATCGGCACGAAATATCTCCGATTGCTCAATGAATTTTCCAATCCCTAGTAGGCTACGACCGGTGCTATGTGCAAAGAGCTCACCTTGTTCGATGTACGGCGGTTTCGTGGTCTCGTGATGTTGCGATCGTAAAGACAGAAGTCCGATCGGTTTCTCGGCCAATCGAGGGGGGCGAGGGTTGTTCGGTAAACGAAAAAAAAAAAGAGAAAATAGAGCACCCCAATTTATCGCGAAATATCACCTGCACGTCTTTACACGATACGCCATGATTAACGATGAACACTCGCGGACAGTCGCACGATCAATCGGCACGGTTCTCCACGCGAGGGATATACCGATCGCCGATTTTTCCGAAGAACGCTGCGTGGGAAAAAAGCTTGCTTCGTTGGATCGGAGAACGGTCACGATTGGCGATTATTTGTTGCCGATCTCTTACCGATCTCTTGCCGATCTCTGGCCGATAGCGTACGATTTTTCTTGCCGATTTTCGTAGGTTTTTAAAATTATATTTTCTCGAACTTCTTCCTCGCGCGTTTAATTTCACTCGATCGTCGGACGATCGGCAACTGCCGGTTCAATCGAAGCAGCAAGCAACACAACGCTTCCCCGTATGTCTCTGCGAGGTGGAGACCGAACCCGATGGAGTGTGGACTTGCACTGAGGCTCGTGCCACCGCAGACGTACTCCTGTGACTTTCAAGTAGCCGCGCGCGCTCCTCCAATCTCTGGTCCCGCCGCTCTTTCCATAGAGTTTCTCTCTCCCGCATCACTCGATTGCTCGCTCTACCTCTCTCCCTCTCGCTCCCTCTTTGTAACTCACCAGCTGTAACACCGCGCGAATATCATCATCCATCGGAGCTCGACCCTTCCGGCGTATTTCTCAACCCCACCCCGCACACTCACCTCGTCGCCGATCGCGAACTCACCCAATTCCAAAAACTTTTCATTTCTCGCGTGAGATCTTCCAAAATGTTGCCGAACATGTATATTACGTTGCAGAGAAGTATACTTCATTCAGAGGGTAAGCGTGCCAAAACTGCCCCCATGGGGTATTCTCTCGATACGCAGGGGATCGTTTTGATACTGAGGCAAAAAAAATCGTGCAAAATTTTGGATATCTATCTTCAAAAATGTTCGAGTTATCGAAAAAAAACGTTATTTTCGGTTTGTATTTATTTTTTATTAGTAAAAATAGAAATTAAGGGGTGGTTGTTTTTCCAACTACTATGGACAAAATAAAAACTGTATTTTTAAGACACTACATAAAAGTAAAATCTTGTTTTGAGTACGTGTCTTCTGATATGGAATCACCAAGTTGTTACAGAAGACGTTATTATACCTCTTTATATGCGGGAATTTTTTAAATATTTTCAAATTCGTGGATCATAGTGGAACAAAAGTAAAATATGGTTTTTTCAGATAATTTGGGACTGTGAATTTGTTAATTTCGAATTTTTTATCGAAAAAAGTTTTGAGAATTGATACATGATATCAAAAGTGAAATTGAAAAATATCTGTGACGGTCGGTAACAATGATTGAAGCTGTTTCGACGACAAACGCCATCTATTAGAAGTCCAATGCGATATTCTTGTTTGCGTACTGAGAATACAAATGATGTAGAAATTAAAAAAATTATTATGTCAAATTCAAATGTTTTAAGGCCTTACCCCCACTTGTAGCGCAAAAAAGGCCTTTTTCATTAATTTTTTTAAAGAAAACTACAAAACTTTTTTAATCGATCAATATACCATCTTAAAGAACACATCTTGAAGAACTTTCAGTCATTTTTTTTATTGAAAAATATTACATTGTTTAGTGGCAAATGGCCGTCAATGAAATAATGTTTTTATATACACAGTTTGCGGTGACCAAAATTGCGGCGAAGTGGATCATCTGAAAAAAAAAAATGCGGATGGATTTAGTCAAATATAAGTATAAACTAGTCTTTAATCGAAGGATTTTAAAAAATATTCATTTTTCACAAAATGGCGGACAGTCAAAGTTAATGGTTCGATTTTAACGAAAAAAACGGCCGTTTTTTGGCTATAAAGCGGCCATTTTTTTTTTTAAGAAAAAATCGAACGATTAAAGTCTACATTTTTATGCATTAAATAAGCCTGCAAAATTTCAAGAAGATCGGTTCATTAGTGTTCGAGTAATCTTGGTCACCGACTTCAGAAATGCCATTTTGAGAAAAACGCGTTTAAAGTTTCAATTAGCCGGTCGTTTACACAACGGATTCTTCCCTTTCAACGCTCATATCTCAGTCAATTTTGTTCGGATCGACTTGAAATTTTCAGGACATATTCTCAGATACTTATACTTCGAAAAAATGCAATAAAAAAATCGATTTTTTCAAAATCGCAAGTGGGGGTAACCCCTTAATTAAACTGCATGAGAAAAAGACTATTTCGTACTTGACCATCTTCACCATGATGTAGAATATTTAAAAGGCCACGGATGTGAAGTATTAATGTGAACACTAAAGAGATGTGAAGTACTAATGTGAGCACTGAATAAGGATGTGAAGTACTCGTATTAATGTGAGCACTAAAGAGAAAACCGTAATCAACTAACAACAAGTGAGTCAAACGATTCTCGATTCGTGACAAAAGTTCGTTGGGTAGTGATAGCTGTCCATGGGGTAATTAAACATAAGTATGCTCCTTTAGATCATAAATTATATAATAAGTTTCTGCCGAGAGCAAAATCGTACTATTGGATTGCTTATTTTCGACATAACGAGTTCGGAAAACGCTCGAGGGGGTACGTGGGTTTGAAAATTTCAATGAATCCATTTAAAAAATGTATTATCTAATAGTAAGATATGTCTAGAATATTCTCCCAAAGTTTTAACTCCATCGGAGTAAAAGTTTACGAGAAAGAGCCTTTGGGAATTCCCCCCGTTGGAAAAGACCGGCCAGTATTTTTCTCAAAATACTCTTTTGAAGTCGATGGCCACGATTTCTCAAAAAATGATGCACCGATATTATAAAAATTGTGCACACTTCTTCAAAATAGCATTAACTAGTGATTGAACGAAGGTTTTTTTTCGAGTAAACTAATTTTACAAGGCAATACGTAGTGTAAATTGTACCAAAATTTGAACTATTTTACATACGACCCAAAAATTCAAATTTCAATTTTTACAAACATTCTTTTTCAATTTTTAAATTAAATAGTTTCAATTTTTTTTTAAATTCCAATGAAACCCAAACTCTGCCAAAAGTTAAAGGTTCCATTAAAAAAAAAATCTTCGTTCAATCACGAGCTATACTTATTTACTAACGGAAAAAATCTGGTTTTTTTATTTCAGATAAAGCTATCATGAGTTATCCTGACCACCACGAGGACACCGGCTGAGTTTCCCTAATTTTTGGATGGCATTTTTTAAAATATTGTTGAAATGTTGCTCTACTATGTGCTTAATATTTTTAATAAAATTATTTATATGTTATATTTATTAAAAAATATGCTTTTTTATTTTCCAAATCTACGTAACCCGATGAAGGTATTTCAGAAGAAGTATTATCCGTTATGAAATTGAAAAAATATCAGGCTAATACGTTAGCGAATGATGTAGAAAAAAAGCGTTGGGCTCGTCGATAAGTATCGTTTGTAAAAATGATGTCAAATAATCTACTTCATTTTCCGAAGATGAGTGAAAAAATTTGCATGTTTCGTACCAGCTTTCGCAAGCAGTTTCATATTTAGCTGAAATGACAGATGAAGGTTATAATGTAAGTCTTCAATATGGGAAAATTGTTGAAAATATTCTCAAGATTCGAGTTTGATCTCGACATATAAATACGAAAACATATTGCTGTTTAATTGAATATTGTCCTAATAAGGATGGGGTAAATGGGATTACGAGGTACTGTTGTTATTGTGCAAATGGCAGTGCGGTCGATTGCTGTTCTCACATAGCAGCAGTTATCCATTTTCTGTCACATGCTAGATATTTATCGAAAATGGTAAGAACGGCGGTACCTTTGAGTCGTAATTTTAATAATACTAGAAATTATGTAGTTATCAATGAAGAAGTTGGTATTTTTGTAATGTAATAACTTAGGTATTGTTTAAAATATAGCTATATTTTCTAAAATTTCTTACCAATAAATTGATTCGATTTTGCTTAATTATAAAATTACCTTAAAAAACCAGATTCCATTTTTTTCACCATGTTCCACCAAATCGAAAACAAATTGAAAGTCCCTGAGTTCAAAGAGGTACAAACAGCGGCTTCTCTCAACATTTGGTAATTGCATGTCTAACGAAACAGGCTTAACAAATTATTTTCGTTTTATTAATTTGTCGGTTGTAATTTATAGTAATTATAGTTGTGGTCATAATGCACAAAATATTGTGCATTATTCTTGGGAAAATACAACCACTCCTTAATTTTTATTTTTACGAATAAAAAATGAATAATCACCGAAAATAACGTTTTTTTCAATGACTCTAAAACTATTGAAGATAAAGACATTTTGCGTGATTTTCTCTTTCTCACAATCAGTACCAAAACTTCAGAGTACCCCAAGTCTTCAGAGAAAACGGCTTGGGTGCACTTTTAACATGCTTACCCGGCTATAACCTTTAAATTAATTCGACATTTTTATTAATTTTTCTTTAAAAGAAATTTTAATTTTTAAAAATGTATGTATATATATTAATTTTCTTGGCTTCGATATTGAGTTTTTTCGATTTCTGAAAATTAATAAAACACCCTGTTCTTTGAGATATGGTTGAAATTTGAAACATTTGCTTAATATTAATTTACGAGTAAAGGAATACATTGGCTAATAAATAAACAAACAAATATATATATATATATATATATATATATATACACACGTATATACATATATACATATATGTGTGTGTAGATATGTATTTGTGTATACAGTGCACGTTACGAACCGCACACGCGTACGTACTCGTTACACCGCGACACCAACGAGGGGGCCAGCCTCTGCTTTTTTTATTGCTCCCACACCATCGACAATGTGCGACCCAAGAGCGTGACACTTATCCAGTTTACAACGTCCTTCCTATACGATTTATATACTCCGCTGTATTTAGGCGGAGCGAGAAATAAAAGACATTTCGGCGAACGGTAAAACGATCAATTACGGGACTGTCGGCAACTCACCGCGATAATGCGACAATTTTGATAATTAAATGAAAACATTTACTCGTTGTTCATCAATGATTTTACGCACAGGGTGTCTCAGAGCGTTACGAGCTCGTATACGAGAGAGTAGGGATTATAATGAAAAATGTTTCAAATTAAAGTTGTTTTGTTTCTAGAGAAGAAAAAAATGGGAATATAATTTGACTTCGGGTGAAGGTGCCAACGTCCTGTAAAGGTGAACGTAAAAATGTTCAATTAGAAGCCTAATTTTTTATTGAATATTCTTATAGCTTAGCTAGGGAGTTTTCGAAAACACTAGGGATGAGTGTTTTTTCATCGAAAGCTTTTTCCAGTTGTGAGACCAATCTTAATAATATTGGCAACAAAAATCCAAACGATAATAATAGTTAAATATGAGTTATAGGTATATGTATATACCTTAGGACGGTTAAAAAACATAATTTTTTTAACCGTCTAATTAAATCAAGACTTACATTGGATCGCGCACTAACATTGTCTGCATCGAGATTTTAAAAAATGAATCCTCCAATAATCGTGAAAAAAAAACATGAAAAGGCGTTTGAGCAGTAACTAAAAAATTATTTGGAACAATTTTCCGTTGAGAAAAAAATCGATTTTTTTAAACCACCCTAATATATATATATATATATATATATATATATATATATATATATATATATATATATATATATATATATATATATATATATATATATATATTAGAGTGATTCGTTTCAGGGTAACTTTTTTTTCTGACCCATCGTGCCCGAAAACCTTTAGTTGGTACCCAAAAACGAAGTTTCGTGAAGGGTGTTGTCAAAAAATATTTAGAGATCGCGAATCAAAATTGAAGGTTTCCCATTTCATTAACATTGAAAAAAAATGTTTTTCTCATTATTAGTGTTACCACTCCGCGAATTTTGATATCGCGATATTTTCCAAGTGGGTTCTCATAGGAAATATGATACTTTACAATAAAGTTCCTTGAGCCATGTCCGTAAATTCAACCGTTTCAGCGGTATCATTATTTCAAGTGAATATTGTATGAAAATATCTGTTTAAACGGCTGTAACGCCTAAGCTTTTAGATATATCGAAAAAAATTCAGATGAGAACTTTGTAGAGAAAGTAATTTTCTACAAAAAAGTCTTATAAGCCGAGCCCGAAAATTCAACTCTTTCTCACCTATAGGTGGATGAAGTAAAATAAATAGATGTTTTTTGTTTAAAATTTTTTTTTTAAATATATATATACACTCAGATTTGGTTATTATTTGAAACGTGTGCTTCAGATTAGTAAATTAGTAAAATTCAGATTAGTAAATTAGTAACAAAATTCAGATTAGTAAATTAGTAAAAAAAAAGGGCCACAAGGTATCAACTTGAAATAGTGAAGACGGGGGAAGATGGGTGCCCAAAAAATGTCTAAGGAAAGAAGTCAAAGAAATTATCAATGGTAACAAATCAAAGTAGGAAAACTAGATAAAAGAAGCAATGGCATGCGTAGGTGAGGGCCAATCTGATAAGCCGTATAGAAAAAAAGCAATACAGAAAAAGCGAGGCATACAAATTTTTATTGAACAAGAAATTCAATACGATTGGAGAAAGATCGATGCGGAAATATACTGCAAGAATACAAACATAGGAAAACAGGTATACACGTGGAAAAATATTCGAAGCACAAGATGATTAACGGAGAATTAAAAGAAACATGTGCGAGAATAAGATGTGAGAAATGTCCAGAAAGACGAAAGATAAGAGTATGTAGACGCTAAATGTAGAATATGCAAACAGGCTATTGGAAATTTGAGATATCTGCGAGTGTACGGAAGTGAAGGGAAAAGTGAATAAAGAAATAGTATATAAACTGGAGCAATGGTTGGAAAGTAACAGGGGGTTAAACATTGACCGGAAAATAGAAACACAACTGAAAATGTAACCGGCAAAGCAACCAGGCAAACATCAGACAATTTGAGAAGAAAGCAACTAATTGTACGATAGAGATAAGAAAATAGAATGTAAAATAAATGATGCAAATGAGAAGGGAGGGTCATTTATGTAAACACCCTTAAAAAGGGTATAATACTACTACTACTAATAATCGCCAAATCCAACCGAAGTGTTTCGTCCACCAAAAAGTATTAACATTTTCTCCAAACTGTGAAAATTTCACCAATAACGACATCTGTGTGTAAATATAGGTATACATCTTTATAAATTCATATACAAAAATTGTATTTTTTTTAGTGTGCACATTTCATAGAAAACATTAATAATAATAAGAATAATAATCGCGAACTGCAAACGAATTGTTTCTTTCGCTCAAAACGTCCACGTAATGTAAAATTGTACAAAAATATCTTTCTTTCTCTGCGAGTATGAAATTTGAATACGTATCAATTGGATCGTGGAGCAGAATTTTTCGATGAATTCACGAACACGAAAGTTTCTCGCCGATTGTGAGTAATGGCGATTCGCGTGAGGACAAAAGGTGTAAATAATTTTTCCGCGGCCTCGGTGCACAATTGTACGTATACGAATGTGGCGCAAAAAAATAAGAAAAACGATCCGTGGACAGAATGCAGCATCCGAGTCAGCGGTTACGTGGTTCAAAACTTATCAACACATTTTTTTGGTCAAACGAGAAAAAGTAAATGCGTGCGTCACGTTATTTGGACAATTGCAGTAACGCTATATTTTCCGCACTGCAACGTCGATTTGTACACTTCGTCCGCGAGGTTTTGCCTTCTGGCACGTTCGATCTTTTTTTCTTCTTCCTCAATCCTCCCCTCCTCCCACCCCGTGTTTTCTTCGTCAGTCTGGCAGAAAATAAAAATCCACATTCGTTTCTGTATTGACGAATCTCGCGAGCCGAGCTCAAGATGCGCGCCCTGCTCGTTTCGATGCTTCCGCTTTACACTTCGGAGCGGGCGCTTCCTCGAGCGCGAGCCGAGAAACGATTTTCACACAAACAAGGAAGCACGTGGTAACGAGGTCGCGAAAAAATCGCACATCCATTCCAGACCAATTTTCCTCTTTCGCGCGCTTATAATGGCAAAGCAAACGTCAGGTAGCCTAAGGATCTCCCGATTATTATTATGATTATTTTTGTTACTATTAACTTTTTACAGTACAACGATCCTGAATTTTTTTTTTAAACAAACAGATTTTTTTGATCTTACGAAAGATGCTGATCACGGACGCCTTTGATAATTATAATAACTATTCCGAATATATTAAAATGGTATGAAAACGAAAGCTCGTGTACATAATTTCTGAGAAAAAGTGTAATGGGGTATGCGAGGGGAGACTATGTGTACAGACCCTTAAAGGGCATACCATGAAAATAAAAAACTCACGCAAAAAAAAACGATTACGATTACATTAACTTAATTATTTATATTGTATTAATTCGTCGATTATATAAATTACTATATTAATTTATTTGTTTATTTACTCGTGAATAACATTTACAATCAAATATAAATGTAATATGAATAATGTAATAGCACAATGTCATATAAAAAAAAAATAATACACATACATGTGAAGAAATGAATGAATTTTATAAAGTTCATATAAATTATATATAAAATGTTATTTATATATCGTTATATATAGTTTATATATATATAATTTATAGTTAATTATATTAAAATCATATATAAATTTATTAAGTTGTACACAAGAATGAGGCCAACAATAATCAACATAATAATAATTATTATTGTTAGCTCTATATTTGTGGAACTTAGTAAATCGATACATTATCTCTACAATAATACGTACACACACAGGGTGTTAGGAAGGTCGATGCAAAGCCTTAAGGGGGTGATAGGTCACCTCGTTAGTAACATATCTAACCTAGGTTACCTTAGTCCTAAGTCTAAGGATTTCGAGTGATCATGGTAAGTATAATTTTTGGAAAATGTCCCAAAATTAGGTACTAACTCGATCATAATGTTCCAATAGACAATAATTGGTAAGTAAAAACTGATTTGCGTCTCAGCATAATGTGTATTCAATCGAAAAACACCTATACAATCATCTGTATCCACACAACTAACTAAATGGGACGTGTTGAATGATGAAAAAACTTGACAAAAAATAAACATATCCTCTCAATACTATTAAAAAAATAGATATAGATATTGATATATATTTTACATTATATATTTATATGTATATATTGTACGATTACACCTACGTATATATAATTATGTATTTATTTATATCCATATTTATATGTGCATATTTGGCCGACAAAAGATCATCTCTCATCGGACTCCCAGTCGCACCCTCCCCGATCGACCCGACAGGTACACGTCTTCTACCTGATCGCATCCATTTCTCATCAAATACCTCGAGGTCCATTTACAAGTGATGGATTCTCGACAGGAGACTCACCTGCCAGTATTATTCCAGCTACACGCATTGCGTGGAAATTCTTGGAAATGAAAGACCTGTACACGAGCTCGGAAAATTCATCCTAAAATCTATGATGTTTTTTTTTCACATTGATCTTTCTCAAGCCTCAGCATCTCGGGGGCTCGTCGAATGTGCCACGCATCAATATCCGTTCAGTGTCAATTGTCACTTGCGACTGCGCACGGAGATTTTGTTTTTTTCGTCGATAAAACAATAGGCGAAAAAACGTGGTTTTTGTTTGGGTCTTTGACCCAAAATGCCCAGTTGATAAAGATCCAATTAGCTCAATTATTCTTGCTGAAGAGTGCTCATACGTCGGACATTCGAATGTCGTTAACGCAACGCGTACGTTTTTTTTTCTCGCGCGCATTTCTTTTTCGGATCGAGAGAGGTATTATCAAAATTATGCTGCAATCCAGCAAGATGTAGAGGCCTCTTATCGAACCGAGTCGTTACACGTGATGGACGGATCATCAGCGATTGACGCACATGGACTCGTTTCACTCTGACAACGAGTCGCACTTTCGTTTCTTGCTTTCGTTTTTCGCCCCCTTAGGCATTATTACAATTAATTAGACGAACATTGTTGAACCTGTCGTGTTGATATCATCACGAGCGGTTGGTGTCCAAAAAATAGGGCGTTTTTCAAATATTTTTTTCTAATGGGAGTATTGGGACTGCGAGGCCGGAATTTTACACACAATTCACGCATATTCTTGCCGAGTTTGAGTGTTTCTTATCGAAAAATATTGATAAACAATGCAGTTATTATCATTCAAATAAAGTGCCAGCTGCATGGCCAATCAATGGGCCTCCGGCAACTACGCTCATCTGAAATTGGAAAAATGTACTTTTATTATAATGATAAAACTTTTGGATAGTAGGATCGTTTTTTTTTTATTTTGACAATTATAAAGTTGACAACCTGTAGAAAAAAAAAGTTCGATTTGCGCCGAAAAAAATTACTTCTATCTTTTGTTATTACAAATGATCAAAGATGTTTTTTTGGTTCGTCGAAAATCGAACTTTTTCTGCAGCTTGGCATTTTCATAAGTTTCACTTTATATTGCAAAATTTGCGAAAAAACGTATCTTGTAATAAAATGGGAAAACTGTTTAAAAAAAAGGCACGAACTCTCTATGATTTTGCGATATTTTTATCAGTTTGTTCATTAACATTATATATTTTTATCAATTTGATGATAAACAAATTTTTCAGAACAGTTTTGATAAAACGTTCGTATGATTGGATAGTTTGTTGAAATTGTGAAAATTGAGGATTTGGCAAGCAGTTGTTCGATGTAAAAACGTTCGATTTTGGACCAAAAAAAATCAACTTCAAGCATTTATTATTAATAAATGAATAAACATAAGAAAAAATCATCCGAACATACGAAAGAAAATGTTACGGACTAAGCTCTGTCCGAATTTTGAGTGATTTTGGGACACAGCGACGGGAACTCTTCGTCGTACTGCACTAGGCGATCTGACCCTTCAAAAAAATCATCACGACTCGCGCCATTTCTCGAATTCTTACAAAATCTTTGTTGCAAATTCGAGTAAATACCCTAGGCTACCAAAATATGCAAAAAAATCAAGCCTCGAAAATTTCAAGCTCACGCAGACCCGTTAAAAAAACGACATCCTTTTTCCACACAATATACGGGTACGATACGAATAAACATTAATAATCAATTGTTCAATTCAATACAGTAAATCTCTTTGACGTGTCGCAGTGAATTGCTGAATTTCCACTGAACGTGAGGCAAATACTATAATGTCCGCGCCAAACGTGTACAAATTCGGAATCACGGTTGCAAAATTGGCCACAATGCCATTTTCATTTTGGCGAAGGTTCGGTCTTTATCGCCGTTAAGTAAAATCGTTGTCAAGTACCCCCCCCCCCCCCCCCCCCCGCAAACCATTAGCAAGGGCACCGGAAAGAGAAAAGAAAAAACAAACACATTTAATTGTCAATCACGAGAATTGTGTTAATTTCAATCTCATGTAGGTTTGTCGCGTCATGATCACGGCTTCTCTCTCTTGCTCTCTCCCTCACGCTGCGCAGCTAGTCTCGTCGTCTCATTGTGTAGGATGGAGCTCGATCATATAAACATTCACATATTGTCGGAAGCACGGGTAAGGTAGAGATAAAAAACCAAAGAAAACATCAAATTCAAAGAAACCCAGGCAAACCTAAGCCCAAACTAATAGGACCAGAAAAAAAAATCCAATCAGAATAACAAACCAGAATAAAAAGCAAACATCGTCACCAATAGCGTTACCATCATGCCACGCCAGAGTGTTTTCGATTCCGTATACACAGCCACACGGACAGGCGCACAGACTCGAACTCGTTGCGCAAGAAACGCAGGTCGTATGGGCAGATCCTCCGAGCCAGATATCCAAGGATCCTCCCGTTGTCTGATGTTCAATGTCGGATCGGTGACCTTGCAACAATCATTGGAATAACACGACCGACAGCGTAGCGCCGCCCTAACTTCATTCTTCTTCTCGTATAAATTGCGCGAGGGTCATTTTCGATCGTTATAATTAACCGCAACTGCGATTAAACACTTTTTTTGCGATTTACACTTTTCGCACGATTTTATTTGAAATTCTCGCGAGGGATGACCTATGCGTTCAAACCGAAAGAGAGCGTATATTTAAAAAAAAGGATTGAAACAATATATCAGTACGAAAGAGATTTATAGAAAATTCCAAAAACGAAATTAAGAATTTCTGTTTCTTCCGATGTAATCTCTTGCTCGGTATGTATTTATTTTTGACAATTAGTTTTTTTTTTTTTTTTGAGGAAATTTAAAGTACTCGTAAATGTGAATCCATAAAGTATACAAATGAGCGAAAAATCAGTGGGAAAGTTGTACGAGAAAAGAGATGCGCAGGTATAGGAAATTCGCTTGGGAACTGCGAGAATGGTGAAAGTTAATCGTAGAATAATTTTTATACGAATAATGCCTATTTGTGATAAGTATTATCCACACATATATGAAGCATTCCACACCAAGTGAAACACTAAAAAATCATGTGATTTTTATATGGGCTCATAATTTGTTTTTAAGTTCATTCTAATGTCAAAAGCAGCTACAATTTTTTTTAGATTTTTAAATTGGATTTTACACTCAAATTGGGATACCCGGAAATTCTTCTCGTTTTTTTTTTCGATTCATTATACTCAAAATGTGATGCATTGTACAAAAAAAACGTCAAAGGTGAAAACTTAGGTTTTCGAATGTACTTTTCGATCACATATCTTTTGTAACAGTTAAAAATTATGCTAATGTATTTTTCAACGAAATAAGGTGAAAGTAATTTTTTTCGTCCAGTTCGCCCACTTTTATTTTTCTATAAATTTGAGAGAACTTTCGTTGATGTCATAACAAACCACAAAAAAATTGGCATGATGGAGAATTCATGTCTTCCAATTATTTTTTAAGGTTAATTGATGAAGAATTTTATCGAACCATGGATATTGAATATCGACCATTGTTTTAGGCACAACAGTGGATTGCGACGAATATTTAGTGTTATCTAGAACCATTTTGTCCTCCTCCTCCTTTCAATTCAATTATGGTTTTCTTTGTCTACCTCGCAATTTTTCATTTTTGAATATCTTTATCGTTAAACAATGAGAGAAACATAATATGGTTAGTCTACTAATCTACTACTAATACTAATATATATATATATTAGTATTATATTATTTATAGTATATATATAGTATAGTATAATATAGTGTGTATATATATATATATATATATATATATATATATATATATATATATATACTAAATTACCGAAGAGAAAACCACATCGAATAAAAAAGTATCGAATCGTTTTGACCGAGTTCTTCCGCAAAATCAATTGTATTAGCATTGAGAGTGAGCAAACCAGATCATTCAACAAACGACAAGCAAGTTTTCTTTTTGATACCAGGAGGAGGACATAATGGTTCTAGATAACACTAAATATTCATCGCAAACCACTGTTGTGCCTAAAACAATGGTCGATATTAAATATCCATGGTTCGATAAAATTCTTCATCAGTTAACCTTAAAAAATAATTGGAAGATTCTCCATCATGCCAATTTTTTTGTGGTTTGTTATGACATCAACGTAAGTTCTATCAAATTTATAGAAAAATAAAAGTGGGCGAACTTGGCGAAAACAATTATTCTTACCTCATTTCGTTGAAATCTACATTAGCAAAATTTTTAACAGTTGCGAAACATATATGATTGAAAAGTACATTCGAAAACCTACATTTTCTTCTTTGACGTTTTTTTTGTACAATGCATCACTTTTTGAGTACAATGAATCGAAAAAATTTGAGAAAAGTTTCCCGGTATCCAAATTCGAGTGTCAAATCCAATTTAAAAACCTTAAAAAAATTGTAGTTGCTTTTGACACTCGAACGAAGTTAAAAACAAATTATGAGCCCATTTAAAAATTACATGATTTTTTAGTGTTTCACTTGATGTGGAATGCTTCATATGTGTGTGGGACCAAAAGTAACAACGATGAATATTATTTTCAATCCGTTTTGAATTTTTCAATTTGTTATAAGCATTAATATGTATGTATCTATAGGATATATAACAGATCCAACATTAAGAACGGTATATAGCCATTTTTTACAGGTAACACCTAGCAAGTGGCCGGAAAAAAGGAATCTACGGGAATTTTTTCTAGGAAAACGTAGGCAAGTTTTCGAATCTTTTTTTTACATTGAAGAGTATGTTTTAAGTATCTTTCACAATGTTTAAATTGGACAATATTTATAAATATGGTAGATGCAATGGTTTGTGCAGACCGTTGTTTAAGAAATGTCCTACGCGGTGATCACGGCTGCTCAGAAACAAATCATCCGAAAAAACATCTGTGAATCGGAAAAAATCCTTCGTCCAAGCATTGCTTTTTTATATGTAAATGCTTGCAAAAATTTGAAGTTGATCGGTGCAGTGATCTTTGAGAATATCGTGGTCACTTATGTTGAAAAAGTCGGTTCGCGGAACCGACCTGTAAACGTCCATAACTCCCTCGATTTTGAACGGATCGAGTTGAGATTTGCAGAGAATGTTCTTGAAATGTTACTCTTTGAGAATCCGTCGAAAACGAAAATTCGATATTTTCAAATCTTTCAAGTGGGAGTAAGTGCCTCATAAAGTTTTGAACAATGAATTGCAAAGTGAACATTTGTCGCAACTATCAATATATATTGATCACAATGACAAATAAAAAAACTTCGCAACTACGTTTTTGATCATTTTAGCATTAACAATGCTTTTAAAAATGTATATGTTTATGAGGTTGGCTGGGTATAGGGGTCTGAGTTAGCTGGATGTCACATGAAACTGACGCTGTCCCCACTCCACTGCCACTGTGCCTGTGATTGGTTGAAAAATGCCGAATGACATGTAGTGTACATCTGCGGTTAAACATTGTAATGTAGTGTAAATTACATATAAATTACATGTAGAAAGATGGCTGGATGGATGGATGGATGGACGGACGGACGGACGGACGGACGGACGGACGGATGGACGGATGGATGGATGGATGGATGGATGGATGGATGGATGGATGGATGGACGGACGGACGGATGGACGGACGGATGGATGGATGGATGGATGGATGGATGGATGGATGGATGGATGGATGGATGGATGGATGGATGGATGGATGGACGGACGGACGGACGGACGGATGGATGGACGGATGGACGGATGGATGGATGGATGGATGGATGGATGGATGGATGGATGGATGGATGGATGGATGGATGGACGGATGGATGGATGGATGGATGGATAATAGATGGATGGCTGGATGGATGGCTGGGTGGATGGCTGGATAGATGGATGGATGGATGGATGGATGGATGGATGGATGGATGGCTGGGTGGATGGCTGGATAGATGGTTGGATAGATGGATGGACGAATGGATAGATAGATGGACGAATGGATAGATGGATGGATGGATGGATGGATGGATGGATAGATAGATAGATAGATGGATGGATAGATGGATGGATGGATAAATGGATATTTACATGTATCTATTATTTATTACCCGAAATGTCTGATTACATTTTCAATGCCATGGGATAGTTGCACTTTGTGTACTATCTGTAGATTTTTTGAATACCAATGTCATGTACCAATTGTATACTATTATTAACATAATGTTATGTAATAGAAACATATATATACGAGCGCGTTGAAAAATAGGATCTATTGTTGCAAACGACAGCACGTGTAGCGCATGGAGTCAAGTCCGTGCCGACGACTAACTTATCGTTAGGTTGATACGAGGGAGCAAGAGGGAGAGAGACGGAGCAAAGGCCTGAGCGTCTCGACCGCACGAACAATCCAGCCATCAAGCTCTTAAATGGAATATTTACGGGTGGTTGTGCCATCGAGTGACTACTTCATGACGGATTGCTCGTGCTGTCCCCCCTTTCAGCCTCCCTATCGCGCCTGGCCACGCTCCGGAGCCCCTTCGCCCTCTACCTACACACGGTAGATCATAGGACAAGTGACGTCAGCATCCGCTCTCACGTAAAGTACCTTCGCATCTTTTTTTCTCGCTTTCTTCCTTCGCGCAACGTGCTAACATATTTATGCACGTACATAAGTCATCGGGAATGAGGAAAGCAGCCTTCACGATTGTACGTTTTGTGGAGATTTTTGTTTTATCGTGTTATTTTATTGTAAGCAGCGTGGATAATGTTTTCTCGCGATTTTGATGTGTTTCTTATTATTTATTGCTATGAATTATTTTTCATTACTTTATTGAGAACGATATCAATAAAATGTTTTGTTATTTTATTTTTTCACATGATTTACAATTAATGTTAGTTAAATTTTTTTTTTCAATTAAAGTCAACTTATGTTTTGGAACTGAACAAAAAATATTGTAAATAATTTTATCAATTATACATGACCATATTATTAATAAATTAACGAATAGACAACAAATAAATAGTTAACGCGTGAAATATTAACATATTATCAATAATTTAACATTGTATTATTATTATTTAATCATTTATATTTAAATATATTGATTAACATAAATGCAATTTAACGAACTTAGTCATACATTTATAAATCCCCCATAAACATAATTATTATTTAACATTTTTTTCAATTATTACTGTATTTATTGCAAAATTTATATCGCTGTTATTATTATTATTATTATTGTGGTACAATACGTAGCAAATGCAATTTTCACAATTTTCTTCCGTTTTTACTATGTATCACTATATAGTCATACATTATCTAAAATCATTTCATTATATAGTTCTGTAAACAAATTTTTTTTTTTAATAAAAAATTTCGTTCCCCTTTCTTAACATTTCTAAAAATTCAATACAGATTATTGAATTTTTAGATCAAATTATTTTATTAAAATGTTTAATCAAAAAGTAGCAATTCCAATGATTTTAGATAATTGACGTATTATTAATAATTTAATGATTAATACTATTTAATAATACACATATATGTCTAGCTCAAAATAAAACGAATTTCGCCATACACGCAAACACCTTATCCATATATTTTTAACTAGTATTTTTCTAATCACAGCTATTATAACGGTTGCTGTTATTATTATAATAATTGTATCGTTATTATTATTATTGTCGTACAATACGTACCAAGTGCAACGTTCACATAAATCTCGCTTATACGTCTAGCATGAACATCCTACGAACACTCTGATTGATAAAATAGTACGCCCCCCTCATTAAACTTGTTACAATAACGTGTATCACAACCGATCGTAAGTACATTCGTGCAACGCTGAATCGTGCGCGCCCACACAATCACGCTCTTATCGTGATAATAGTACCGGGGGCACAGATATCATCAGTACGTGTCGTTCGGAACAGAGATTTTCTCTTCTTTTTTTTGTCTTCTCCTTTGCAGCAACGAAGCACGCTACCGAAATAACTAACGGTCGTATTGTACCGGAAGCCCTCTGGCTTTTGAGATATTGAGCATGCGTATATCATTGGTATCTCGTAAAGTACGATTTTTGCGGTATACGTGACTTTGTACGCTTGCGATAAACTCGAAAACGAATGCACCAACGTTAATGGGCTTTGCTATGAAGCAATCCGTAGAATCTCCCGATGGTTTTGGGCTGATTTTCGTTACGATATTTTCTCAAGGGGCGGACCGGAGAGCGAAAATAAAAACGAATTTGGAGTAGCTTTTCGTTCGAATATTTCGTCGCCTCACGAGGTGATGCTTGGAGCGCCGCGAGTGTGGCGGGCGCGGCGAGAGTGGGGGAGCGCGCCCGAAGAACCGCACAAAGAGGAGACGCCGAGAACTCTATAGTTATACTGACAACTGACGGTATAGAAGGACGGGCTTAAGATAAGCGACTCGCTTTTCCAAACTGTTAGGCAAAAGTCAAAGCTTTTCTCATCATTGTATCTCGGGTCACGCGAAAACTTGACCAGGATCTAAACTTTTCGTGTGTCTATCTGATACGCGGATTTATCATATCTGTGACGTTTCCGGATATTTCTCGTAACGGCTGACCAATAAATGGTGACGCGATCACGTGTCAAACACCTTTTACTCGTCCCTGAGCCAGGTCGCGATCAATGACACCGCTGAAATCTCCGAGCGAGAATATTTTTGCCACGAGCTCATATGGTCCATTGATCGGTTAAACTGATATATTACCATTCGTGGAGCTCCGCTTGCGTCTAATAAACTGCGCGGCAAAAAACTTTTGCCTAATGAGAAATTCCCAATTTTCAACGAGATGATTATTCTCCTCAAGAAACTTCCGCGTGAACGACCTCACAACCCGAGTAAACAGTTGCAAATACACTATACCTTTTTTACCTTTTAAAAAACTTTACATAGTTCTTGAACTTACAATTGTTATGCAATAAAAAAATATATGTTTTTTATCTCATCGATAACTTTTGTACACTCGCACAAGAATCAAAGCCTCTCGAGTTCGCGTTAACTGCAAACTATAGTCAATCGTTCTCAACTAGTTTCCGTAGTGTAGTGGTTATCACGTGTGCTTCACACGCACAAGGTCCCCGGTTCGATCCCGGGCGGAAACAATTTTTTTTTCTTCTTTTTTTTAACGCACTTATGTTGCTAACAGTTATAATGATTAAAAAAAAGTTTACATCTATATTACTAGTACCAAAAAATAGAAAATTGTAGCCTACCGTTTACATGTGAGTGAACACGTGTTCTGTATACAGCGTGTTTCATACGCATATTGTATGTGTGGGATATTCCACGCCATTTCAACTAGCCCGTGACTCCGATCATTTTTGGTTTTCCTTATTTTTTTTTTTTTTTGTAAAATTGTACCCCATGAAAGGAATAAGGTAAATGTCCCAATTATTGAACAGCTAAGGATCTGGGGGATTAAATTCGGTGAGAAAAAAATATAAAATCAAGAAAAAAAACCATCGCTTTCAGGTTCAAATGATACTTTGATATTTTTACTTTCGAAAAATCACCCTTTAAATTATTTTTAAATGATTTCAAATGAAAAAAAAAGAATAACAATGTGAAGAATGCAAATGTCCCAATTATTGAACACTGGAAGGTGCCTATGTCCCTAATATTGAACAGGCATGTCCCAGTTATTGAACACTCTCGAGAATTCTTTTTCCGTACAAAAAATATTATTTTGGGTACAATATTAAGAAATAAAAGCAAAATCAAGCACTTAAATAATCTTTTGTTAATCATGTAAAAATACAAAAATATATATTTAGTCTCTTTTGACAGGTTTTTGGTTCATTCGCATTTGGTTTATTTTTGCTTTTCAACTCGAACTTTATTTTATTTTTATTTTTAGCTTCCTCGTTTTCATGTTCTGTTTTTGTTTGATTTTGTCGCAGCTTGGCTCCCTGGAATATCGGAGAGTAAAAATATTGAACAGTACATTCGTATTTTTAGGTTATATTCTCTTTTTTACTTTCCTTTTTTTGTTTATTGCACGAAAATACAAATAAAAAATATATTTGACGATCTTAGAGTTATTATTAAAAGAATAAAGGTAAGTTTATTCAGGAACTTACAGTTTTTGTTTGAATAAATCCGATTCACACGATCTGTCACACGTTAACTGTCTCGATGTTTTGATGGGTTTAATGACGCCAACTTGGAGAATTCGACTGTTCAATAATTGGGACACACTGCATTTTCTATGCCCCAATGATCGAACACCGTATTTTTTAACAAACATTTAATTTAAAAAATTAAAAAATTGAGATATCGACAAATAGCACTATATGATTTTTTTAATTTTGAAGCAAACTTTCGTTAAAAAATATGAACAAAATTATCAATTATCAAGTCAACGTTTTTTTCCTTCTAAAGGGAAAATTATTTTTTCAAAAGATGATGCCCCGTTTTCATTTTTTCAAAAAATTATCTAAAATAAAGTGTCCTATTACTTTTACGAGTAGTCTCATCGTGGGCCTATTTTTTGCGTATTAATCATATTTTTGTGAGACGATTTTTATCATTTTAATGTCCAATAATGTTATTTATGATTTTGCGATTTCCAATTCGGCTTCGACAGGCTTGAAACGTTTTATTTTTAATTTGTGCTGAATTTAACGAAAAAAAAGTGTTTTATTCGAAATCACTTTTTTGTTTAATTAAGTACAAATGAAAAATAAACCGGTTCTGGCCTGTCGAAGCCAAATTGGAAATCACAAAATCATTAATAACATTATTGAACATTAAAATGACAAAAATCGTTGAAAAAATTCATAATTTATTCGACGAAAAAAATAGAAGGAAAAATGCGCCCACGATGAGACTAGCCTTAAAAATCATAAAAGGGGTCACAATATTTTAGGGAATTACAAATATATATAAAAAGGCAATCATTAAAAAAACATAGTTTTCACTTTCAAAGCAAAAGAACGTTGACATTGATAATTGATCATTTTTGTCATATTTTTTAACGAAAGTATGCTTCAAAACGAAAAAAAAATTATATAGTGCCATTTGTCGATATCTCAATTAGTTCAGGAGTTATCAGCGTTTAATAGTTTCCAAAACTTCTGACGTCGACTTCTGAAAAACGCAAATAGAAAAAAATAAAATAAAAATATTCCAAAAAATGAAAGAAACTCAATACAAAAACAAAATAAATGAAAAAGAAAATGTAAGTCTGTATAAAGCAAATACAAAAATAACGCATATCAAAGTAAAAATTAAAATACTAATAAGAGTAAAAAATAAAGGAACGAATGACCAGAAACGTTAAGAGATAATACCACTCTAGTGGCAGAAAATAAGGCCTAACTTTGACAATTTATTTTGGGAGTATGAAGAGAGGAATAGGATTTCTTTTCAGAGACTTTATTTAAGACATATTAAAGTATAAAGAAAATGTTATTATAATGTTCATACAAAATGACAGTAACAGAGCCCATCTTGAAAAACGTATTTTTTTTTCACAAAGACCTAGAACAAAAACCAACAAAATTATAATCTTTATATTATTAGCTATAAGAGTACGTAGGAATTTTTTATCGAAATTTGAAAAAATAATGCACTTTAAAAGAAATAAATAGATTTCTTGCCCAAAAAATAAGCAGTAAATTGTTTATAAATGAAAAAGTGTACATTTAATCAAAAAAACGGCTACGTACTCCGATAGAGAATAATATTACAAAGCTACTATCACCATTTCGAATCGATCCATGCAAAGGTGTTCGAAGAATCCATCCTCCTACTTTAAAAAAAGTGGTTTCGGGCAAAACGCGTTTAAAGTTGTACGAGCACTTAAATTCTTCACATTTTTGTTTACCTTCAATTTGCAATGCCTGCACCATACGAGAGAAATTTTTGTTTACCTTTAATCTGTTATGCTTGCACCATAAGGGATAACACCATCCTAGAGTGGCGTTTTCCCTTAAATACACGAGGTAGTGCCCGTAACGAGTATTTACCTGACCATTTCGTTAACCTTTTCGCTCACAGCTTTTTTTTAAATTATACCTTCCGTCAACTTTATTTTTCAACGTAATATAATGTCATTTGAACATACAAAATGTTATTAGTAATGTTACAAGGTGCGATATTTCCGGAAGCAAGGATCTACGCAAAGCACAACGTTGCATTCTTTATACTCATATATTGTGTCCGCCGTCGAAGAAAAACTCTTCCGAATTTTTTTTTTAATTCAAATCTTAATCTTAATCTTTACATTAATCTTTCCAAAATTCTAAATAAATTTCTCAATCTTTCTTTCTAAAACTTAATCTTTCTCAATCTTAATTTAATATTAATATTTTATAGGAGGCCAGAAATTATTGTTTCTGGCCTATTAGACACTATTTAACGTATATCAGATTTTCTTTCAATTCACTAGCTTACCCCAGATTACGTCATTTTACGACAAACGCAGATATGCGTTTCCCGGAGCGAAAGGGTTAAAATCTAATTTTCTCAGGCCCACGCTAAGAGGTGGAAACTCATCATAAAGACATGCAGCATGGATATGGAAGCCATGTGTGATACACACACACACACATAGAGAGAGAAAGAGAAAGAGTTCACCTAAAAATTTTATTTCGTACATCACTTTGTGGATATCACAAAGTATATCGATCAAAAATCGGCTGATCGTATTTCGTTACCTGACGATAAAAAATGGCCATAAGGGATTCGAAGCAGCGGTGCGTTGCTATATCTGTATATAGATTAGGGAATGTTCAAAGCTGCAGACGTAACTTGGATCTCTTTCTTTCTCTCTCGTCTATCGCAACACAGTATGACACGCTTGAGAACATTTTCGCGCGTATACCACACGAGACATAGCTGGGCCCGATGTCTATTCGCATCGGTGCTTCATTATTAGCGGCAATTAGCCATGAAAGAGGCGAGCGTCATCTGTGTAGTTTTCGTATCAAGTGAAGCGAGGTCCGTCTCCGCGATGGCGGGAGATTCGATCGATTCGCACCGATTGAGTAAAAGAAGGGAAAAAAAGCATGCATCCAGCCCACCTTGTATATTGATCACTCACCGGAAATGTGCACACGCTTCAGAGCCGCGCGCGACTTTTTTGTGTTTCCTGTTTTCATTCGATCGCTCTCGTTGTTTATCAGGAAGAAGAAAAAACTTTGCGAAATTGCGCAATGCCGCGTGCTATTAGGAAAAATAAATTTTACAAACCTCTCGCGGAGAGCAAAGCTGCGTCGATCATGAAGAGGAAGAATTGAACGTTTGATTTGTTATCGTTTGTGAGAATCTGTGACGAAGACACAAACGGAATCACGAGAGCAGGAAGACTAGGGAGAATTCGGAGCGCTGATTGTGGAGATTAGAGCACGGGAGTCCTAACTCCATAGAGGCGGTAGCAACAGTGTTCGCGGATATGTAAAAAGTTCAAGTACAAAATTTCAACACCAGGGTCGCTCCGATGACAAGTGACCGACCAATGTAGTAATAGTCAGACCGCAAAGTAAAAGTGACCGCGACACTCCGATCAATGCTAAAGAAGTAAAATTGAGAAGAAGCCAAAGAAGGACTAATTAGGAAACTCGAGGCTCAGTTGTCTAATATTTACCTGCGATTGGTCTCAACCTTAACCACCAGAGGTGTTAGTTGCATTTTAGCCACCAGAGGATTTAGTTGCAATTTTGGCCACTAAAGGTTTTAATTGCAATTTTGGCCACCAGGCGTTTTAGTTGCAACTTTAGGCACCAGAAGTTTTTGTTGCAATATTGGCCACCAGAGGTTTTAATCGTACCTTCGGCCAGTAGAGGTTTAGTTGCAATGTTGGCTATGGCGCTTCTAGTTGCAACTTTAGCCACCACATGTTTTAGTTGCAACTACAGCCACCATTAGTTTTAGTTGCAACTTTGACAACCGGCGGTTTTAGTTACAGCTTTGGCCACCAAAAGTTTTGGTCGCAATTTTGACAACCAGCAGATTCAGTTGTAACTTTCGTCACCAAAGGTTTAGCTGCACCTTTGGCCACCTAAGGAATTAGTTGCAACTGTGGCTACCACAGGTTTGAGTTGCAATTTTGGCGACCAAAGGTTTTACCTGCAATGTTGGTGGCCGGCGGGTGTAGTTGCAATTGTGGACACCAGACGTTTAGTGGCATCTTTGACCACCTGAGGTTTTAGTTGCAATTTTGGCTTCCAGACATTTTAGTTGCAATTATGGCCAACAGAGGTTTTAGTCCCAATTTTGGCCACCAGTCACCTCGCTCCGCCCACATCGACAGCTGCTTAGCTTCAAGTACAAGGTTTTCATATCCCGAGTCGCAACGTGTTGGCGCTATAGGTAATTTTTGTTTGCTTCCCGAGTATCCTTGTCACTGACCATCGAGGACTGCACAGGCGTTAATTATTGCGGGGTGTTTCGTGACGTTTGGACGCGGTTGCTGGTCCGAGGCTCGCGAGAATCGACATAACCTCTCTCCGTGGCTCACATTCTTTCCTTCCTCGTTCCTCTTTCACTCTCGGTACACACCGATCCGGGATGAATTACGTAACGGCGCTAGCGCCTCTCGCGAGAGTGCCTTCACCCTGTGTTTTCGCTTGGTAAAAGGCGAACGACGAGCAAAACTTTCTTCTCGCTCAGCGGAGAATCCATTAAAGCAGAAAATATTCCCCTTTTTTTACACGAATTTTTTTTACCCCTCATTCCTTTCCCTATACGCCTCGTGCTCAAAAACATAACCTACGAACGATAAAACGCTGTTCTTTTTGTATACGAAAAAAGAGCGCAAATCGTACGCGCGGTTGCGTGCAAATAAATTTACATTGGAGAAACATTGCGCGCAGCCCAGAATCTTTTTTATGCCTCATAATTCGGTCGTTTCCGTAAGATAGAACTTGCGACTTGTCCATGGCGCAAGATTATAAAAAATAAGTGTTCCACTCAAGCGGCGCTGGTCGACCATTATACATTGTTATTATTATTTTCTTTCAATTATCATTATCATTTCTTCAACTTATTATTATTATTATAATTTCTTATTATTGTTATTTTTGGTAGTAATACTGGAAGTAGATTATTATGCCTTCTAGTATTTTTAATAACATAATTTTCATGATTATTATAAGATTGATGAACGGTTTCGGGCGGAGTTTAGGATGTAATCTCGTTCACGTAACACACCGGTAAGTCGTGTTACGAAATTTTTCAGCAAGCGGATCCGGCACGGTTCGTTTTTTTTCTGGCTTCGTTCACGGATCATTCGGATGAGCGTAATGCCGGGATCGCGGAACTTTCACTGTGACGTCGCGGATATCGTTTTGCTGAATTCACACTGTAAGATCGCCGCACGTATAGCGGAAGACGAAAGGAAGGAGAAAGAAATCCGATGACGTTGGAGGTAAGATAAACAGAAACGAAATATTGTATATATGGGGTGGCTCATCCGAAACTCATCCGAATCACCCCATATACGTTTTACGATCTTGTTTACTTTTCGAGATTAAAAAAATCTTTTTTCTGTATGTACTTACCTCGCAATTGTTTTACTTGTCTGTTCGTCATGAAGTGCACTGTTAAGCAATAAATAAATGACAATCTGAACACTGAAGTGAATATCTTAGATTTTCATTGAAAGTTTTAAAAACCCGCTAGAGAGAATCAGGCACTAAAGTTCCGATGACCAAAAAAATACTTCTACTAGTCTGAATGCCTCCCAATGGCTATGAATTATTTCTAAGAGGGATGGACATACACAAAAAGAAAAAAATATACACATATGCTAGAGGAAAAGTCGAAAAAAAATTAGAAATACTTTTTTCCCGAGAACAAAAAATCGTGTGGAACTCACATGAGAGTGATACGGATAGGATACGAGGCATCTAAATTTTATTTCAAATGTCATTTTTCGGTCACCCTATATATACGAAAGTCAACAGGATCTTCGATGCGCGCTCGGTTCCCAAACTCCCGAAGTTCACAAGCTTCGTGCGATTTTTTTTTTTTTTTTCGAATCGTTGATTAATTTTCAAAAAATTGTTTTTATAAAATGCTCTCATTACTCGGACCTGAAAACTCGCTCTGTTCTCTGTCCCGTTGAAAAAATGCGTTTTGCAATTTCAATATTACGATACAGTCATCAGATACTTGGTGACTTTCCCAATCGCTAAATGGCGGCTAGAAACATCAGTTGTCAAATTACCAAACCGTGAACACGCCCACGTACGCACGGCGTATGAGACCGCCCCGATCGCAGCGCCGCTTGGCTGGAATCCAAATTTTCCCAAACTCTCACGGTCGGACCGAGGTACCACTTTTCACGGTACTCCGATCTCCGTGGTTGGGAAAACATTGAGCGAAATTAATCGTACATTGAAAATGCTTGTAATTGACTGAGCCTGTGGAAAAAGGTTACACGGCTCCGCGGTACTTGCGACCGTGGGATGAATTCGTCATAGGGTCGAGAACGATACGAAGTACGGCGAAGGGGCCTCCTTCATAAACACGCGGAGCTGATACGCGCCGGCGCGCGTGTCGTTCATTATACACTTGTTCTCCATGTTGGGCACTCGTCAAGGTGGAGACCGTCGAGTGTGTGTACGCTGAAAGAATCGTGATCAGTTCCAACTTATTCCCGGTCTCCGACGTTTCGATTAATTTCGACTGTACAATATACATATATACCGGGTGTACTATTTAAGGTTGCACAACGAAAGATGGCGAGAAACATTGTAGGAAAAAATGTTTCGAACAGTTTCAGTTTTAAGGAACACATATAAGGGCGTTGGTTATTTTTCATCTAGTGGCAATTTTCGAGATCATTTCACCATCATCGTTTTTCAAATTGGAAACAATATTTTTATTTCGGAATCTTTTTTGCCGAACAGCATGGGTGACTTGTCTATAAAGGGTTTTTTTCATTTGACTTAAATTTTTCAAAAAAATTTCAATATTTGACAAAAATATTTTGTTAATATTAAAAATATCTTTAAAAAATTCGAGACCAACGGAAAAAAGTTTCAGGCAAAAGTTACCTATTTCGTTACGCAAAAAATGATTCTGCAATACAAAGTGTTGGTTTCTATTTGAAAAACTAAAGTTGACCTTCGAGGAACCATGAAAATTGACACCATATGAAAAATAACTAAAACCATTATTTTTGTTCCTTGAAACTATGAAATTTTTGTTTGACATATTTACTCCTGAAATGCATTCCTCCCGGGGTATTTAGTTTCGCCAACTTAAACGGTACACCCTGTATATATATATATGAGCTTCGATCTATCTACGACTGCAATAACGCCATACCGCGTTCGTGCTGTCAGTCACGATTTTCCATTTGAGGTTATGTCGCAATCGATTTATTTAAACGCGTTTTCGTGCCGAGTGACGCGGGCCCTATCGATTAAGTGATTAGTGTTAATGCGATTGAATAAAGTCGGACCCCGAGACCGCTCAGTTTCGAGACTCGTGAGGAAATTCTCTTTACACACGACCTGCCATTTTCGCGTCATCTGTCAATTTGCATGTGTCCGAAAAACGCGCCATTTTTGGGCACTGTTGGTACTAAAGCTTTTTCCGTGAGACTGTACGGCTAGTTTTTTTTTTTATTCTCTCGCGACCAAGACACGATATAAATAAATCGACGTTAAGTCGTCCTTGCTCGGGAAAATAAGTCTCCGCGATACTTTCACCGAACGTTCGCGACGATTCGACCAACCTATAATTGCTTTAATTCCCGGCCCGAATTATCATCACATGTCCTGCACACGAATTCACCTGGAATAAATTTAAAGTTGTAGAGTACTCACTGTTCGACAGGCGTACGTACAGGGTGTCCCGTTTGAAGTGAACGGGCGCGATATCTTGAACGTTAATCCTGATGAAAACAAATTCTAAACAAATGTAGATTTTCGATGGGGGAACATCGCGCTTCTATTCTCATCCTTTACCTTCAAGACGTCACGGCTACACGGAGGTCGTCGTAAGTTATTAAAGGCAAACCTATTTTTTTTTAACTACACGGGATCGTTACAAAGACGAAAAGAATGGCCTCTATAGCTTCAAAATTGCTAGTGTTGTAGCTCTTCGAAACTGTCATGACTGCTGACCATTCATCGGCTAGGTAATTAGCATCACCCGAGGCGTACCACGTGGAAGTTACAGTGTCGGCTTGAAAGAACATTTCAACCATGCAGTTGAAATATTCTTTTGAAGAGGCTTCCGATAAATGTATCAGGAACAAAAAAGCCTTCAGCCTTCTTCGAGCAATTTGTGTGGAAATCCATGAATTTTAAGTGGCAAAAAGTATTTTTTTACGTCCTCGCAAATTCCCGTTTGTAGCGATTGATCGCATATCCGAAATATATTTAATTTAGCCTCGATTAAAAGAAGTTCGTAGACTTCCGGCGAAAAAAAACCTCGGGATTTGGAAGTCGGCACGAGGCGGCGGATTATTGTGACATTTATATTGTACGTTGACAAATAACCGTGTGAACGGCACCAAAATGTCCAGTCGCTCATTATAATAATCGGTTTTTTATCGATGATAGAATAGAAAAATTCGAACGTGGGCGAGATTTACGCATTGCTCTTTTGGGTTTCTATTTTCACATACTATTTCTCCACTGGTTTTATAAAGAGTGCCTCGTGAGGAGACATTCAACATTTTTGCCCATTGTAGATACGGTGTCCAGTAACATTTCTTCTAGGGGGTTATCAAGATTTTCACGATTTGTTAAGGTTGTTATGGGGTTAAGTCAACATGCTACCACCGAGCGGAAATTTTTTGTGGTCCTTTATAACCTCTCTGCTGATCATCCTGTGCTGTTTGAATACGATCCACAGCACCGTTTTTTCAGAAAAAATCGGCAAGTCGACGTATTTCGTGGGCTAATTACATTACGCTTATGGAAAACTCCCAATCATTTTTTCAGTACTTTATTAATATCGTTTGTCTGGAACTCTTTGAGACATCAGTACTTGACATGTAGAACAGAGAAAATTTCTAGCTTTCTTCTTTGTGCTTGCGAAGATATAGTTATTTTTATTTAAGAAAATCTAAAATTTCAATTGATATTAGAAATCGCCACAAAACGATAAATTCTCTCAATCGATTGAAACAAAGGGTCCGAATCAATTCAATCCTCCGATTCACTTTCATGAGATTGGACCAATATAAATATTATCCATGCTAATCATCTTCCAAGCACAAACAAAGAAAACTGGAAATATCGACAATATTCAGAAGAAAAAAAATTTCTGAAGAGGATCCGAACCAAGGATCGAAACGTAACAGAAAAACTTTTTTCCATCACGACCTGGGAAACTCTCATTGGCCGAATCAAAGCCGATTCCTCAACAATACGTCTTTATTAATATCTGCTAAGTGAATCTAACCACGGAGCTGAAAAAATAGATACGTTTCGACTAATTATCGGACTAACCCTTGGTACCGTGAAAATGAGGATTTACAGTACCGATATAAAATGATTAATGTTTTTGATAGCGAATTTGTGCGAAAATAAAGCACACAAAATATTAGACTGCGCAATCATGGCAACGCCGTAGACGGCACAAATGCTACCCACTTATCGGTATTCGGTAATCATGCCCGGGAACCTGAAACTACTCGGTCAGGATAATCAACAACGAATATTATTGGTACTTATTCTCTTAATTAGTAATAATTACTCAATATTAATTTGATAACTATGTTGAGAAATTATTCATTTCTAGGCAAAGACAAAATAACGCGGATTTTTTTCATAAGTTTTTTTTACAATATCGAATTTTTTTGTCGTGATTACAGACAACTTTAGTACACACTTTTTCTTTCCAGATTTTTTTTTACTCGGACTGAATATTCATTTTTGACAGCTCCTTGGGCCGATATTGAGGTTACGAACGAGGCGCATGTCTCCAACTTCGCGACACTTCTGCCAACCTGAGCATTACGATATACCACGATTTACGACGTTGCCAATTCGTTTCGCGTTAATTGAGCGAGAAAAAGTTATAGATAATAATTATACAAAGTAATGAAAATACTTAATGTAATCACCGAATGTTCAAAAATGCATATTTTTACAAATAGAAGTAGAAAAATAGTTCGAAAACGCACGTTCAATATGACGATTATTCGAAAGCTAACAGTTGGTAACAGTAAATGGGCTCCGTGCATAAGCATAGGGCGCTCCTCTCGTACTTAACCCCGACGGCTAAACCCCATAAGAACCTTAAGCGGTTACATCTACCTAGAGGCCCGTAGAAATAGCAAAAATTTCGATTCTTTTTCTGGGAAACGGTTGGTGAAAAAGAAACGCTTTTTTCCACAAAGGTACGTATATTGAGAACCTTTGAAAAAAAAATCACCAAAAAATACAGAAAAACAACGAAAAGATGAGCAGATGACATTTTTTTCGTGACGTTTAGCGGTGGTCTCTCCATCTGAAATCTAAAAACCAAACTGGTTATTCAAGTTAACAATAAATACGAATCGTTGTCACTTTTCCGTGTCACGAAAATGAGGTAGACATTTTTTTTAAAATGTCTTGGTCCATTTTGGAAACCCGAAACTATCGAGTATTATAAAACATTTTGTTTGTCACATGTAAACGCATTTAATACCGGGAGAATTTTATTCAGCGGCTTTCTCGGTGAATTTTCAAACAAAAAAACATTTCCAATCGTCTCCGATTTCACGAGCCCAACTGCCACCTTTGCCACTTGTCGCCTGCTATTTCCGATTCCGGAGAGACTTCCCGGCGTGTTGCCCCCAGCCGCATGTGCCCAAGGGACACAGGGCAGCTGTGGAAGACCCGTGTCCATGCAGGCCGGCTCATTCCCACCAAGTTTCCGGTTGCGCGTTGCCGTCTCGTCTTTTTTTTTGGCGTCATTTTTACTCTTGCGTGGGTGCAAATCAACACGATCGAATTTTTATAAAATATTGTTCCGCTTTTCTTTTTATTACCAACTCAATTAGTTCATCATTGTGTATGTGTGTGAGTTCAACGAATGAGCCTGCGTCGCTTAGGTTCGAGCATACACCGCGAGCCGACTGTTATCCGTTCGAGGACCGTGCCGAACGATCGGCTCCGACAACCCCGATCGCAATACCGTACAAAAATCGCTTTGTATATCATTTCGTCGGGTCGCACATCTCCCATTCGTTCGTTTCGTCGCATGAAACGAGCAGGATCGTTCTCAGCCTCACGAAACAACGAAAAATAAAGGAAAATGTGTCCACGCCTCACGGGCTACTCGTCTCGCGTCTGATTCAATTTAAAACTCCCTTTTGAACTTCCGGTAGCGCGAGTCGCGCACGCTCGTCACGAGCGCTGCTAAATACTGAAAATTGTCACCCTCGCTTTTTTTCCCACTCGCGCGGCACTCCTAGAGCCACGTTTGAGCGACGATAAGAGTGAAAAGAAGAAAAAAAACGAACGCTCGTTTTTGTGCATAAACAATAGGCACCTGCACGAAGAGCTATAAAAAAAGTACGCCTTTTAATAATAAACTTCAATAACTCAACGACTAATTCATATTTTCCAAATTCTCTGTTTTCTCCAAGCTGTAAAAAAGAGTTTTTTTTTTTTTACAAATCGGGATATTATTTTGACACGAATTACAGCTATTTCAATATATTTTACTGACGTCAGGAATGCGTGCATTTTTTCGATACGTATAATTTGGATCAAAATAATATCGTTATATTTTAAAAAAAAAGCGTTTTAAAGCCAGACTGAGCTTTAATCCAAAGAGCGCGTTTCCCGTGCGCATAAAATGGAGAGAAAAAAAAGTTCGGGTGCTATCACTCCGAGACTTGTGTCAGAGAGCTCAAATTTTGCAGGATTTTTTTTTCTCGACCCACCCATGTGCATGTTGATCTTTCGCGTCGTCATTTCGAAGCTTGAAAGAAAGAAAAAGAAAAAAAAAGTCGAGTATAACGTCGAGAACGCTCGTCAATTAGCGAACGTGTCAAGTTCACGAGTGTCCGTCGTATTTACATTGTTCGATAACGTGAAACAATAATCGTAGTGTCAATTTGGCGCTGGATCTCGATAGTTCATCGCGGTCAGGTCAGCGCGATATTTGATCGTCGGGCGACTCGTAAAACAAATTATGTGCACTCGAATTGTGCGCACAGCTTGTACGAAGATTCACGTTGCTTAATGGATGCGCGACGATAACTGCAAGCACAGGATATTCGCGTGACAAGTCGCCATCTCAGAAAGTACGCATTTCGATATGGGTGAAAGAAAAATGGTTAGGTTTTTTTTTTTGAG
The DNA here is from genome assembly GCA_964007375.1 of Ophion obscuratus. Classification (NCBI taxonomy): domain Eukaryota; kingdom Metazoa; phylum Arthropoda; class Insecta; order Hymenoptera; family Ichneumonidae; genus Ophion; species Ophion obscuratus. The sequence continues at coordinate 56,211,685 of OZ023317.1, forward strand.
AAAAAGATTGGCTTGACCTTGGGCGTAACTGCAGTGGTGATGTGAAGGTCAGCTTGGCGCAACTTGGACATACGCGAGGTCAAACTGGGAGGTCGATCTTGGCCAACCGTAGAATCAAATGATTTTTAATTGAAATATTTCTTTATCACAGAGCGCACTTTCTGATAGCAGCTTGTGACCGATACCTTGTACGCGATACGCGTATGTGTGTATGTGTATGTCTATATATAAAGTTGTGAAATCACGATGACTCTCTGGCCTCTAGCGCGGGCCAACGTCGCAAATAAATAATGTCGTTTCAACGATAATACTAATCGTGACCGTTGTAAAATATGTTCGGCAATTCGCACAGTACTTTCTTCAGACCGGACTCGCGACACGCCAATCGCAACAGCGTGTCACCATCGATCCCCAGTATGCGGAGTGTCTCCTTGCACAAGTCCAACTCCGAGCTGTCTCCCATCTTGAGCTATCGAACCAGAACGAAAAACGAAACGTCGTTAACGAGCATATTTTTTGCATTGTACAGTTTTGTAACTTGGGCTTCGACGTCAATTGGCAACGAAGGTTTTGTGAAAATTCTAAAAGTGGACCGAGTTGTGATAATTTTTGTGATAGGATTTTTTCTTATGCTTTTTTCTCGAAACTACGGTTTAGGGAACGGTGTAAGTCCTTTTCGAAAATCTGTGAGTCTGAATAAGTTCAAATTCGAAGAGAGCATAGTTTACAACATTTTCTATCGTATGAACGGATGTTTTTTAACCCTTCTGGGTCACTTTGACCCGGATAGCACTTCATTCACCTCCCTTCAACAAACCTTCGGCCGGTTTTTATTTTTTTAAATCCGGTATACACTTTAAACATTTCTTAAGGTAGTACGTGCGCGAACCTCCTCATTAGAAAAAAAGTTGATTTTTTTTTATGCTGTAGTAGAAACATAAAAAATGACATCCGCGAAAACTCTGCAGGCCTTATCGGCTAATTACAATAAAAATTAATTCACGAAATCAACGCATTTAACCCGCACCATATAGGGAATCCGTGCGGATCGAACTTTGGAACGGAAATAATAATATTTGCCGGTCAGATCAGAGCTATGCGAAAAGCGACGAATAACACGAAAATTGTCGCGGTCACGTATGCTCCATAATAAATATAGGTTACGGGACATTTCGAGCAAATATCATCGATTCAATCGACTCATTTTTGCGTTCGCTTACCGCATTACACATACACTACAACACACGATTACACATACGGTAAACAAACACATGCTTGACATGTATCGAAAGCACCTGAATACAGCGTTGCCACGGATATTGCCAGAATTATGAAATGGCGGACTGTGACAACTCAAGTCAAATCTGATTGCGATTTTACTTCACTTACCAAACTATAATACATACAGTTATTACATGCACTTCTCAAATAATTATTTTCTGTATCATGTTTATTACTATACCCAAATACATTATATTTTGCTTTTTTCAGATTCAATAATTTATAGATTTTCTGTCGACTAGTCAATCCGCTAGTACTACCTTAATATGTCTGCAAGTTTAAAATTCGGAAAGTATAAAACTGAATTGTTGTAAAACGTTATTGAAAACGACCCAGTGTGTCAAGGAAGGATTAAATGTTTATCCATGTGTTAATAACAAATTATTTAAATTACTTTTTTATGGCCAGATTTTTTGTCTACGCCTTGTCATTATCGTGATTTTACAATTTTGCAAAAAGAATCCGGTCGTACAAAAGTTTTATTATTATAGTAGAAATACGATTTTCTAATTTAACTTTTCGATGAGCTCAGTTGCCAGATTGGGTAAACAACGGCGGCCCTTTGTTTAAATAATAATCATTCCATTGTTTATTAATATTTTCAATAAAGAGAAAGCTCAAACTCAGCGAGCCTATGTATTCATTTTCCGTAAAATTTCGACCTCATCCCAAAACTGCCATCAGAAGAAAATATTGCAAATCGACCGGTTTGGCCCGAAGCTTATGCAGCGTTAGCTCGAATCTTTGAAAAAGTTTTTCATACAATTTTCTCGAAAATTGAGATAAGTGAACTCATTTCCATACACACAAAATTAAAAAACAGATTATAAAACCTCGTTTATGAGGTCTTCTCACTTTAGACGCTAAAAAAGCTATTTTCATGCATTTCTGGATAGGTTTTTTAAACGTATTTATGTAACCCAAATAAACTTTAAACGCGTTTTTCTCGAAACAACGTTTTATCGACGTCTTGGTCATGAAATCTTCGAAACTACTGAGCTGATCCTTATGAAATGTTAACCACATATTCTTTACAACTATAGCTATAGTGCATATCAAGGATTTTTTTAAATTTTCATATTCACCTTTTTTGTCAAAAACGGTGAAATAACCGTTTTTTGTTTTTTTTAATGTTTACCATTTTGTTAATTTTGCATATATCAAAAATCGTATGATATGCGCTATAGCCATTAACATGCTGGATCTAAAACAGTTTGATTTTTTTTGTTTCAAATGATCCATCTCCGAGATTTCATGAGCAGCGCAATCCTACAATTTGTTTCGGAAATTTGTTTAACTACCTTTTTCGTCTATAAATAATGACTTAAATAAATATTTTTTAAAAATGTATTTCGAAAGTGTATTGATTAATTGTAATAACTCTTATATCAATATCTATAATATAAACCGTTCAAAAAATACATGGAAATAGCTCTTTTAAGGGGCTATACCAGTGTGACACTTTAAAAAAATCGACTTTTTTTTTGCCTTTTTCGACAGTTTATACTTTCAAGAATGTACTGTTTAGCAGTTTTTATGGTAAATATCATTTTATCCTGCAAAAATCGATAGTTAAATCTTTAAACGCGTTTTTCTCGAAATGAGATTTTTCAAATTTGCTGACATTGTAACTCAAAGAGCAATTATCCGATTGACTTGAAATTTGAACTGAGTACTCTTGAATATATTTACTCTACGACGACGTAGGACATTTTTTATTGGATGAAAATTGACGATTTGGCATTGAAAAAACGACCATTTTATAGGCAAGAAAAGATTTTTTTTCATAACTAACGCCATTTTGTTCAATTTTGATATTTTTCGAAAATCCTAAGTCATTGTACAGAAAATATCTTCCAGTTTAATGACATTTTTTTCCTTTTTCGGTTTCAGCTACTCAATCGGCCGGAACCGTGTCAGCAGTGGAGGAACTTTTTTTTTGCGCCTCCGAAGGCAGCGCACAAGTCGCTTGGATTTCAATATTTTTCTATGAAAAAATTATGTAATATAGGTAAAGTATATTTTTAATTTTCCGAAACATTCAATTGAGTACTTTTCTTCGAAGACCCCTTATGGCATTTCCTCGTTTTATTTATAACTCCTTCGAGGTTCTTTCGCCAAATAAAAACCAAAATCGCGATTACCTTGTACTGGGCAAATAGTTTTTCAGCGCTCGTTCTCCGGACGGCGCTCCGGAGCAGAAGATCGGGATCGATCTCGTCGAGAAGTTCGTCGAGTCTCAGCGTTTGAGCCTCGGTGGACTTGGTGTCTACATAGACTACTGGTAGCGGATCCGTGCCGACGGATCTCGTGGACGTCACTGTCGCGTCGGACGCCAGTTCGATCGTCCTGATCATCCTGGACGCGCCCGCGGTCGTATCCTCGAGGAGGACAGTGGCATCGGGATCGATCGAGGACGAGTCGATAACGATCGTCGCCATGGAATTCGCGGTGGAGGTGCGTCCGAGTGCGTGGCTGTCCCGAGGATCGAGTCGATCGACAGAGCTGTCGTTAAAATCGGCGACCGGTATCAATTTCGTCGTGGTATCCAACGATATATCGTCCAGATTATCCCCGAGTGTTCCGGTCAATTGATCGATCGCTTCCGGGACGACATTCGCTACTCGTTGCTTCTCGATCTCCATCGGGCGTTCCTCGTTCTCGGTCGCGCGGAGCTTCAGCTCGAACTTCCGCAATACTTTCCTGACGAAGTCGATCTTGGAGCTACCCTTGACGGGTATCCTGACGATCTCGCGCTCGGACAGTCTCGCGAGATCGCCGACCGTGCGGATGCATCGCGTCTCGAGGTACTTGCTGAGATTTTTTCGCCACAGGGGATTGGTAAGGTCGTCGATTACGTCGCCGATCGGGCGGTCGCACTCGTCGAGCTCAGGATACACGGGGTCGCGCGAGTTCAAAGACTCCGGTCGGGGAATCTCGGCCTGCGTGGACGATTGACTGTCCTGGGTGATCGGCAAGCTCGCCTGGATCGAATCGGTGACCGGAAGCGTGTCCATTTCGCTTATCGGGTCGGCTCCCTGGGTGCTCGTTCTCACGGGCACTTCGTCGAAGTCGAGATTCGTCATGAAATTGAAATTCGTCACGTTCCGCACGTCTATCGTGTCCTCGAGGCTGTCCTCCTGGGCGTTCTTGTCGTCCGCGGGTAAATCGGTAACGCTACCGATCACGGAGTCGTCGGTTACGTTGAGCTTGAACGACTCCAGGATACTGCTCTGCTGCTGGGACACTTGGGATATCCGGCGGTCCGGCTGGGAAATCTGACGCGGACTGTCGACTTTCTCGTCGCTGCTGTTGAAGAGATCGTCTTGCGTCGGGGCTTCCTCGATCCCGACGCTCGCGGTAACGGAAGTCTCGACTGCTTCGGGATCCTGGACGGCCGAGGTATCCCCGAGCGAGGCTTCCTCGAAGACGCTCTCCGTCGGGACGTCCCTCGTCTCGGTGGTCTCGAAATTCTCCGAATTCTGAAAGTTCATCGTATCCTCGAGATCCTCGGCTATTTTCACCAACAACTCGTTGTCCCTCTCGCAATTCACGTCGCAGCTGAATGTCTCAGGTTGCGTCTCGTCCCTGTCCGGCTTCTCGGTCTCCATTTGTATCATGAGGAACCTCGGCTGTTTCATTCTTATCGGTGAGTCCCGTCGGTTGAGCAGGCTTCGCGAGGTCCCGAATTTACTGACTTTGTGGGGCGACGACGCCTCGATCTCGTAGCCCATCTCCTTGGAGACCGGTGGATCGGCGAAACTCACGCGCTTCCTCCCTGTCTTGATGCTTGACTCGAGGTCAGCCTCGTTTACGGCGATTATACGATTCGCGCGTTTGAGGATACTCGCGCTTGGCGAGGCCGTCAATGAGGGCGGATTTGCGCTCGACCACTCGAGCATCGGTAATTCCTCGCTCGTCACGGAGACACTCGGCGTCTCGTCGTCCTTGGCACTCGGGACGGTACCGTTGTCCTGGCACGCCGCCTGCGCCTTCTCCATCCTAGGCGAAATCTTCTCACCGTTGTTCCTCAAGTTGCCGAAGAGCTTGGCAGGCGGTGACGCGAAGTCCGCCGACTTCATGTTGTTGAAGATCTTCTCCTGGCGACTGCCGCTTGGACTGCCGAGCCGTTCTGGCTCCCGGGTCACGTTGTTCCTCTTGGCGATTGTTGTCGTCGCTTCCTGGTCGCCGTCCTTCGTGTAGTTCTCCTGCTACACACGTAGAAATATCTTCGTCGTTACGCACATCACTACGGCTATTCTATATCTAAACTAATTTAGTTAAATATTTAGTATCTCGACACATCATTTTAAAAAAATATTTTTTTTACGGGTTTCCCAAACGTCATCTGTCCGATGAGGGGATTCTCAAAAATTTCTGTTGTCAACGTCGATTTTTTTTGCTCGTTGTAGATCGGATAGCCAGTGACATTACTTCTAGAAGTTTTTTCAAAAAATTTCGCGTGTTCAGTCGAGAGGTTTTACACGTTTGAGTCTTTGGATTTCATTGTGGCGATCAACTAATTTACGGGCTAGCGCGTTGAGGTGGTTACGAACCCTTTGCGCGTATTTTTGCTGAATTCTTGTATGTCTTTTTTTTTTATAGAGGTAACTTGTGGATCGTTGTGTATTGTTTTGCTGCTAACGTACCCAGGGGCGTTGCCAATTATTCTCAGAATATTTAACGTAGATGATAAAAGGCGTGAAGCTTGTTAAAATTAATATTTTTTTTTGTATTTTGTCTTGTGGATCGTTCTGATGCATGCAATCACGTCTGCCTGGGAGTGTGCAGCTAACGTATCGAGGAACGGTTGCAATTATCCTTGGAACTTTTAACGTAGATGGGACAAAAGCCCTCGAGCTTTATTCTAATTTGGAATTAATGTGCGCTTGAGAATTGAGACAGCTTGGGGATTCATGATCGATGAGGAAGAAGTCATCAAGAATCATTGCGGTAACGAGTTATTCGTGAGGTTTGATGCGATTGGAATGTTCATTGAAAAATTCTCGTCAAATCATGCGGCCAAGTGATTTCCTATTATAAAATGAGGAAAAATATTTGAAAGAAATGTATTGCTCAATTTTTTCAAACCGAAAACTATCGAGTATTAGAAAACGATCCCTTCGTTTTGGAAACGAGCAACTTGGGGCTGTCGCAATCGTGCGATGTTCCGAGTGGAAAAAAATCGCATTAACGGATTATACGCAGCATTTTTTAAAAATCGATTTTTTTTATTGCATTTTCGGAATGTACAAAAATGTGAGTATATTCCCTGAAAACTTCAAATCGATCCAGCGAATATTCTCGGAAATACGCTCATATTTGTAAGGACGCTCGAAGCACGTCTCCGAGCGTCGAAGTCGGTGAGCACGACTTCTAAAACAACGGCTCAACCGATCGGTCTGCAATTTTAACACAACCCCGTCAGATATATTCTTCAGGTATTGATGGAAGGAATAAGATTTCCGATAATTATTTCTATTTTTTTTCAACGATTTAACGAACAACATTTGGTCCAAAATCGAAATTGTTTCTTTCCGGAGCCACCATTTTGTCAAAAATTAAAATTTCGACTATTCCTTCGATGAATCCCTGGATTCATCTATCCCCTGAAAGAATCTTTTTGGTTTTTTCATTTCAAATAATCCAAACCGGCTATACTTTGCTCACCGCCGGACACTTTTTCGGGGACCTCCAGGAAACTTCCTACAGGAGCAAAGTTAATGAATATTTTTGAAAATAACAAATGCCAATTTAAAGCTAAAAGATGCCACTACACTGCCTAATATTTTTGTTTAGCCCAAATGAAATCCCATTCCAGAAAAAAATCGTGTAAAAACGACTTTTTTGGCCAGGCAACTGCGTATAACGTCTTAATGTGAAAAAAAAATCGGAAATAAAAAGCCTGAGTTTTGCACGAGTATTTCACACGAGGCCGTACCTTGAGCCGCGACGTCCGTCTGATCGCGGCGATCTCCTCGTCCACTTGGCTCTTCTCGACCTGTCCGTCCTTCTCGAGACACGCGAGTTTCGTCACGAGTCCCAGCATATGAGCGGCTCTACCCTGAGACGTGAAGCTTCTGGGTTTCGAGTAACGTTTCGTTTGTCCCTTAGGCGAGGAGAAATTGAAGCTTCCCTCGGGTGTTTTGACGGTGCCCGGACTGGCGCTGGTTTTGCTCGCTTCCGGTGCTCTTTTCTCGGTATCCTCGTCAACGGGTACTTCGTCCGCGAGCTGGGGTCGTATGTCGCTGATGTCCAAAAACGTCTCGTCCGGGTCCTGGGCGCTGGCGAGTTTTTCCAGGTCCGGGATTTCCTTGTCGTCCGTGAGCGGATCGGCGGTTGTGTTTATCGGCGACGAGGCTGCCGGTTGTTCCTCGCAATTGTCCTCGGGTGCCTTGAGCTTGGTTGTTTTTACGAGCGACCTTCTGTGGCTTCCGGTCAAGAGGCTCACGTCCTGGGAACTCTCGACGACCTCGTCGAGGTCGATACGCGTCTCGGCTTGAGCGTTCTCAGGCGCTTCCTCCTCCATTGGCGCGTCGATGCTCGGGGTGGCCGTTTTGATGTTTTCCGTGACATTGTCGCTGTCGCGACTTGATGTCGGCGAGTCGTCCATCGTCTCGTCGTCGTCGACGATCGTCTGTGACTCCGAGGCAGCGCCCCCGCCGGTCTCCTGAAAACTCTTCCTCAGTCGGCCTCTCGTTCTGATCGCTCGACTCGTCCGACCGTCCTCGTTCTCCATCCTCACCCTGGGCTTCTCCTCCTCGTCCGTCCTCGCGACTCTGCTGCGACGCCGCTTCGCCCTGTCCCTGTCGGTCTCCGCACTCTTGGCAGTCCTGCGACTACTGCTGCTGCTACTGCTGCTACTGCTCGAAGTGCCACGGGAACGCGACTGTGTCACTTTGCCGCGGGAGTTTCGGCGATCGGGCGATTGTGTTCGCTTGCCCAGAGTCTCGCTGTTGATCAAGTCGTCGTTGTACTTGGAACGCCGTCGCGACGTCAATGGCCCGTCGCTCACCATGTCTATGCGCAAACGCGATATTTCGACCTCGGTGCGCTTGGCGATTAGGGAGGATATCGTCTCGTTGTCTTCGGTTGGCGAACGCGACGATTTCTTGCGCTTCTTGTCGCGCTCGGCGGCCTCGGCGTTCTCGGCCTCGACGTCCGGCGACGGAGCCTTCCGCTTCACTCCAGATTTTGGCCTCGCCGAGCCGAGCTTCGATTTGTCAGTCGAGGCATTTTCCTCAGTCTGCTGGGCTTCATTCGCCTCTTCCTCGAGGCTCTTACCGCGACTTTTCGCGGAGTGCGTTTCCACCGGTTTTACGTCCGTCGTGAGTTTCGCGGATCGACGCGGGCGGCCCGTTTTGCCCGGCCCGTTGTCCGACTGCTCCTTGTCCGGCTCGTCGGGATACTCGTCGCGCGATTCGAAATTCAATTCTTTCGCGACCGACGGATCGTCGTGGGTGAGATCCTGGCCGTGCGCGTTCTCGCGAGGAACGTCCGGGCTCGGCTCGTTCGCGGCATCCTGGTTGTTCGCGTCGCTCGTCTTTGGGGCTACCTCCATGGGCGTTTCACCCAGGAGAATACTCTCGTCAACGGGATCCTGAGCGCTGTTAGCTACGATTGACGGCGTCGTCAGGGCGTCTGGGATACACTCTTTTTGCTCGGTGGACGGCTTATCGTCGCCACTCGGCGAGACTGTTTTTTCTTTTCTCGGGAGCTCCGCGGTCGTCCCCTCGGCCACAACCGCTACCACCTCCTCGGCGGGCTTCTTCGCGAAGAACCACTTTTGCAGATCCTGCGTGTCCTGCGAGGACGACTGCGAAAGATCGTTGTACATCGCGGGTATATCGTCCCGTCGTCTCTTCAACGATTCCTTCTGGTGTTCCGTCAACCGATCAACGTCCAGCCTAACTTCGCTTCTTATCACCACGTAATCCTGGGACTCGGGCTCGTCGGGTGGCAGGTGCGCGACTCTCCTCGCCTCCGTTGGCGCGTCATTCTTCCCCCCACGACTCTGCAACGTGCGCGGACTCGCGGCTGCCTTGCGATTCAAAAAACTACCAGCTAGTCTTCCCGATTTTGGCGTTTTGTCCCCTTTCTCCCCCGCTTTTGCCCTCGATCCCGTCGTCGTCGTCGTCGTCGCCGGTTCCTTCGTCAACTTTCTGTCTCTTTCCTCCTGGCCCAGTTCCGCGAGAATCGCTCGCGCACGCTCCGCAACGTTTTCCTTAATCTCTAAGACGCACAGGGCTTGCGCCGATATTTCCGTGTTGGAGTGGCGCAACGCCAAAGAAATCACTTGTCTATAAGACTGCAGAAAATTCTCGTCCAACAGGTTGCTCAGGCCGCGCAGTATGCTCACGATCGTTTCCCACGTACATGTGATCTGGGGGCAAAAAAAATCGAAAGATCGAATCGCGTACTGCCTCAAGGACTACACATACTAATTATTGCCTTAGATATGCAAAAAAGGAGACGACATTCCTGAAACTATGATCACGCTTTGTTCGGTCATTTAATTTTAAGGCCTTAGGCCACAATAACGGGTATAAAATCATGTGAGAATTGAACAATTTTTTTTTTTCGTATGAAAAAGTGATTCACTCATAAAATTAATTATACATCTATTTAGTATGAATATCAAGCTGTTAGAAAATATATATTTTTGTTTTCGATGTAAAAATGCCCGACTACTCGAAACAGCTTTTTTCCAATTGGCGTGACAAATACCTTTAACAATTTTCACTCGATTTACTTCAAATTTGAAAGTTATGGTCCTAATTGCATTTCGCAGAGAAGTACGTACGGAATTTCTCATTAATCGAAAACTTTTCTTTTTTGTAATTCTTAATAAAAGTTTCTTTTATGAAAATTCATTTCTTAAGTTCAAATACCTACAACTTTTGAATAAAACAATATTTTTCAAATTCCGTACGTACTTCTCTAGGTATTGTAATGTAGATTGACGAGAATTTTTGTTTTTCGTTCTAGGTAAAAAATTGTGGATGTTAAATGTCACGCCGCGGAGCGCCTAAAAAAAAGATAACAAAAGAAAATATTAGTAGTTCGCCATCTCGTGTATGTATATATATATATATATATATATATATATATATATATATATATATATATATATATATATATATATATATATATATATATATATATATGAGGCGTTCCATACCATTTTGAACGGTCAAAAAGTTGTCCACTTTCGAAAAGTTGAAATTTTGTCAAATTATTTAATTATATGAAGAAAAAAAACAGTGTAAATGTTTTCAAAATTTTTGGATCGCATTTTCTCGAGTTTTTCAAAATTTCAAAATTTTCAAAATGCCGTTATATCTCGTGAGCATTTGATTTAACAGAAAAATGTTTAAGACAAAAAGTTGCAATTTTACATGAACTTTGTGAAAAAAATTTGTTTTGAATTTTTCGAATTTGAAAAATGCCGATTTTCATCAAAATTATACAAAAATATTTTTTTTCGGTCGGGATGTCACTTTTGATTTTTCTAAAAAATTCCAGTAAATTCTCTGAAGTGTGTACAACAACGCCTATTTTTTCATAGTGGCTCGATTCGTTGTTCCAAAGCTGTGCTTTGTTTTATTATTATGAGATATTTTTTTTAGACAAATCAATCATTATTAAAAATTATTCTCTCCCAAATTTTTATCACATTTTTCAGGTAATAAACATGCATAACAGTAATAATTTTTTTGAGCTTAATCATAAATTATCGGTAAGGTATACAAAGTTAGCCTTGCCATACAAAGTAATGTGCGCCGTCAAATGCATTCTACATCCTTCAGTTTGTCAACATTCCCCCTCCATGCCAAAATACTATTGGAGTTCTCAGTGTGCTTTGATTTTTTTACACTAGGTTGCACGGTGTGAGCCAAGCAGAGAAGTCATATGCTTCCTTTGAATTTTCTTGGTGGTTTCTCGAGTGCCTTGTTACAAACTAATTTTTACAAAGAGTTACAAAAATATCTCATAATAATAAAACAAAGCACAGCTTTGGAACAACGAATCGAGCCACTCTGACAAAATATCAAAAGTGACATATCGACCGAAAAAAAATATTTTTGTATAATTTTCGTAAAAATGGGAATTTTTTTAACTCGAAAAATTCAAAACAAAATTTTTTCACAAAGTTCATGTAAATTTGCAACTTTTTTATCTTAAACATTTTTCTGTTAAATTAAATGCTCACGAGATATAATGGTATCTTGAAAATTTAGAATTTTTTTTTCATATAATTAAATAATTTGACAAAATTTCGATTTTTGTGAGAGTGCATAACTTTATGACCGTTCGAACTGGTATGTAATGCCTCATATATATGAATATAAAAGCTGTTAGAAAACACACACACACACACACACACACACACACACACACACACACGCGCGCGCGCACGCACGCACACACACACACACACACACACACACGCACGCACGCACGCACGCACGCACGCACGCGCGCGCGCACACACACACACACACACACACACACACACACACACACACACACACATTCTAACAGCTTTTATATTCATACTAATAGACGTGTAATTAATTTTATGAGTGAATCACTTTTTCATACGAAAAAAAAAAATGTTAAATTCGCACATGATTTTATACCCGTTACTATGGCCTAAGACCTTAATCCCCGGATTGATTTTTCGACAGTCGATGCACCATAAATTAACCTCTCGGTGACACAAATTTCAATCGAACATTTCGGGGTCTCGAAACTCTTATAGGAGGCGTGCACGCACCTCTCTGATGAGAGCATCGTCCGTGTCCGTCTTGAGCATCAATTCGACCGTTTTACTCGTAAAGCTCATATACGAGAGGGCTTTTTCCGGGCTGTGGCCGTAGACGGTGATGAGGAGCGACGACAGAGCCTTCAGAGCGCACTCGGCCTCGACGGGTTGACCCTCGTGGAGGGCTATCGCGGCGATATCGCCAACCAGGCGGACTATCGTCGGTATCCTGCTCTGAGCTGCTATAATCCATTTAAAAAAAATAGGTGCATGCTTTTTTTTTTCTTTGCAAAAGTTTAATAACAATTTTTACGTGCAAAGAAATTGAAATAAAAAAATGTCTCGTCAACAATGGAAAAACCGTTAAAACTTTTATAAAAGTTTGACTTTTTGGGAGCAAAATAAACGTTCGACACTTTATTTTTGATTGAGAACTCACCCAGGAGATATTTGTAATTAATCGTGGCCATGAGGGCGTCGAGGCAGTGGACGGCGATGCGATAACACTTTTCGTTCGCGGCGAGGCTGGCCTCGATCATTTCCGTCGTAGTGTTGAATACCTCGTTGGGCTTGACGCCCGGTATCGTGTCGGCTTGGCACTCGTACTTCTTGTAAACGTCCTTCCAGTGGACCGCGATTTTTTGGGCCTGCGACAAACGTCACCGTTTATCAGCCGGGACAATTCGCTTCGGAGCAAAAGGAAACGAGGGATCGAGCCACCAACCTGCATCGAGTTCGCCCAGTACATATGACTGAACGGGAAATTAACGATGGACTCGATCGTTTTGAAGTTCGTCTCCGTTCCGCTGCCCTCGTTCACGTCCTGGAGCGCCTTCATGTACCTGTGCGCAATCTCCGCGTACGCGAACCACAAATCGAAGCAGTCGGTCCTGCAAAAACGATCATAGCGCCCGTCTTTAGTGTCTTCGTACCTGGATGGCCTGGAGAAGCCTCTGTGCACGGCGACTTCCGGTAAGGCGCGACACCGAGGGCGTAAAACAGTCGTTCGAACTTACAGCGAGTCAGGATCAACCGGAACCGATCGCAGCTGGTGGAGCGTCGTCTCGAGGAAGCGCAACGTTCCGGTGTGATAATTGGTCGGTGTTTCCGGTCTCACGGTCTGCCACATGAGGCACTTTAGAGAATCGCACTGTTTCGGCCGCAGATTCTTCAGGAACTTCGGCACCATTATTTTCGTCATGAGGTCCACGAGGGTGTTATCGTAATATATGAGGTCGTTGGCGACCGCCGCGAGCTCGGGCACTATCACGTCGCGTAGAATCTCGTTCAGGAAGTCAACCTCCAAGGAGCGTGTTTGCAGCTCCGTTATTACAAGGATCAACTCGGTGTAGGCGGTTCGCTGGAAGTTTCGAGGTTCCGTCAACTGATTGGCGTTTTTACCTTACGTGTATATTTTTACGTATATTTTTCTTATGTATTTCGAAAGTGTATTTATTAAGTGTAACAACTTTCATATCAATATCTATAATATAAACCCATCAAAAAATTCATGAAAATATCCTTTTTCAGCGTCTAAAGTGAGAAGATCCCTTAATAACAAATTATCAGTTTTTTTTTTCGTTGTCGAAAATCGAATTTTCTTCCACAGTTAGCCATTTTCGTAATTTTCATAATAAAGCAAAAGTATCCGGTTATACGCAAGTTTTACTATTATATTAAAAATACATTTTTAAACGTTTAATATCCGATGAAGCTAATTGCCAGACGCACCTGCACGGATTAGCCTTGCAGCAACGGCGGCACTTTGTTTAAATAATAACAGCTACATTGTTTATCGATATTGTTCGTTAAAAAAAATCCTCAAACTCGACAGGGCTACGTATTATTGTTAGGTAAAATCCCGCCCTCGTTATTCCAATATTACCAACAATAAGTGCTTTTTAAATTTCGGTAACAAAAATGACGTTTATTGTTATTATAATTAAAAATAAATATATCGAGTGAAACAAATCTTAGTCTCGTTTAAAAATGACTATTATTACTCTTGTTATTGTATTTATTGTTGACAATATTATATTGTCATTGTGATTGAAAAATTACTATTATTATTACCATAATTAAATTAACGTATATCGAATGAAACAAACCTTAATCTCATTTAAATATAATTCTTATTGTTATTGTCGCTATTGTTAACAATATAACATTGTTGTTGTCATTCGAAAATGATTATTGTTATTATGGCGATAAAAAGTCCTATTATTATTATAACAGTTAAATATACGTATCTCGAATGAAACAAACCTTAATATCGGGACTCGTTCTCCGAACGTAACGCATCATATTGACCCACAATACTTTGGACGTATCTTCGCGATGCTTGAGCTCGCCAGGATCGAGTTTGCTTATGATGACGATGGCTTCGGCGACGCAATGAAGAAAGGCCTTGTAGCACTGCTTGAAGAGCTCGTCGCTCACGGCACCGGGCAGTCTCGCATCCAGTAGGGGAGCCGCGAAAGCGCGCTCGTTCTGATCGCGCACCAAAAGTTGAAGCAGCGCGTCGATCGCCAGGATTTTCGCCTTGTAGAAACGCTTGCCGGGCGACGCGACTACGTCGAATTTCGTCGACAGGAGAGGCGTATCGCCGAGGGGCCCGTAGCAAAAGTTCAAAAACTGCGTGACGACCGGATCGGTGGATGGCACGATGTTCGGATAGAGTTTGACGATGAGGTACCACCAGACCTCGAGCTTCTTGAGGGCGATGAGCTCGCTTTTGCTGTTGTTCGCCGTCAGGGGCACGCAGAGGAGCCTGACGCGTCTCTGAGTCGCGAGCTCTCTCATGTCCAGCGCCAAATTGTCGATCAGCAACTTCCACGATACGAAGGCTTCCCTGCGAAGCATCGAGACTCGTTGAGGCGATTTTTTTTTTTAACAAGAAAATATTTCGATTTTGCCGAGTTTTTTTACCTGCGCACCACGGTGTCGGTGGATTTGAAGGCCCTCTCCTCGACGCTCAGCAATCGGTTGATCAGTGGTGCACCTCGATGAAGATCGGTACCCAGGATTCGAATACTTATGGCCCACAGACTCGACCAATCGGGCTCGCAAGCCTTCACGAGCAGCATCATTCGCGTGCTGTAATGACCCTGCACGTTTTTCTTGTAACGCAAATAGGCCTCGGTGTCTTTGGTCTTCACGCGCGTCGGCAGATCGGCCTCGATCGCTTGATTCAGCAGACGTATCGCCGAGCCGCGCTGCCTCTTGTGGCCCATGTAAGCCAGGGTCACGACCTTCTCCATCACGAGCACGTCGAACTGCAACGCGAGTAGCGACGAAAGTGAAGGTGTAAATTTAATTACTGGTTGGTACTAATAAAGTAATATCAATAATAATTTTATGCGTAATAACAATTAAATTGAAAAAATAATGGTAATAATAATGATCATAGTAGTTTAATAAGTTATAATAATAATATTTAATTATCATAATTATGTCAAGGGATTGATTGTAAGAATTAATAATAATGTACATCGTCATTTCTATTATTACAATTATTACAAAAACATGAGTTACAAGATTTGAATAATATCAATTATCATATTACATTAATCAACTAGTACCGGATCAATGTTGAATAGAAAATTTTTTGATAAGCCCAAACAAACCCAAATAGCCTGTACCTTTTCGACATTCCGTCTGTCAGTAGCCATTGTCGCTGTCTTGTAAATCCTCCGCAGTAGGACCAGTGCTTTATTGACGATGATCTCCTCTATCTCCTCAGCGTCGGTGAGCGCTCGAGTCTCGGCTTGTTCCAGCGTGGCAAGGTTCTCCGTACAGGAGGTGGGCAGCAGCCACTCCATCGTGTCCGACTTGATGGAGTTGAGACAATCCTCGGCAAAGTTTAGAGCCGCTGGATCCTCGATGGTCGCAACGAGCGAAGCGTCATCCGTCGCTTCGAGAAACTGAAAGATCTTGAACCTGCAAGAGTCGAGATGACAATTTTTTTTTTATCGTAAAGAGCTTCGAATAGCGGTTGGATCCTGAGGGCTAATTTTTCATCAGCCTCTCACCTCTTGTCCCTGTCGACGCGTAGGGCAGCGTCGAAAAATTTGATACTGTGCCTCCTGAAATGCTTGAGCAACGAGTGGAGGGTCTTGGTCGCCTCGTTCCTCGCGTTCTGATCGCCGCCGATCGATGTCTCCAACACCAGCCGACATATCTCCTCGTATTCCTCCTTGTTCAGCGCCGATGTCGCCTCCAATTTTTCCGCGTTGCTGCAACATCGACCAAGCCCCCGTAATCGCGGTAGAGAAGGAGTCCGGAGAAAACACTTTATTGCGGCGAAATGATTAGGTCAGAGAAATTTATATAGTTAGGATAAATTCATTTAGAAATTATTATGAGGAATAAAAGGCACTTTAGGTTGATTTTTCTGTTATAAGAAAGTACTAACTATTGAAATTAAAAGGGGGAAAATGAAATGCAATTGGCAGAAATAAACTTATGTGTTGAAAAAATATATCAACGATGGAATGAAAAATAAAATTTGTAAACTTCTTGGAAAAAAAAACATTCATGAAGAATAAAAAAACGTTATGTGAAGATTTTTTTGTTGTGAGAAAGTACTTATTATTGAAATTAAAAGAGGGGAAGGAAAATGCAATTAAAATTTAAAAACGGAAAATAAGTTGCATTTGGTAGCAATAAATGTGATGATAAAAATATATAAAATATGATTTAACTTCTTGTAAAAAAAATACATTCATGAACACTCTTCCTTTAGGTTGAAAATGTACACAATTAGCTACTAGGGAAAGAAAACAACACGATTTTTCCCTCCACATGATATATATGTATATGTATGTATGTATGTATACAGGGTGTCCCATTTTAATCTTACACCTGAATTTTCTCGAAAAATATTGCTCGGACGAACTATTGTGTGGAACAAAACTTCTAGGAATTGAAGGGGGACGTTTGAAAAAAATTTATTTGAGGAGCCAAAATTCAAAATGGCGGCGTTACAAAGGCTGACATGTTTTTTTCAAACGGAAACCTAACTTTTTTTTATTGCCAAAAAATTTGTCAGCTGAAAACTAAAAACTTTTGTTGAAAGAATGTTTTGATAAAGTTCATAGTTTTCAAGTGAGAACATCATTTTCATGCCATCAGCCATGCAACCTCCTATGCTTTGGCTAACGCAAATGCCGGTGGTAGGGACAATTAGACTAAATGTCTCACGGCAAGCCGCTCAATGTTGTATTTTCGAATGTATGACCACTTGAACAAAAAAAGAATCAAATTTTTTTGTTGAAAATTTTGGTTTTTTTTGTTTTTTTGTTTTCAAATTTGGACGATATTTCATGAGAACATTTTGGAGGAAAATCGATGAAAAATAGTTTTTTTCCATTTTAATAGCGTTTGTGCCATTTTCAGGCCCAAAAACGTGTTTCTTTAAATCCTTGACGAACTTTGATCACGATGGGTAGAAAAACACACACACACACACACACACACACACACACACACACACACACACACACACACACACACACACACACACACACACACACACACAAATCCTGGATACATCTGAAATAATTGAAAATGATGTTCTCACTTGAAAACTATGAACTTTATCAAAAAAATGTTTCAACAAAAGTTTTTAGTTTTCAGCTGAAAAATTTGTTGGCAATAAAAAAAAGTTATGTTTCCGTTTGAAAAAAACATGTCAGCCTTTGTAACGCCGCCAGTTTGAATTTTGGCTCCTCAAATAAATTTTTTTCAAACGTCCCCCTTCAATCCTTAGAAGTTTTGTTGCACACAATATTTCGTCCGAGCAATATTTTTCGAGAAAATTCAGGTGTAAGATTAAAATGGGACACCCTGTATATATATATATATATCATTATTATTCGTGTAATTATTGAATTGGAAAACAACACGATTTTCTGCTTTTGAAAAACACCCTATGCTGGAAAACTTCAATAACAAAAAATATCCAAAAGAACTCATTTTTTTCAAACAGTGTTACGTAAAAGAATATAAACGATTATTATTCGTATAATTATTCGATTGAAAAATGATAAGCTTTTCTGCTCTGCAAAAAAAAATCTTATCGCTTCTGAAAAACTTGACTAAAATAGAAACTCAAGAATACCCATTTTTTTCTAAATACTTAGTCACGTAAAAAAAATGTCCAGTGGAAAACATGATTTTTCTCTTACATCCCTCAGGTGACAGCCTTCGATTTTGTTGAAATTTGGATATGTTATAAAGCACAGAAAAGTAAGAGATACGTTTTAACGGTAGGAGATATGAAAAAATTTCAAATTGCAACAATGTTTATTTTTCTTTTTCTTTTTTTTGAAAAACGAAAAACACACCTATTTTCGAGCGTTCGTTTCACCCCTTAAAACTGTTTTGCCGCAGATAAAAAAAAAAATGTGTCGCTTACTCATAATAATTTCGGTGCTTTATAACATATCCAAATTTTAACAAAATCGAAGGGTGTCACCTGAGGGATGTTCCTTGTTAGTGAAAAAATATAAATTACAAACATTAGTCTAATTCAAAATAGAATCCTAAATGACAAACTCCTGAAAAACTTTATTGAAATAATATTACAAAATAATATTACAAATCCGCTTAATCAAGATACAATTTTCAGGAGGTCAAAGTTTTCATTGTTAGAATGGAACCAAAATTATTTTCAATTCCTCATTATTATTATAAACGATAATAATACTTTGCAGATTCAGGTTGTAGAAGCCAAATAAGGATTCTAAAAATATTTGCATGAGTCTCGTAGCTTAAATTTTCTATTCAAAATTTGGGAAATTCAAGAAAAGTTCAGTTTCGTTGCATTCCATCCATTGTCACGTTTAAAAAAATGCTACTGGGCGTAAATAACTTTAACAACAAAAATAAAAAATGAAGAATTAGTCTGTGTATATTTTGTATTTAAAAAATCACTTTTTTACATACTTTTTTCAAAACGATTAATGGTGAAAAACTATTAGTGAGAAAAAAAAAGGATCATGTACGTTGAAAGCAACACAGTTTTCCGATTCATAATGAATCAACAACTTATTTTCGAAAAATCTTCCCTGTGTTTGTTTGGGTTCCTCGGAGTATCGGAGGTTGCACCAGACCTTAAAATTTGGATAAATGCACAATCTCTTCAAAAACAAAATAATAATGCCCAAAAATAGAAAAGTTTATTATAAAAAATATGTAACAAATAATGCCCAACAAACCCATATCCTAATAACTCAGCCAACCAAAGTGCAAACTGAAGACGTACATTGCCCTAGAAAAATAAAATTTAATAACGATGACAATAATTTCCAACAAATTTTTTTAATTGAGAAAATAATACTCAACAAACCCATATCATAGTAATCCAAAGAAATCCAAAGCAAACTGAGACAAAGCATTGACCCAAAGAAATCAAATCTAATAATACGAATAATAATATATTTATTGTTCCAATCCAGATTAAGGTCTACCCTAACCCTTCAGGGGTAGGTGAATATTTACCAGTGCAAACTGAGGCAGTGCATTGCCTGGCGCAATAAAATCTATTAATATAATATAATAAACATAATAATAATAATCAAAATAATGCATCATAAGAAATGCACCCTGTATGTCGCGATTTCAAGCTTGACGTAGTTTCGCAACATATTCGATTTTCGTGTCTTTTTAATTATTAACATCGTAGCAAAAGCGTTCTCGAGATCAATATATTGCAACATATACATATATATTAAGTTTACCTGCGAATATAGGTTAGGGCTCCGCATTGCAGCACGACTTTGCCGTTGTCGCGAAGGTTCCGCAGAAGTTTCGTCACCGTTTGCGGATTCGAAGCCATCGTTGGGTCTTCGCGCGTCCCTCAATATCAAAGAAGATTTTGATTTATTTATTTTTCCAATCGATTAACAGCGTTTCGGCATTTTGGAGCTCGGCGACGAAAAAAAAGAGAAAGAAAAAAACGGTCACTCGTGCCGGCAGCACAATTGCGCGAGCGGCGAGCTCGCCTCAACCGCCGGAAAATTCGTCGCTCGAGGCTGAAACTTTTTTGTCGGAGCTGATTTCTCGAACCGGCGCGATCTCAGGGCGCATATGTGATTCGCATGTTTATGAAACCGCGCGCGACCTAACGAGGGCTCGCGTTACAGTGGACGAGAAATCGCGTCAGCACAGATTATCGTATTTTGTTTCACGCGACGCTTGCTAGCGGCGCGAATTTATCGCGCGATCGTAAACAAAGCAGCTCGATGAATCTTCGAAGGGAAGAGTCCATTTCGGGGATCGAGGGATAAAAAAACACACACACTCGCGCAAGAACGGAGTCTAATGACCGCGGAGGTAGTTCGCGAGACTAGATCTTTATGGCCGATGGAGAATTATAGCCACGAAACACTGTCGAGCCTTCACTTTTCTTTGTCTTATCGTTTCGTGATAAACAGCGGATTCGCGTATCTTCGAAATCGGAGTCGGGGTCGCGCTGCGCGAGACTGAGACGCGCTCGAATTTTTGTGTATCTCTCAGTGGATACACATGCAAATATATATATGCATGTATGGAACCTGGGGCACCGAAAAAAATGGATATTTCGCGCGTTTTTCAGCTGTGGTGCGCATGCGGAGGCTTTGGGCGCGTTCGTATGTGAACTGGGAAACTTCTCTGGAGTTGGAGACGAAAATTGGGGAAAATAAGGGTTGAAGTCAAGCGGCGCTGGTGTAGATCGCCACCCACATGATGGATGTGTGTTATTTTGGCGGGAACAAAACCTAGTTTGTGTTCGACATTAATCGGAAGTATGCAATATATGTGGAGGTATAATGTTGAGTGTAGAGAGTGTATAACATTTTTTAAGTAATTGGTATGTTTTATATGTAAACGCGGAACTTCGAGCCATGTATTTATAAGATAAATTTGTAATAATTTTCTAGTGTCTTTCACTATCTGCATATGTGTAATACTGAATAATTTTGCATTTAAAAAGTACCGATTACGATGCTAATAATTCACATCAGTGAATGATTTTCTTTGTTTCTCAAAGACTTACGATTTTCGTGCTTTCGTTTCCGGTAATGCAGCAATTACGTTTTGAAAAACATTTCAGGATTATTTCTTTAATTAAATTATTCTTTTTATTGCTTCTTTGCAATTTTTACTTTTTTATGATTAATCGGAGTGTCGACTCCTATACCTCCATACATATAGATAAAAAAAGAAAAAGGCATTTTTGCCCACTAAGCGCGTTTTACATAGTCTTACATACTTTTACAAATTGATTGTACAACATTATTACGTAGTCGTGTTTAAGGGGCTACATCTCCGTAGAGGCCCGAAAAAAGCCAAATTTCGTTTTTTTTCTGGGAAATGGCTGGTGAAAAGGAAACGCATTTTTCTCAACACAAAGGTACATATGTTGAAATCCTTTTAAAAAAACCAAAATTACAGAAAAATAACAAACACATGGCCGTCGGCAGATGATGACATTTTTTTTCGTGACGTTTGGCGGTGGACCTTTTCCAGCTTGAATGGTCTATCGGAAATCTAAAAACCAAACGGGTTCCTCAAGTTAATAATAAATACGCGTCGTTGACGATCGTCGATATTTTAAATATATTTTTTTTTTTAACAACGTCGCGACTCTTTGAAACTCGAGCATACAAAATCTCTGAAAAAAAGTCGAAATTTTTACGTAACTATTAAAAAATTAAGATGTATTTTCCAAAAGTGAGATCGTCTATGACCTTCAAATGTTTCTCATCGTATCTTCTGTAAATTTGGAAACAATCCAACAAGTGCTTCTCAATATATCATGTCCACCGACTTTGAAAGCAATGTTTCGAGAAAAACGGGTTGAAAGTTTGAACTATGGTGCCGCCACCGCTCGCCCGGCAGACTGTAGCTCATTCAATTTTAGAAAAATTACAATAAAATTTTCAACGAATATTGCTGATCACTATCGAATAAAATCATTTTTGGAAAATGCAATTTTTTAACCCATCTAGGTCGATGAAGCCCGTTAATATAATTTATCTAGAGTCGCTCCTCATACGTTCGACTACAGTGGATCAGCTTGTCAATTATTTACAACTTGCGACGAGGAAAAAATGCCACGAGTAGACTCTACATCCTAAAGTCACGCCGAGCACTTAAAATGGCCACGGGGTCATTGAAATGGCCGCCTCACCCATTAAAAACGAGCCCTGAGTCATTATGAATAAAGAAATACTTAGAAACTCCGAGAACCACGACTATATGAATTTTCGGTTGAGAGAGAAGACGCACACGTTCTGAACCTGTCGCTTTCATCGCCTCTTGCTCAAAACTCGATAGCAAACTCGTTAAAAAAAAATACTTCGACTTATCCCAGCTACGCCACGGAAAACACAACGGAATTTTTCCCTCTCGGACGCGCTCCACTACCGCAGTGTCGTGTCCCACCGCAAGGCGGCGATGCTCGGACGTGGAGTCGCAACCAGTCGGACTTCACGTCCGTCGTCTATGGACTCTTCCGTGTCCAGGAGGAAAGCAGAATTCGCGCAACTGCAGACGGAATTGTTGACTCGTTGATGATTCTTGTCATTCCCGGATCATATCGTAAAACGAAAATTAGAGACAGAGATTTGTTAAATCCGGGAAAACAAACGCGGTGAAAAAATGTCGACGAGTGCGCGCCCAACGTTCGACGGTGCCCGTGGCGGCCAAGGGCGCGGGGAAAAAGATCTCAGCGCGATTTCCAAGCAGTACAGTAGCCGAGATTTACCTTCGCATACAAAACTAAAATACAGGTATGTTGGCCTACTGTGTAATTACTAATGAGCTGCCGATTCATTGATAATTCACAACTCCACGTACCATTTTCCTCGTTCATGGAAAAAATCGCGACCATAACCTACAAATTTCACCACATACTTGAAAAAAGAAAACAATATCGTTGCCAGAAATTCCGCAGCTTAGGGACTGCAGTAATTTTATCACGTGCTTATTTTATTATTTGTAAAGCCATGGATAATTTCTCCTGTTTATCGGATGGATCTTCAACCTAACCTACAAATCGCACCATATTCTCTATACCTCCTAATTAACATTACCTATAGCAAAGATTCACGGCTGTTTTATCACAACGTGCTTGTTCAATGCATCTGCGTGAGCTCTGGGCCTACAAAAGATTTTCAATACTTTCTTCCGATGACAGTATCAGGCAACGAGGTCCAGAGTTTATACACAATTGATACATAGTCTTGAAAAATTTCCTTGAAACTGAAAAAATCGAACTTTTCTCTAGCCCGCTGGTTTTGTAATTTCCGAAAATCCATAAAACTATCAGGTCAGACAAAACTTTTATTACGATATAAAAATTACATTTTTCAAATTTTCAACACCTACAACAATTTAAAATGTTAAAAATAAGTGTTAAAAATAAAAAGAATGTAGTTTTTGTCTCACAATAAAACTTTTGTATGACCGGATACTTTTATGGATTTTGGAAATTACAAAACTAGCAAGCTATAGAAAAGCTTGATTTTTGACCACAAAAAGAACTTGAAACATTTGTGGACAAATGGATAAACATATTAAAAAATTATCTACTGTAAGATAGAAAATGGAAGAAATTATGCACTATCTGAATTTGGATCTAATTGGGCTGGTGAATTTCGAGATACAACTTATGCCGTTTCGTTAAACATTGTTTTGAAAGAAAGTCGAAACAAAGGATACATCTTAGCAGATGGTTCGCCGTAGCGTAGTTGGCGATCTGACTCTTCACAAAAAAAAATAAAAAAGTAAATTTAAAAACAAAAAATTAAATCGTGACGCTAATCAAAGTTACGAGGGTGATGCAATAAGTAACTTGGTTGTATATGGAAGTCAAAAATCTGAGTCCTTCAGTTTTTGACATAATCCCCTTGAACTTAGAATGACTCGTAACTATAGAGTTTTACGATATCGAAGCTTGCATTATTGGAAACAACAAGAGTTTAGTGGACCAAACATTTTTTTTTAGTAATTTGAGATACGAAAAACCCAAACAAACTTCCAACGTTTTGTAGGATCCCTATAAGGGATCTGTTGTTTAAATTTGGATAGTAAGATTTTAGATGACCAAAAAAGTCAAGTAATGAAAGTGAAACAAAAAAATTTTTGTTGCGTTCCAATGGTGCAGAGTGCAACATCGTAGAGTTTTTCCCATAGAAAGAAAGCTCCAAACCACATATACAGATGTCGCTATCATCTTCTTTTAGCATGCGAACCAAGTAACTTATCAAACCATCCTTATAAGATCTCAAGCTATAAAAGTATACATAAAAAAGAATCGTAAGATTCTGAATTTCAAATGAGTTAGTCAAATTCCTCAACCATCTTGTTTGAAATTTGGAAAAATAATTTTATGAATTGCAAATAAATTCCTCAAATATTCTTCGAATTCCTCAATAAATTTTTTGGAAATTCGGAAAAATAGTTTTCCAAATTCAAATGAATTCCTCAAACATTGCTCCAATTCCTCAATTTCCTTAATTGAATTTACTTGACATTTAGAAAAATCATTTTCTAGTTTCAAATGAATTTTTTAAATATTGCTCAAATTCCCGACTTCAATTTGTTAGAAACTTCGAAAAATCATTTTTTTAATTTCTTATGAATTTTTCAAATATTCTTCTATGAAGATGTTTGAAATTAATAAAAATAATAATTTTCTAAATGTAATAATTCCACAAATTTCGCTAATAAATGTCTCTTCGATAATATCCCGTGCTCGTCAGAAACATTTGCAACCACAAGCTTTCATGTTCACCCACCAAACGCCTAAATTCTCTACCGACATACTGCGCCAAGTACGTATCCCTCCGCAAATTTTCACGAATTCGAATTCCCGCGCCGCGCGTCGCAGAGAGCACGGTCAGGGCACGGTCGACGAGCTGCGCGGCCGCGACTTCCGCAAGGAGCTGGAAGATCGCGAGCGCGACAAAGAGAAGCCATCCAACCGAAGAATCGTCGAGCCTGCCAGGGAGGCCATAACGGCTGGTGCTAAGAGACAAAAGGTCGATCAAGCGCCAGCTGCGAGTCTCGATGCGGACGATCCTCTCGACGATGACGAATCAGACTCGGACAGCGACGAGGACGACACCGCCGCGCTGCTCGCCGAGCTGCAGAGGATCAAGAAGGAGCGCGCCGCTGACCAGGCCAAAAAGGCAAGAATTTTCAGCTGGAAAAAAATTCACGGACCCTCAAGCACAGAATAGTTTTCGTGAAGTCTTTTCCTTCCGTATCGTTTCAGGAAATGGAGAAACGCCAGGAGGAGGAGAGAATAAGGATGGAGAACATTCTGTCCGGTAATCCGCTTCTAAATTACACGGCGCAGCCCAGTAGATCTGACATGAAGGTCAGACGGAGATGGGACGACGACGTTGTCTTCAAGAACTGCGCTCGGTCCGAACCCAAAAAAAAGCACGAAGTTTTCATCAACGATTCCCTGAGAAGCGAATTCCATCGTAAATTCATGGAAAAATACGTCAAATAGTTCATTGTGAAAAAAAACAGTTCGTTTTCGTTCAGCGGTCGTATATCTTTGCT
This sequence comes from Ophion obscuratus, assembly GCA_964007375.1. Lineage (NCBI taxonomy): Eukaryota > Metazoa > Arthropoda > Insecta > Hymenoptera > Ichneumonidae > Ophion > Ophion obscuratus. The sequence continues at coordinate 56,237,297 of OZ023317.1, forward strand.
TCTTAGTTCAAAAGACGCACACGCGATACTTGATTGATAAGGTCGAGAGCGAGAGATGGCGCACACGTGAGAGCGATTGATGAAAAGAGACGAATTTAAAACGTGTGCGTCTTCTCTCTCATCCGAAAATGCATATCGCCGATGTTCTCGTCGCTTCTAAGTATTTCTTCATTCTTAATGACTCGCGAGGCACTTTTCGAAGGCTAGGCGGCCATTTTAATGACCCCGCGGCCATTTTATTTGGTCAGCCTCGCTTCAGGATGTAGAGTCTACTGGCGGTATTTTTTCCTCGTCGTAAGTTGTAAATAATAAATAAGTTGATCTACTGTAGTCGAACGTAAAGAAGCGACTCCAGATTAACTATATTAATCACGACTATATAATAATTTTGTATAATCAATTTGTAAAAATATGTAAGGCTATGTAAAACGCGCTCAGTCAGCATAAAGGGCTTTTTCTTTCCTTTTATACCGAGCCCAAATGCGCCGTTCTAGTGTGAGCGAAAAATTTACGGCGGTTGAAGTTCAGTAGTCTAAACTCCGTGCTGAATGCGACACTACGATTGGTCTCAAAAAGAAAATATTGAAAAGGGGCAGTAAAAGAATTAATTGATCTGTATAAATAATCCTCAAAACGTTTTTCGTAATAGAATTGCTGTAATACTGGAAACGGAAGTACAAAAATCGTAAGTATTTGAAAAACAGAGAAAAAAATTCACACATGTAAAAAATAAGCATTCAGATCGGCACTTTTTAAAATTGTGAATATTTTGTAATACACATATGCCGATAATGAAAGACTAGAAAGGTATTACAAATTTAGGATAAACTTCCGAATTTCGGCCTGAAATTTGGCATACACCTTCCTTTTAATGTTATAAGGTAACCTCTAAAAGGATTTTGGCGACGAGCCATATTTTTAGAGATAACGATTTTTGAAAGTTAGTTTTTCATCGCGCGTCTGCTACATTATAGCTCACGGGCTGCTATGGCTATACCTATATATCTTATCGCGCTCCGCTTTGTGCAGATCTTCGTTCTGGTGTACCCCCCCTCCCCGCAGTCAAATACAACCGCATTGTCGTTTTTGGTGTAATACTGGTTTTTTGTTTTCACGTTCGATGGAGAATTTATTGGTACCCAAACAAACCCAAACTTGGATATGTCGAGTCGTGGGGTGCGTACAATTCCCTTCATTTTTCGTTTATTGTTTTTGTTTTTTTATTCGATTTTATTTTCGTTAAAAAAAATTATTTGAAAAAAATTATTTTCGTTAAAAAAAATTATTTGATGTTTCTTTTTTTTTAATTTTTTTTTTCGTTTTTTCTTGCATTTTTTCGATTAAAAAAAATGTCTTTGTTTTGTTTTTTTTGCTATCTTATAATTTTCAATTCGTATCATCCGTATCACAAAGCGAAAGTTAGAGTCCCGAGAGCGCAGACACGAGTACAACGTATCCGTAAAAATGAAATTAGCTATACAATGTCTAACACCAGAAGCGCGCCGGCCGTGGAAACGGAGGGAGGTTTCTCCAAACAAACTCGACGAAGATCCGGACAAAGCGAAGGGCGGGATAAGATATATAGGTATAGCCATAGCTGAGCCCGTCAGCTATAGATATGGTAGGCGCGCGATGAAAAAAAATCACTTTCAAAAATCGATATCTCGAAAAATATGGCGAGTCGCCAAAAATCCTTTTAGGGGATATCTTGTAATATTAAAAGGAAGGTGCATGCCAAATTTCCGGACCTAATTCGGTTTCCGCTTTTCGGAAGTACACCCCAAATTTACATAATGTATACATAGCCCGAAGTTTGGCTAAAAACATTAATAACTTTGAATTTTTAGACACTTCATATTCAACACTAGGCTTTTATTTATATTGCATACTTTTGATTAATATCGAAAACAAATTAGGTTATGGTCCCGTCAAAATATCCTCATACCCAGAAAACCAAGCGTGCTTTGTACGGCGTACCGAGATTGTATCCTACAGCATATCCGTACGGTACCAGTACTATACTTATAGGCGGTCGAACCGTACTAGTAACGTGTACTCGTCAGTACAAATCTAGTACGCCGTACTAAATATGTAGAGATGGTACACGATTTTACTGATAATTGGGCGGCATTTTTGATAGATGAACATACATTTTTCAACAATCCACTAATAAACATCAACTTGACATCAGAACACTACTCTATTTTTTTTTCGCTCGCGGCCACATGCGTCGCTGCTGTCGAAGCGTTCCTACTGGTAAAAACGTGGACTTACAATTGTAACGTGTCAACTGGTAAGATACCGGCGATCGTTTACCAATGCACAGCTCCCAGTCGCGCAGATCCCCCATAGATAGCGCTGCCCGCGGCGGGGATTCCCTAACCTAAAGTTGTCGAGGACACCGTACACAGCCGCGGGTTCGAGCCGCTCGCGCACTCATTCCTACTCTCGTAGCTCGCCAATCATGGCGTCGTCGTCATCCCCGAGGATCGACGATCTCGTGCAGACCGTCAGTCTTCACAATCCGCGCAAATTGTTGTTCAACGGTTACATTCTCCCGTTCGTGTTGATCCAGGCTGTCTGGATATACGGCTGGTTGTTCGTTTACGGCACCGAGGATTATTACGAAGCGGGGCTCGTCGGGATCGCGGCGATCGGCCTGTTGCAGATCTTCACCTGCCTCTGTTGCCAGTGGTCGGTCCACGTGCACTGCTTTCTCAATTGTAGCTCGGTCAGTCTCTTATCCCCCTCATCGTTTATTCTTCATTCTCATCCCGTATTTGATGTATTCGCCTTTTTCTTTGCTTTTTTTCCCCTTCGTTCACACTGAGTCAATGCGGTAGCGACCAATGCGTCGCGACAACGTGGCGATCACTGAAAACAAACGGTACGCGTCGTCTGCTAGACAAGTCACGTGGCGCGCTCCTTTCAAATATCGCTGCACTTTTCTGTTTTTTTTTTGGGGCTGCTCGATCAATTTCGGATATTTGGAGGTTAGAGATCGGCGAAACATTGTTGGATCCGGCTTTGCTTTTAGTCGTTCAGGCGATTTTACTCGAGTTATTGAGAAAAATATTTTCTTTCGCGAAAATTAACGGGTATGAAGTTAAGAGAGGTCAAATGTTTTGCCGATAAATTTTGAGACTGATTTTTTTCTTTTTCGAACTAGGGCCCGTTTATTTTAACTACACTTTTCTACACTTTTTACACCTTTTGTGGACATTTCTATTATTGTATGTGGTGAAAGTGTAGAAAGTGTAGCTGAAACTAACAGACCCCTGATACGTTTAAACAAAGTTGTGTTTAATCGTTTTCCAAAAGGAAAGAGCATGAATGATAATAATAGTACAACAATAATAATTATAACTTCATTATTATTACTTAATTATAATACTGTTTTATAATTAGGTAATCGTATTTATTTAATAATAATAATCATAACGGTAATATTAATTATATTAATTATCAATGATAATTATCCTTATCATTATTATTATTGAGCTCAATCCACTAGGGTACATGAATATTTCAGCACAATAGAATCGTATAATTATAATAATAATAATACGTGATAAGGGATGTAAAAAAAATATAATAAATAGGTACATTCACATACAACAATGACGAGTATCGTCGTGTTTGTTGCCTCACGGTAACTTTAAACATTTCTTCTCCAACCAAAAATCTACAAAAATTTTCTTCAGCTGCTACATTTAGATGAGCTGAAATTTTCTTTTGTAAGACCTCTCCCAGAGGATGGCGGAGTAATTCATTTTGCTGGATTTTGTATGGTTTTTGCACAGACGAAAGATCCGTACAGTGCTCGAATCGCAAAGGTAGTACCGACGCCGAACAACGGGAGCTCCGAACTCGTCACATTGCACAACGGAAAGGAGCGCGAGCCCTGGTTCATTTTTCAAAAAACCAAGTACATCTGGTTGCCGGAGAAGAGGCAATTCCGTGGCCTGGAGTTCCCGGTGAACAACATAATCAAGTCTTATCGCGAATGGAAGGGCTATCAGGACGACAAAGACGTCGGCGGAGCGGAGGAAAATTATGGAACAAACACGTAGGTGGCTTCGTGATATGCCGTAGCCAATTCGTTCGTAGCGCCTGAGCGCTTTGGGTCTTCAATTTGGAAAAAAATATTCGCAATTCGTGCGTTTGTTTGGCTTGAGGGAAATTTTTTGATTGCAGATTGGACATGGTGGTTCCCGAATTTTGGGAACTCTTCAAGGAACGGGCGGTCGCGCCTTTCTTCGTTTTTCAGGTGTTCTGCGTCGCACTCTGGTGCCTCGATCAGTTCTGGTATTACAGCATTTTCACCCTCGTTATGCTGATTATGTTCGAGTGCACGCTCGTCCAGCAGCAAATGGTCAACATGGCGGAGATACGGAAAATGGGAAACAAGCCGTACATGATAATGGTCGGTGAGCCTTGAAAAGTTGTGATATTGCTGCAAGTCAGGAGAGTTGGTTACTCATGCATTCAAGATTAAAATGAGAAAGAATTCTGTATCGATATCGGTTTTTGTTACAGTTAAAACCCATTTTCAGTTTGAACGCGTTTCTCCTAGTAAAAACTGGAATCTACTGATAGATACATTTGAATGGCAGTTGAAACTCGTCTTAAGTAGGAAAAACTGCATCTCACAACCAGACAAACCCAACAATTTTTTTTTTCCGAAGATCCGAACGTTAGTCAAATTTTCTTAAATAAAACAAATCAATCGCATTGAATTTTTGCATAAAATCATCTAGTGCTTGGACGAAGGATGTGATGAAATATTGATTTTTGAAAAAATGCCCACACTCCAAAGTGAAAGAATCAATTTTCGGTGAAAAAACACTCTATTTTTGTTGATAAAAAAAACTATGCATAAAAAAATGCCTTTGTTCAAGTACTTTTTTTATATTCAAAAGAAGCTTGTAAAATTTGAAACTGATCGGTGCCGTGATTTTTGAGATATCGTGGTCACCGATTTTGAAAAAGTCATTTTGAAAACGCGTTCAAAGTTCGCAGGTTCGTAGCACCTACATAAGAACGCCCACATCTTCCTCAATTTTGAACAGATCGACTTGACATTTTCAGAGAATATTTTTGGAATATTATATTTTGAGAATTCGCAGAAAAAAAAACGATGTTTTGAAAAATTTCACCTAAGTGTAAGCCCGTAAAGGGACCGTTGATTGTGTTCATTTACTTGATAAAGATACACCAACTGTCATTAAGAAGCAGTTTTAACTCGTTCATTTCGTTAGAACAAATTAATTCACACAAAACTCAAACAAACCCAAATCAAGGTAAAAGGAAGCCAAACAAACTCATCTCAACTAGGAAAATCTAGTTCTCAGACCCAAACAGACTCAAACAAATATTGTCTTTCTATTTTCGTTAACACCAGGCTCAACAGAGACCGTTGGTTGTGTTCATCCAGTCGATCGAGGTATACCAAGCGTAATTTAGAAACAGTTTTAACTCATTCATTTCGTTAGAACTAGTTTTTTCTAGTTGGAACTAATTTTCACTAGTTTTATGTAGTCTCAGAATCCCAATTTATTTACCAGAAAATTCTACTTTTCACTAGGAAAAAATAGTTGCAACTAAGGCGTTCAGTACGAACGAGTTTTTACTAGGTAAAACGCATTGAAAATTAAAACGGGTTTTCACTGTAACATATTAAATATCCATATACTAGCTGTACCCACGACTTCTTCCCCGTGGCCTTCACGATTAGATTAGCCTACGTATCGCAACCAATACCGTAAAGCAAAATCTCCCAGTTCAGAATTAGCGCAGTCTTCAATCTTTTTTTACACAACTCAAATGCACAATATCATAATACCTAATCAGACACGAAAGAATGCGAATGCCAGCATGTAGACCTTTTATAATTTCCGCTGAAAACGAAAGCATAGCGCAATGCAAAATACACGTAGCGCCATCTATTGTCGAATTATTGTACCATACAATGAGACGCCTTGATAAAACATTTAGGGGCTATTGCTGTGACGACCCGAAAAATAGGGTTATTTGGAGAAAACACTTTTTTGAAGGAATAAGTAAGATGTTTGAAAAATTGTCTGGGCATTTATTTGTATGTACATTAACAAAGTTGTTGATTAAATTTCATTTTAAAATATTAATAATTAACGAGCATATAAACAGTCTCGTGAAGGACCTTTAAACGTGAGAGGCTCTACGGTGCCTTGCTTTTTGCCAGCTGGTTGATCTGAAAAAAGCGATTTTTTTTCTTTAAATAGATAATAATGACTTTGAATTTTTCACAGCAGCCTAACCACTTGAGAAGTGCATGTTGAGCTAAAACTTCTCAACGGATCGTCATAAAAAGTATTGTATACATTGGTCCGGGCTATGAGTTATATCTGTGCCAAGTTTTAATAAAATTCGTCGAGTAGTTTTTCTCTCGATGCGTGCACAGAAAGACAGACGGAAATCCCAAAATTTTCCGTCTTACCCTCTTTCTCTCTTGGTAAACACAACAATGACTTACAAAAAATATCTCGTCTACAGCCACGGCTTTCTTACGATTTCACATGTATAGGTGTACCGCAATCGTCGATGGCGACAGACGTTCACCAACCAGCTGGTTCCCGGCGACATAGTGTCGATAACGAGATCGCACAACGACAATCTCGTGCCCTGCGACATTCTCCTCCTGCGAGGACCCTGCGTCGTCGACGAGAGCATGCTCACCGGTAACCCGAGCCTTCTTATTTTTTCCTTCGTATTCTCTTATCGCGCCATTTTCGGGACGAGCATAAACGCCTGATTGATCGGCGCAGGTGAATCGGTGCCGCAGATGAAGGAGCCGATCGAGGAGATCGAGGGTAATCGAGAGCTGGACATCGAAGGCGAGCACAAATTGCACGTACTGTTCGGCGGCACGAAGGTCGTTCAGCACACACCACCAAACAAGAATTCTTCGGGTCTCCGAGGTCTTTCCATTTGAATTGCAAACGAACAACGTCACGGAATAATTTCACTCAATGAGCTATGTCGATCTAACGCAACTTTGTTTTTTTCTTCTTCTTCTTTCTTTCTTTGTTTTGGTTCGTGCGCAGCCACTGACAACGGATGCGTCGGTTACGTTCTGCGCACCGGCTTCTCCACCTCACAGGGCAAACTCCTGAGAACAATAATGTTCGGTGTTAAACGCGTCACCGCCAACAATCTTGAGACTTTCTGCTTCATTCTCTTCTTGCTCATTTTCGCGATCGCCGCTGCCGGCTATTTATGGATCAAAGGTATACACACTTGGCGACGAAAGCGACGATGGTTTTTGGTTTTTCAATTTATTTAGTGCGAGTTTTGATGCAGTTTTGCGAAAGAACGCGTGAACGAAAAAATACATTTTCTGGTTCTCTTTTTCATATATACATTAGACTGGCCCAAAAAAAATTGAAATTTTATGCCGTGTGAAATGAGTGCTGAAGAAACGTTAGCCCTTTATATTAACATTTAGAGGTCCCTCATCGCAATTTTCTATTTCCCATTCGTTTAACATGGTAAATGTTTTGTTTGCCGCTTCTGAGCTTTATCACTCGCCTACGAGTAAACACCCGGAAACGCCTAAAAATATTGTTTGTAGAAAATGCAACGCTCTAAAAAAAGGTCCTTAGCCTTCATACGATAAATTCACTCGTTCAAATTTTATTCAACATTAAAGTTGAATTTATGATAAATTTCATGAATTTTGTGAGACTTGTGGACTTTTGTGACAAAATTATTGATTTTTTGTTGTTTTTCTGTGATTCATCTTGAAAAGTATTGTATCTTTTTAAAATTATTCCCTGGATATTTATTTATCATGCTATGGGAATTGAATTTGGTTTAAGAATCGATTTTTGTAGTAATGTACTTTTTTGAATAACAAATTCAAATCTATTAGGTATTTTATAAACTATCTAGGAAATAATTTGAAAAGGATACAATACTTTTTAAGATGAATCAGAAAAAAAACAAGTTTATTGTTAAAGTCCAAAAATCTCACAAAATCACGAAATTTATTATAGATTTAACTTTGACGTTGAATAAAATTCGAACGAGTGAATTTATCGTATGAAGGCTAAGGACCTTTTTTGTAGAGCGTTAAATTTCCTATAAAACAATGTTTTGGGCATTACCGTGTGTTTATCCGTAGGCGTGCTATAAAGCTGAGAAGCGGCAATAAAAACTTTTACCATGTTAAATGAATGGGAAATAGTAAATCGTGATGGCGGACCTCGAAAAATTGATATAAAGGGCTAATATTTGGTTAGCGCTCATTTTTTGTCATTCTCAAGAACATTTTCAACAATAATTGCAATTGAAAAAAAAATTCTTTTTTTTTGGGCCAGTCTAATATACATATATGATGACAACAATAATAATAAATAATTTTAAATAATATTATAGAATTATAATAAATCGAATGTTAATAATGAATAAATAACACTCAATAACATAATAATAAATGAAAAGATTGAGCCAAACCCCCGGGGGTAAGTCAATGTTTCCCAGTGCAAACTGAGGGACTGCGTTGCTCGGTGCAATAAAATGCAATAATAACAGTAATAGTAATCAATTATGATAATAATTATTATTATCTATACATGCATGCGTATTTTAAATAAAAAACTTTATTTAAATTTTTAGTTTTTAAAAACAACTAACTAAATATAAAATGCAACTTCTAGTAACTTTTAGCTTGGAACCAAAATCCTAACCGAGTTTAATAGTGGAGAATAGAATACGAAGAAAAATTTCGTCGAAATGACATTTGTATGATTTTCTATGTTAATAATAACGCAAACGTATAAGAGCAACAACATTTATCAAATAATTCTCACCACAATGACTTTGGACACGTGTCCACAGCTGTTTCATATTTATCCATTAACTGTTACAGTACATTTTCATTTTAATTATGCAATTCTGTTTAATTGCAAATTCTATTTTAATTTGTTGATATTGGGGTTCCGATTTTATTCAATTTTTTATTTTTTTCATCTAATTTTACTTTAATTTGAATTTCAAACGGAATGTCGCTTGTTTCTTTTATCGAATCATCATTACAGGAAGCGTAATGATGCTTCCATGTATACAGTCAGTACACCGCTACTAAGTTTTTACACAACCATTAATTATTATCCATTAATGTTTACAGTCGATTTTCGTATTAATTCGTCGATTCTAATTTTTGTATGTCAATTCTACAACTAGAATTTAAAAAAAAAACGAATTTTACGATTCCAATTTTTAAATGTAAATTCGGCAATTTTAATTTTTTAATTTTAACGTTCTGATTTCGTTCAATTTTCTGTTTCGATTTATTTGTAATCTAATGTCGATTTTCATCTAAATGTCGCTTATGCTTTGTTCAATCGTCATTATAGGAAGCGAGGATCCCAAGAGGAACAAGTACAAATTATTTTTGGAATGTACGCTCATCCTCACATCGGTAGTTCCGCCGGAATTGCCGATAGAACTGTCACTCGCGGTCAACACTTCTCTGATGGCGCTCTCAAAATTGGGCGTCTTTTGTACGGAACCCTTTCGCATTCCGTTCGCTGGCAAGGTCGAGATATGTTGTTTCGACAAGACCGGAACTTTGACCAGCGACAAGTTAATCGTTGAAGGTGTGGCCGGTATCAAGTACGTTTTTTTCAATGCTTAAATACACACACATGTACATACATACATACATACATACATATACACATATACATATACATACATACATACATACACACATATACATACATACATACATACATACATATACATACATACATACATACATACATATACATACATACATACATACATACATATACATACATACATACATACATACATATACATACATACATACATACATACATACATACATACATACATACATATACATACATACATACATACATACATACATACATACATACATACATACATATACACATATACATACATACATACATACATACATACATACATACATATACACATATACATACATACGTACACACACACACACACATACACACACACACACACACACATGTGTGTGTGTGTGTATTTAATTTTTCGCAAAATGTCCGTCATTGTATGATTCTTCTAGAGGTGACCCGAGTGTGAAACCGATCGAGGATGCTCCACTGGAGACGATTCATGTGTTGGCCACCTGCCACTCGCTCGTTCAAATCGACGAGGGCATCGTCGGCGATCCCCTTGAGAAGGTCACCCTCAAAGCTATCAATTGGAATTTGACGAAAAGTATTATTATTATTATTATACGATTTGATTGCTCCGGCAACCCATTTTCTCCGTTCGCACTGGGAAACGTTATTATTATTAGCATCATTGCGATCATCATCATCATCATTTTTATTACGATTAGTAATAATGCGAACAAGTGGTTAGCATCGCTTGTTATATTAATACAAATCAATAATTTTCTACCAATCAATTTTACCAGCAGTGCACATCACACTTCTTTATCTTCGATCAGCCTTCATTCTCGCCTCTGACAAAATGACGCTCGATTTCCAGGTGACTCGGTGATTCCTAAGCGAGGCAAAGGTGCAGTTTTGAAGATCTTGTACAGACATCATTTTTCGTCGGCGCTGAAACGGATGTGCGTCGTGTCCGGGTACTCCGTCTCCGCGAACGTGACATCCGAAATGAATTACATAGTGACGGTGAAGGGGGCACCGGAGACCCTCAAAAGCATGGTGCGTATAACGTACAAAAACAGTTATTTGGAAAAAAAATTGAGTTTACGATGTTGGGAGCGGGGAGTCTGAGGGGACAGAATGTTCAATGGAAAATTCTGGGTGCAGGAGTCGAAAGTCATTTTTCGACTATTTGACCCAAACGAGCCCAAACGTAAAAAGATAGCGTGTAATTTGACAACATCTTTATCGCAAATTGAAGTGAATAATCTACTCTACAAAACTATGGAATAAAAAATTGCATTTCTGGAATATCAATTCTGAGTGGGATTCTACAAGTTTAACGAATGATTACAGTTCTCCAATGTGCCCGAGAACTACGACTCGACGTATCTATCGTTATCGCGTCGAGGCGCCCGCGTGTTGGCGCTGGGCCATCGTCAGCTCCGCCACGGCACGACGCATCAGGAGATCCGGGAGATGTCGCGCGACGAGCTCGAGCGTGATTTGACGTTCGCCGGGTTCGTCAGCATAAGCTGTCCCCTCAAGCCCGACTCGAAGGCCGCGATCAAGGAGATACTGAACGCCTCCCACGCGGTTGTCATGATCACCGGTGACAATCCGCTCACCGCCTGTCACGTCAGTCGCGAGTTGCACTTTGCCAGGAAAGACGTGATCCTCATACTCGAGAGACTGGACGAGACTTGGTGCTGGCGCAGCGTGGACGAGTCGGAAGTCGTGCCTCTGGGCCCGGAGAACGCAGCGAAAAGAGGAAACGAAATTTGGAACAGATACACGCTCTGCGTGACTGGCGAAGTACGTAGCTGCGATAAATTCCTTGGTTGAGTGAAGAGTGAGCCTGAGCTCGATTCGCCGCCTCATAAAAATATTTCTCGTATTCAGGGCTTGGCCTATCTCAGGACCAAGGACCCCGAACTTTTGCGCAAATTGTTGCCCCACATCGTGGTGTTCGCGCGCTGCGCGCCGAAACAAAAGGAATTCATAATAATATCGCTCAAAGAACTCGGCTACACGACGCTCATGTGCGGCGACGGTACGAACGACGTGGGCGCTCTGAAACATTCGCAAGTCGGTGAGTCTCCAAACTACAAAATGACGACGAGCAGTGCTTGGCGGTGATTTTTCCAAGCTCAATTTTATTCGAATTCGCTGTGCTCTTTTCATCTTGAAGGTGTCGCCATATTGTCGAACCCACCGCAACAGACGAATTCGGAGAGGAAGGAAACGTCAACGAGCGCGAGTTCGCCGACCTCGAACAGCACCGCGACGAGGCACACGGCGCGCCAACAGAACGCGAACAACACGTCCGCCAGGATACAGACCATCTTGAAGGATCTGGAAGAGCAGGATGGGGCCGCGATCGTGAAATTGGGCGACGCGTCCATTGCCGCCCCATTCACCAGTAAATTATCCACCATCACGTGCAGTGAGTCTCGAACGTCATTTTATTTTCTCTTTCCATCGACTCGTTTTTTTCTTCTCAGGGGGATACTCTGATTTCTCGTCGGATTTTTGTTCTATTTTTCGAAATTTCCCGTGGCGAATTAATGACGCGGCTATTCGGAACTTTGATATTATATCGCGGTATTCTCAAGGGCATGTGCAAGGTCAACATAATCTTACATTTTTAGGTTTTTTTAGAATTTTTAAGTTTGTTAATTTTTTTTACGTTTTAGGCTCTGGTTGAATTGTTTTTAGAATGTTTAGTTTTTTATAAAGAATTTATTTGTTTTTTAAAATAATTTATAGGCACTTTTATTAAACAATTGTTTCTTTTTATAAAATTTTCATATTTTTTTTAGTTTTTTTTTTAACAGGAAAAACAAAGTATCAGGCTTTGGAGAATTCCCCGACGCAGAGCTTGACGATTTTCTTTTGCCGTAAATTTGATTAATCTCTGAGAAATCCCCGTTCGAAAATGTCAGCAATCGCTCTCGCATTCATATGTCACGTGGCCTTCTACTTCGCCTTAAAGTATACAAAAACCTTTTGTTTCGAGTTTATATGATTTTTTCCCTCGAACACCGGAGTGTCTCTGACAAGTGCGCGCTGACGGACGTGATCGTGTTCGTCAGAATGAACCGTAAAAAAAAACAATACAAACGAAACTTTAATCAGCGGTTTGGTGTATCGCAGTAAGCAACCTGGCCCTTCACGAAAATCGTTATAGCTCTGCAACTTTTTGAATTTATGCCACATCTTGTAAATTAAACTTAAGACTCGCGGCAAATATGCAACAAAATCCCTAATTAAAAATTTGAATCTTGTGGCGCCCTCTCAAGGCCATATTCTCAAAAGTGTGCGTTTTCGAATAAAATAAGAATTTTCACATTAATTTTTTCACCCCGAGAAAGTAGGACTGTCCCTCTAAGCCTTGGAACTATCAATAACGATAATAAATAAATTAAAAAAAAACGTATTTGCGAAAATGGAGGAGTTCCTCCAGCTCCCATCTGCTCTGGTTCTTCATTTCATCGATCACGAATATCGTTGCCCTTCCAGTATGCCACGTGATAAAGCAAGGACGCTGCACTCTCGTGACGACGCTCCAGATGTTCAAGATCCTCGCGCTGAACGCTCTCATCCTCGCCTACAGTCAGTCCGTTTTATACACCAACGGCATAAAGTTCAGCGACGCCCAAGCGACCGTGCAGGGCCTCCTGTTGGCCGCCTGCTTTCTCTTCATATCGAGATCGAAGCCTCTGAAAAGTCTCTCCACGCAGAGGCCACTGCCGAACATATTCAACGTCTATACGATCTTGACGGTCATGCTGCAATTCGCCGTGCACTTTTGCTGTCTCATTTATCTCGTGCGCGAAGCCACGATCTTCTCGACCGGGTGAGTGAACACGAGGCCGTCCGAAGAGAGAGGGAGAGAGAGAAAAAAAGAACGTCAAAATATGTTGATCGTTGGATTTGGTTTGGGTTTGTTGAGGTCATTGTCGTTTTCCGAAAGTTTCACTCGTCGACATCACGAAAATATTCATTTTCCAGTAGCGTCGACGGCAATCTCGCCGAACTTGCGGCACCGAAAAATGCGAGCGACATCGCCACGGATAGCTCGAGTACCGATGACGAAAAGCCCTACGAGATCAACCTGATAAACAGCGCGGTCTACGTCATCTCCATGGCGTTGCAAGTTTCAACATTCGCTATAAACTACAGGGTAACCTCAAAACACTATCCCACATTTGCACGGCACTTTTTTCTTCCACCGACTGATCGAATCCGCGTATCTATCAATCGACGATCAACAGGGTCATCCTTTCATGGAGGGCCTGACCGAGAATAAGGGTCTCCTGTATTCGCTGCTCGGGAGTTCAGCTCTCATCCTCGGACTCGCCTTCGGATATTTCCCTAGCATAGCCTCGCAACTAGAAATTCTGGATTTCCCTGCCGAGGTAGAGTACAAAAGAAAAGCAGACTGGGATTTCATTTCTAGTTCTCTTTTTTTTTAATTTATTTTAGTTATGAATCCGCCATTTTCAAACTGTTCCATCTGTACTTTCACTTTATTGTACTCTTTATTATTCATGCAATTTCTATTCTCTTGAGCAATGATCCGACGATCGGACATTATTCCTCATTCTCGTTTTGCAGTTCCGGGCCACTCTAGTTCAAGTACTGTTCGTAAACTTTGGCGCGGCGTTGGCGGTCGACCGGGCGTGTCGATGGCTCTTCGGCGAAGGCAAAGCTCGCAAGCTGTGATCGTAGCGACGACCCCACGAGACTCTGATATCAGTATCGTTTCATTTTAATTCGTTAATTTCTCGTTGCGTACGAAACAATTATGTGTGTACATAGATGTATACGCACACACGCATTCATTTCATTCGTTCGAGAACTCAGGGCAATGCTAAATTCTGGATAAAATGGGGTAGTTATACAAATTAATTTTTATTTTTTGCTCAGCAAAGGGGGTGTTTATGTGCGTGTACGGGCACACAAAGTATGCGTATATATATATTCAGGGTGTCTCAAATAGTGCTGCAAGCTTCTCGTTCAAGATTTTGACGTTGACGTTTGCGTGACCTTGGAGCATCCCGGGTCGAATCCAGTGACCTGTCTTCTTTTCTCCTTAGAAGCAAACAACTCTCTTTTGGATGGCTTTTTTTTATTGGAATGCTTACTTTTTGAGGTTTGAGGTTGTGACACTAATTGACCACCCTGGATATGTGCACCATGATTTCTTAGGGTTTTTACTATTCCTTTTCTCTCTCGTCCTTTTTGTCGACAAGAACATTCTTGAAATTACTTTAGAAGGTACCCGAGTGTGGTTGGATCATACATATACCGGGTGACTCAGATAACCCGTTGCGAGGTTATACCTCGGAAAGTACGGAATACAATGGAAAATGTTTCGAGTAAAAGTGTTCTCGTTTCAAGAGAAGAAAAAATATGGCAATGTCAATTTGAAATATTTCATGACTACATGTCATAGGGAGGTCAACTTTAATTTTTTTTGGAAGCCTTATTTTTTATTGTATATTCTTTTATCTTAGCTCGAGAGCTTTTCGATACACTATGAGTATTTTTTCAGTTACGAGGCTTGACATTTTCTTCAACTTTCAAGCCTCCGAATTCAAAGAATTCTCGATTAAAAAAATACTCATCCGTAGTGTTTTGACAAGCTGTCGAAGCAAGCTTTGAGAATATGCAATAAAAAATTAGGGTTCTACTTTGAAACTTCGAAGTTGACACTTCAATGTCAATTTGAACTTATACACAAGGTCAACTTGACATTACCATCTTTGTCTTCTCTTGAAAGCAAACAATTTTTACTCCGAACATTCTTTCCTATAATTGTCACTTGTCTGGGATAAAATCTTGTAACACTTTATCCGGGACACCCGGTACATTTATGCGCGTATAGATCATAGAACGCGTTACTGTGTAACGCAACGATATTTATATATGAGGTAAATTGCTAACCGCAAGCAAGAACCAACAAACAAAAAATCCCCTTCGCGTCAAACTTATCGACGAATACAGTACGAAACAAATATCACGAGACATTTGGAAGGATCAATGAGCGAGCTCGGAACGCGAGGCTGCCTGTTCGGTTTACGTGGCGAACACGAAAACGACAAAAGAAAATGAACCCATAAAATGATACTGTGAAAAAACGTGACTATTCGGATTTCGATATTTTTCGTATCATCATTCCATGAGCTTATCACTATCGTAACACTAACGCGTTACGAGCAGACTTATCGAAGGCAAGAAAAATAAAGAAAAGCAAAAAATCGCGTATCCATTTCCAGTCGAGCCTAATTCTTTTGCACAATTTTCTCTCATTTCTTCATTAATTTATCGTTCTTCGTCAATCCAAACAACCGACTAACTATTTATTACTTTGAAAAAGATAATTATTCTGAAAAATTGCGAAGCATCGCGCCATCTCTGAGTATCGCGACCTCCAGGCGCGGTCATATCGTATCCACCAGTGACTCTATAATGAAGAATGAAAGACGTTCTCGGGCGAGGGTCGAGATCGTTAGGCTACGAGAATATTTACGAATTGACAAGTGAAAAAATAATAATGACTGTATGAGTAAATGATAAAAGAAGAAAGAAACGCGATCAAGCTGAAGGTGACGGTACATTGACGATGGTAATTATGGAATTGGGGATTGTGTTGTTGTACCGTACCGGAAGTCACGGTGGGTCGCGAATTCACCGTTTACTCGCGAAATAAAACATTCAATTCTCATTATATTCATGTATTCGTGCAAACTCTTTCATAAATTAATTTAAGTGAAAAAGGCATAAGCGAAATCACAGGCTGTGTCTTACTACTTGGTCGTCTCGTCGTGGTTTTTTTTTCCATGTGAAATCTCGACGCACTGACTGTTCGTAATCGTCGCAATCTCTTTTGTAGTCCAGTAGAGTTCACATGTGCAGTAAAAACAACAATAAAAAAAAAATATATATATATAAGTTCCCGTTCGGCGGTAAAATTAAATCGGCAGAGAGCACGAATTCTTATGCGCGCGTTCGCGATTTTCGTAACAATGTATAATATATCGGTTGTACCATACATGCGTTTATCGATTTGTCGATTGTTTTGCCGATCGGACGAAATAAATCATTCCAAACGGTGGAAGAAAAAAAAATCTATAAATAAGGAGGAAACTCATATTGTTGTATTAATTCTTCTCGGTTTAATAATAATAATGATAATACAAAATTTCCTCAGGTCCAACGTACAACCTTGCGGGTTCTCAATTGAATAATAATAATTTGCGCTTGTTCCTCTTGGGATCCTCACTTTCGGTAATGACGATCCGATGAAGAATAAGCGACATTTTCATTACCATCGAAATTTGAGAAAAATTGATTTGAAAAAATGAGAAAATTGAACGAAATCGGAACACTAAAATTTAAGAAAGCGTAATCTGAAAATTCGTATAGTACAATTTACATTGAGAAATTGATATTGAAGACTTAAAATGAAAATTGACTGTAAAAATTAATGGATAATTATTAATGGTTGTGAGCTTAATTAATGGAAAGCTTAATCAATTGCTGTGTAATTACTGTATACATGGAAGCGTCATTACGCTTCCTGTAACGATAATTCAATACAAAAAACGACGACATATTTTGTTTAGAGTTGAAATTAGAGTAAAATTAAATCGAAAAAATAAAAAAAATCTAAACATTCAAATTAACGGATTAAAGTTGTAGAGTTGACATCTAAAAACTAAAATTCAAGAACTAAAATGAACATTGACGGTAACAATCAATGGATAATAATTTATGGTTGTGTAAGAGCTTAATAAATGACTGCGTAAGGGCTGTATTAGGCGGCTTCTTATTTTGCAACTTTTAAGAAAGAATTGCGTTTCCCCGCCATTCCCTTCGATCACCTAAAAAATTAACCCGTATGTTTTTATAATTTTTTAAAATAAGTGTTAGGGTTTGCTACTGGACGTCAAAGTTTGAAAAAAAAAGAATTAAATTAATACCTACAACTTTGTGTACCATTTCCTTTAAAAACCTAATTTAGACTTTAAACGCATCCTGTATCTAATGGTCCAAGAGCCAGAGCCAAAAAAGTAGGTACGTAATGCAGTTTTCTCCACATCCGATTTTCTTGTTGGAATATGTTCGGGGGAGTCCCCTGAGTGTAAATGTAAGTTGGTGGGACAGGGGGGGGGGGGGGTTGAGCTTTAGCCGCCATCTTGGAAAACACGTTTTATCAAATATCTCGTAAACCGTGCATCGTACGACAAAAACAGTAGGGATCATTTTCGTAGATAATAAAATTCTCTACAACTTTTATTCGAAACTTTTTTTCTGTATAGTGCATAGGTTTTTATTCATAGCGTGTCAAACTTTTTGCAACATGGTTATTGCTAAATATACCGTTAACGGTTGATGAAACGTTAAAGATGGTAATAACCAAATTTGTAGACCATAGAAATTCTAACAAAATTTATTTGAAGTTTTTTTTCCATAAAATTTATATTTTAACAGTTATAGCGCTGTAAATACCGAGTTGACGCATAATAGTCAAGAGATTAGGGATAATAATCCCGAGTTGGGGACGATATATTGTTCCTTCGCGTCTTCAGTGGTTGCGACACGACAGCAGCTGCATACAAAATAGGGAAAACCAAAGTTCTTTCAACATTGCAAAGAAACGATTCTTTACTGCAAGCTGCGGAGTTGTTCACCGAAGAGAACGTTGATCCAAATATGATTTCTCACGCTGGGGAAAGTTTTTTTTATTGCACTGTATAGAGGTGACAAATCGGAAGCGTCCATTAACTCTCTTCGATACAAATGCTTCGAAAAATTGGCAAGTAAGACCGAGCTGAACCTGTTACTTCTATCTCCTACCCAAGACACGGCACGGTACCATTCGTTCAGAACTCACCACCAGGTTCAAACTTGGCTTGAACTTTACCATGACCCTGAAGAATGCGGTTGGAAGCCACCTTCAAACGGACTTCAACCAGGTCCAACTGCTATGGCTTACGCATTGTCAAGTTTGCTGCAAATAATATCTTGCAAATGCACCAAAAATTGCGGTGCTACCTGTGGATGCCGAAAAACTGGCCGCAAATGTTCAATTATTTGTTCGAACTGTAGTGGTCAAACATGCGACAATGTGCCAGATACATTGGATGCAATCGAAGACGAATTCGATAAAGATCTAATTTTCGATTCATCTCGTACGGATATAGCGAGGGCAGAAGACAGAGATGTGCAAGGCGATGAGTGTCTTCCTTCATCATCTCAATGGATGAGACTTGCGACGTAAAATAACGCGCCACTTTGTATGAACTTAAATGTTTTAATCCGTTTTTTACTTCAAAAAATTCATTTTCCTCCATTGAACTTGGTTATCCAATTTTTTCACTTTTTCGTTCTCATAATAATAATAACAATAATAATAATTATCAATTCTTATGATCTTCCGTGATATACAAACAATTGTATCTTGCTACATTAACAATTTTTCATGCTAAGACATTCTGCCCATGCAAGTAAGAAAGATCTACAAATTATTAGTAGTTCTTCACACTATAATTTTAATACCGTCACTACACAGTATTGCCTTTTGTCTGAACACTTTTTGCCGTTTTGTGTTTTTTTTTTTATAAAATATATATAATCAAAATACAATCATGGATTTTTACATTTTTATCACGTGAATAAGAAAAACTTTTGTGTTGCTACCAACTTGAAAAAAGTATACCATTACCGATGTTTATTATGGAAAAAAAACTACGTCAGTGAATGTTTCATACAACTTCGAATGAAATTCTGAGTCATTTATCATTATGCGTATTTATATTTGTCAGGAGATTATTTATTAATACCATTAATTAATATTAAGTGTATTCAATTTTTTTAAAATCGTAAAGACTCAGCATAGTCTAGACAATAACAAATAGATATATTTTTTTAAATCTTGGATTGTGGCTAATGCTTCAATTTCCTTAAGCTACGCTATACCGCGGTTGTCGAGGGAACGGGGAAACTGAGGGAAACACGGCAGTGTCGGTTTTATATTCTTGTATCACATTATTTTTCCTGCCTCGAAGTATTCTGGAAGTGCAGGCGCCATCTTGGAAAATTGGTAAGTCGTTAATGACTGAATACACCAAGTACTTTGTGAACAATATAATACTTTTAAAAGATCACTTAGATCTCGTCTTTTCCACCATCACAATTATTTCCTATAATTTCTTTCTCGTTCCTCGGCTCAATTTATTGCTTTTGTATTTTCTCACACTTTCCTCTCTTTGCCAAATTATTGGTAAGGTGAGTGTCATCGCGGTCCAGTCTTACCTCGATCGAAGCGTGCGAGCCAAGCTGCTCAAACGACGACTAACTTTCTCAAGCCTCCTCGAAGTTTAGCCACACACACACACACACGTGCGCGCGCATATATAGGCCTAGTCTTCCACGCGTGTACGCATACGGTCAACCGATCGGCCGTGCGTACTTTTCTCACACTCGGTCTCTCTGTCCCTCGGAGTTTTGATACAACGCGATAGTGTCTCTCGGGCGCGTGACAGAGACGCCGCTGTGAATCGCTCTAGCGTCGTCGACTCGTTTCTCGAACGGTACATTTTAATTAACATTCCATTAACGGTGTCTCTATATATATATATATATATATAAACGAAAAAAAACAATATATGCATCTAATTCACGTGCGTACCTACATACACTGATATTTATATTGTATAATAAATGTTTTATACATATAAAATAGTTACTATATTATATACATATATATGTATATGTATGATATGTATATATATAAAATGGAAAACATGTAGAAACTGTAAAAAGAATCGGTGGGTATATTTAATAATTTGTGTATAAACATTTATAAAAACTGATATATATATATATATATATATATGTGCATACACATCTAATACGCTTATAAAAATGTATTCATATTTATATAATAGTTAGTATAATAATATACTGACTGTTAAACGAATATACATCAATATCTATATTTGTGTAAATAAATATAAATATAAATATATAGTTTTTTAAACATAACGACACTGGCGGATAGGCGGTCGGGGTTCGGCTTCGGTGGTACTTCGAGGTAAGCAGCATTGTGCGTGGCCAATACTCGGAGCGGTGACTGCTTAGCCGTGGACCGGCTGGCGCATCGACCGCGAGCGGAAGGCCAGTACTTTGATACCTTGATGTAGATACATGAGTTTAAAGTCTGTGCACCAGAGAATCAGAAGAATAAAGGGCCGTCTATACCTGTACGGGTTTTCCACAGTTCCCCGTATCCTCGGCAAACGCGGTACAGTGTAGCTTAAAACGGCTGTGGACGCAACGGAAGTTAGGTTAGATTCGCGATGTGCGGGTAGGGGGTGATAGGAAAGTAATTACGTAGATACCCAGGTAGCAATTTTCAAAAAGTTGTCCAAAAGTCGACTAGAAGGGTGCCAAATGTCCGCCCGGAAGTCATCTTAAAGTCAACAACCATCCAAAAAGATAACTGTTGGACACATGATAACTTATAGGTAACTTTCAAGCGGACATTTGGTACCCATTTGGACAACTAATAGACAACTATTTTCAAATTGCTACCTGGGTATACGTAAACACCCGCAAGGGTATACGTTGCAACTGCGGAATTAATTGAGACTTCAATAACGATAGTTGTTTAAACGTATGTCACTAAATGATTGTCAAGGTGAAGTTGTGCTTCAAAAATATATAAATACATATAAACACACCCATAACGATATATATTAAAAAACCGTGATAATAATTTTCCATGGATATATTTAGTAATTTGGTCTTCAATGTTTATATGAATTAAAAAAATATATATATATATATATTTTTTTTTAAATTCATATATAATGTGTGTGAATATATATATATATATATATATATATATATATATATATATATATATATTCACACACACCTACTACGCCTACATACATATATTAATATTCATATAATAGTTAGTAGAATAATCTACTAAATATTAAAGACTATATGTTTATATCAATATAAATATATAATCAGTCAATGGTACATTACTAAATGAATGCCAGTGTGAAGTTGTGCTGCGAAAAAAATATATGTGTATATATGTATATAACTCCGGCGTTTCACAACGATCTAGGTTGATCGAACGATCGGAGGTGATCGAAGGGTTACATTTTATTTTAGCACACGACACTCGACACACTATCTAATTCCGGTGTACTTGCGCGAGGAAAATTCGCACACTGACGACCCGGTGCGGACGCGATTCTCACGTTGACTCTGCGCGCTCAAACTTCGCAACTTCAACTATAAATACAAAGGAATCTTCTATTTATACTAGTTTCGAGGTAAGTTTACACTTTTCGCACAGGATACCGCGATACCCGAAATCGACGGCGAGAGAACATAAAAAGAGCTCGGAAAAAAGTTGCGTTGCGTTTGCGAGGTTTGCTCTCATTGGCGCAATTCGACGGATGATTCGTCGATGGGAGGAGATGAATTTTGATGCCCGAACACTTGGGACGTTTCCACTGACGTCTCGCCTGGTGGATCGGTCGAGAAGAATGCTTTTGGTTGGCACTTTTTTTTTAAGAATAAAAATGCAACATTGTCAAAACGAATGTGGAATTCTAAAGAGTATTCAAATTAGTTTTTTAAATATATTGCTCGAAATTAATTAAAACAAATATTAATTATATACAATGTTCAAAATATTTGAAAATAAATTGACTTATTTTCAAAAATATGTATCAATTGTTGTATATCAACCAGTACAGTGTAGTTCTTCATTTCCACGTATACCCTTGCGGGTTTTTACACAGTTCCCCGCTCTGTACGTTGATACCGATTTACACGTTTCCTTCTTTTTTCGGTAACATTTGTATTTCGTCCTTTTTCTCCTTTATGCTTCCTTTCTTACGATGCATTCAAAGAGACACTCATAACTGTTCAATCGGTTTCCTTTTAATTAACATATTAATTTTAGCCTCTTCGCCACTTTTCTAAACCACCTTCCACTTTCTTATTCATTTTTTATTTTATTTTCCCGCATTCAAGTATGTGTTTCAAACTTTCTTCTTCCTTCCTGTTGTATATCAATCATATTTTTAATGTTACAATTACGGTTGTAGAATATTAAATATTTAAAAACAGCTATTTCATTATTAGAATCTTTATATATCATATATCATATGTCACGAATCTTTATAGTATACTAGCGTAACTAAAACAATCATTGTATAATTAATATACAAAAATATACATATTAAAAAATTGAACTAAAATCCTATCGTTAAAAAAATCATTTGTAGTTGTTCATTATGTTATTAATACAATATTTATTAGTATTGTAGCTGGTATATTAGTTTCATCTATTGAAAAAAAATTAACTGAAATTCTATCATTTTCACCATATTAAATACACTATAATAATTTTTAATAGATAGTTCAGTAAAAATGGATAATTTGACATTGCAATTAAAATAAAAAAGTGTTTAAAAAATGCATTCGTCTCGACTACAGTATATATACAGGGTGTCCCAAAACTCAACGATAATCTGAGACCGGATGAAAGGCCAAGTTATACCAGTTCTGGGAAAAATAAAAAAAAATCCATATCATTCAGTTCAGCGATAATAGACATTTTTAAAAAAAAGTTGAAATTCGACACCCTTGGTCGCATTTTCAAGTCCTGTGATTACCAATGTCACAATTTCGCTGTGATTTTTTTAATTTCGTGATCTTCATTAACGATGCTATTAATCGCAACTACAAATTAATGCAAAAAACATTGTTAATTTAATAAAATAAGTTAAGTTTTAGTGAGTCATGGTTCACAAAAATATTGTTAGTTAACTTTGACACTTCATTTTGAAAAAAAAATGTACTACACTACCCTTGGCAAGTTATTTCAAAAGATGGCGCATTTAATCAAGATTTCAAAATGGTGCAACACTTGCCACTTTTCTTGCCATTAAAAATTTTATTTCTTATTTTTTTCAAATTGAGCTCATTTTGAACAACTCAACATTAGGAATTTTTGTCACTAAAATTTGTTATTTTTTGTTTCTGGTCTGAAATAAAATTATAATTTTTAGTAAAGAGGTAATTGAGTCAGTTAATAACCAATTTTTATTGTAAAAAACATGTTTTTTACAATAGTTATTTCAAAAGATGGCGCATTTAATCAAGATTTCAAAATGGTGCAACACTTGCCACTTTTCTTGCCATTAAAAATGTTATGTCTTATTTTTTTCAAATTGAGCTCATTTTGAACAACTCAACATTAGGATTTTTTGTTACTAAAATTTGTTATTTTTTGTTTCTGGTCTGAAATAAAATTATTATTTTCAGTAAAGAGGTAATTGAGTCATATAAGTCATATAGAATAACATTTTTAATGGCAAGAAAAGTGGCAAGTGTTGCACCATTTTGAAATCTTGATTAAATGCGCCATCTTTTGAAACAACTTGCCAAGGGTAGTGTAGTACATTTTTTTTCAAAATGAAGTGTTAAAGTTAACTAACAATATTTTTGTGAACCATGACTCACTAAAACTTAACTTATTTTATTAAATTAACAATGTTTTTTGCATTAATTTGTAGTTGCGATTAATAGCATCGTTAATGAAGATCACGAAATTAAAAAAATCACAACGAAATTGTGAAATTGGTAATCACAGGACTTGAAAATGCGACCAAGGGTGTCGAATTTCAACTTTTTTTTAAAAAGGTCTATTATTGCTGAACTGAGTGATATGGATTTTTTTTTATTTTTCCCAAAACTGGTATAACTTGGCCTTTCATCCGGTCTCAGATTATCGTTGAGTTTTGGGACACCCTGTATATATATACGCATATTTTTTAAGTAAAATAAAATAATACTACAATTTAAAAATAAAAAAATTTAATTAACAATGGATAAAAAATTCTTTTTAATTCAATGTTTTTCTCAGACGGAGAAAAAATATCGCACTTATGTCCTCGCAGGATTTCGATAATTAACGTATATTATATGTATGTATCGAGACAAATGCAATAATTTAGACACTTTTTTTTACACATATACATATGCATGATAACGATTTTTTTCTCCTTATGACGGTAGAATTCAATGAAAAATAAATTTGTCTACGCACAAGAACTGAAAACAAAAATTGAATTCAATGTCGCTGGTCTGATCTCAACAGTCTTTTTTCACTGCTCACTTTTATCCAAGAATCTCCGTTAATTTGTCATGAATTGGACTTCGCACGGGAATATTTCTCGAGTTTATTGCGCGTTCCACATGCACGAGAATTAAAAGCCGTAATATTTTTGTTGATGCCTCGCTAGACTCGCTGACCGATGACCATTCTCGTTACTCGACACGCGTTGCGCTAATTTTGCTTCGTTTAAAACTTGCCAGTCCACGATACAGCTTAATGCATCACACGTAGCTCAATCGCTCGCAGTCACAAAGATATTTCGCGCGAACGCAATTCTTCAGTGTCGCGCGAGAGGAGAAAAAAAATCACGTCCAAAGTCTGGTCTGTTCGTTGTAAAAAGTGTTTTAAGTGCTTTCGAAATTGGTGTGTCATTTTTTTAAAAAGAGAATCGAGCCTTTCTTGTACGAGTTCGGGGGATTCATTTTTTTTTTGAACGCGGATATGTTCGAGAAACGTTAACGTCAAAGTTTGTACATTAAATCATTTTCGAAAGAGGGAATCACAATATCTGCACGATTGAATAGATCTCTGAGGAAAAATTTCAAACGAAAATTTTCGATTTTTGATATATTACGTATTAATAGTTATTTGTAATTATTAATTCAATCACAATTCATTCAATTTCCTATTATCATTATTGTAAAAATGATAATATCTGACATTGACGGCAATTTTTTTTTTTTTAATGTATCTGATATAGTTCACTTTTTTCTCTAGAGCTAGTTTCCAGCACAACCTTCGGCTTCGGCCATCTTTTATCCTCTTCTATTGTTATATAGTAATTATATATTAATTGCTTTAATTACAGTTGTTTACTATATTAAAGCAATTTAATATTATATATATATATATATATATATATATATATATATATATATGAATATATATATATATATATTAATGATTAATTATTACATTAATTACATAATACCATATATTATTAAATAGTTATACTTTTATTTATTACCTACCCAATTTTATACATACACATTAACGAGTTCCACTGCATTCTTTTTTATACAATAATAAAAATAAAATCCACCCAAAATATCACAGTTCTGTACGAAAAAAAATCTTAGTGTTTGTGAACAGCCATCGATGAAACGCTCGATCCTCCTTTAAGCGTCAAACTCATAGATGCTTGGAAAAAAAATGTATTACCAATGTTCACCGAGCAAAGACCAGGATGGGGCGGGAGGGGGGGGGGTGGATCGTCGTTGTATTTCTCTTTCCGTTGACGATACCTGACAAATATTAATTTGCATAGAGTATGATCGGGACAAACGAACGATGGTACTTTCACTGGGCGGACTGGCTCGTGTTCGCCTCCATGCTCGGCCTCTCAGCAGGCGCTGGACTCTGGCACTTTCGAAGAGCCAAAAAATCAAGCACACTCGAGTATTTACTGGGCAGTCGTAACATAGGACTCTATCCAATAGCGGCGTCGCTTATAGCGAGGTGATTATTAGTATGACTATCGTCGCTGTATTGATTTCTTAATCTCGCTTCTTTTAATAGAAACTTTCGAGTTGTTTTCCAGGATTTTTCTGTAATGTTAAAAAAAAATTGTATTATAACATCGCGTGTGTATGTATTGGGTGGTTGCATATGAAACCACCCGTTGTCACCAGATGGCGTTAGGTAGACTATTTTCTCGCTGGCAATAGGGAACCTTACGCAATGCTCAGCGTAGATGGCGCCACGTAAACATACGGTAAACAAAAGAAGCTGTCGACGCACGCGGTACATTTTCACGGTGTCTGCATTGTACTAAAATTATATGAATCGACATAATGGACAATAATTACGGATATTTGACTATACCGGAATTGAAAAATCGGATTTTACTCATTTCTTTCTCTGTTTATTCTTTAAAGTTTGTTTTTTGCTCCAAACAAACTGGGAAGGTATAACCCCTTTTTTCAATGTTTTCCGGCTGAGTTTGATCCTCGCAAAGAATGAAAATGAGCCAGGTAAGTATTATGTAATAAAATAATACCAGAAGGCTGAAAAATGCAAATATTTCAAATAGAAATTTTTAGGTTATGATGGTTAACTACTTTACTGTATACTTTGAGAAGTAAATAGCGTCAGAAATATTATTTTTATACACTGAGCTATAACAAATCCTTCCTTTTGCATTCAATTTCATGCATTCCTGCATTCCTTTCATTTGCAGATGTAAAATGATCGGAATGTAGCCTTGAATGTTTTGTGACTGTCCAGTGCTTGCGACTTATCGTAATTTCCCATTGCTTGCGAAGTTTTTCGTTTTTAGGAAACAAATGAACGCCTTCGTGTCTGCATTCAATTGCACAAATTCTTCACAATTTATTCACGACAAACGGATTATTTAAAGAAAATTCAACAGTAGTCGTAGCAGGGTGTCTACCAACCTGAAAAGTCATGAAATGTCATGAAAAATTACCAGTCTACCTGAATTATTATACCCTGCTAAATTATCGTTGAGTCTATATTCAATATGAACTAACTTTGTGATACTTGTCGATCGAGAAGCGAATATCAAATCGATAGAAAATAAAATAGAAGAAAGTAAAAGAAAATTATGCGTTATCTCAACATATTAGTTTTTCTTTGTTATTCGTGTAAAGCGACTAGATGATATTACTCAAAGTTCCTAAATGTATGTAATATTTTTCTAGATGTTCCCAAAATATATTTCTTTACAGCAATCTTGAAATTATGTTTGTCTCACATTTTTTGCTACATATGGAATTGTACAGTTTGGTGACTTTTCGTTTATTCCGTATACTTTTTATTGGCATACAACACACAACTGTTTGAAAGAGCAAAATAAAAATATAACAATTTAGAAAATCGGTCGCACTGTAGAATCATTAAGTATACTTCTATGCCAGAAAGTCATACTAAGAGTCATGAAAAAATCCCCATTCCTTGCTTTAAAAATCTTTAAATGTCATGCAATTTCAGTTCTGGTCAAAATTGGACACCGTGTCGTAGAAACACGGGCAAAATGAAGGAGAATCTCACTAAACGTCATGTTCCATTTACGTTGTAATAAAATGTTCCCTCTAGCGGGAGAAATTGACACTAAGGTTCCCTATACACATGACGATAGGTCCATAGAGTCCCGCTAAAACGGCATAGGTGACACCAGTACGAGGCGTTAACATATTCTATTTTCATTGTCTTTACAATGGCAAGTTTTTTTCAAAATAAGTCACACATTTGGGCCAAGTTATGCTCCATTATTTCCTGGCAAAGAAATCGCCAGCGGAAACTCATCGTTCGCTAGAGGAGGTGTATGCCGAAGATGCTTTATCGAGTACAAGCTGCAAAGAGTACTTTCGCCGCTTTCAAAGTCGTCATTTCTCTATGGACAACAAGGAGTTCGGAAAATCAGTCAAAAGAGGGCTGCCGTGTATTACGAACTGCTGAAAGCGTCGGAAAGCATCACTGGTGATCGTTATCGGCGGTTATCGTTATGGGCGATTTCATATGCAACCACCTAATATACACTACCGCTTAAAAATTTGCATACACCAGTCGATATTTCTTGCCACACTAAAACTTAGATAGCTCCGTAAAAAAAAAAAGATCACCAAATTTAACGAACGGCGTTTTGAAGGGAACAAATACAGCTTTGTTTTGCTTTTTTGAAATATTTTTTATGATTTTTTTTCGACCCAGTACGCACTTTTGTACGTGACCGTTATTCGACTATTTTTCAACGATCGAGAATTGGGCGCATAACTTAGGGAAAATATTTTTGTCATTTTTATCCTTGATAAACTTGAAAGAAGTGACAGAAGCTCCATTTTCGTTCTTTAAAAAGTTTTGTATGATTTTTTTTCGCAAAGTTATTTCATTTTTGGCTAAAAAAGAGAAATTTTGAAAAATGCAATGTAGCTTAAGAACTATAGGGTATAAGGGGAAATGCCAAAGACGTAAAAAGTTGCGTAAGTTTATATTGGATCGCCTGGAATTTTTAAAGAATTTTCGTGTGCGATTTTTTTTTTACTATTTGTGCTCGAAACACTGATGAGTAGGATGGCTTAACTCGAAAAGTATGGCGTTTAGGACAAAGTATCAGGAAGATAAACACTTTCAATATTCGATTTTAAATTCGCTTGAATTTTTTCAGTTTTTTTTTATTTTCGACATTTTTTTGGCCGACTCTCGTACAATCGTCGAAAAAAATGTATTGGCGTATCTCCAAAACTATTGGGTTAGAGACAAAATATCAGGTGGGAAAAACTCTAACTCAATAGTTTTCGCGATACGCCAGTCAATTGTTCGGACGATTCTTCGAGGTACGACCAAAAAAATTTGGAAAAAAAATTCAGAAAACAATTCTGAAAAGATTCAAGCCAATTTAAAATAAAAATTTATAAAAGTGTCTCCTCCTGATATTTTGTTCTAAACGGGATACTTTTCGAGTTAAGCCATCCTACTCAGTTTCGAGCGAAAATAGTGAAAAAAATCGAAAAGGAAATTTTTGAATACATTCCAAGTGATTCAGCATAAACTCACGCAACTTTTTACATCTTTGACATTTCCTCTTAAACCCTATAGTACTTGAGTTACGTGGCATTTTCCCAATTTATCTTTTTTAGCAAAATATTAAATAACTTTGCGGAAAAAAATCGTATACAACTTGAAAAAGACGAAAATCTTCTGCTACTCCTTTCGAGTTTATGATGGATAAAAATGACAAAAAAAAAATTCCACAAGTTATGCGCTCAATTGTCGATGATCGAAAAGTAGTCGAAAAACAATCATGTACAAAACTGCATATCGGGTCGATAAAGAATCATTAAAAATATTTTTTAAAAGCAACAGAAAGCTGATTCTGTTCCCTTCAAAACGCCGTTCGATAAATTTGGTTATCTTCTTTTTTTACGGATCATACGTGAAGAAGTTTTTTTTTTTCGATTGGCAGTTTCGTATCAGGCGTGACGATACTCGGTACCCCGGCAGAAATTTACAATTTCGGCACGCAATATTGGGTAACGGTAATATCGCTGATGTTCTCCGGTATCGTCGTCGCCAATGTCTATCTCCCGGTCTTCACGACCCTCAAGCTCAATTCGGTTTACGAGGTTTGCATCGTTCACTTTTTTCCTCTTACCCTTAGCATCATCGAGCTGAACCGCGATCTCAATATTATATTTTCATCCTTATTACAAGACGAAAAAATGAAAATTAGTTGATGAAAAAAAAATCACTTTTGCAGTATCTCGAGCTCCGATTCAGTCGAAGTGTCAGAATTCTAATTTCGCTGATTTTCGTCATCGATGTGGTGCTCTACCAGTCTATCGTTGTTTACGTACCTTCCCTTGCGCTCAATCAAGGTAACAACATTTTTTCTCCAAACAATCAATTAAAAATCATTGATCGAATATTTTCGATGTTTTTTTTTTATTTCTGCTTCAATTGCATTTTTTCCCAGTGAGCGGAATAAATATTCATCTGATCGGAGGGGTCGTCTGCTTCGTTTGTATGTTTTACACGGTGCTGGTGAGTATCGAAATATATATGTACAGGGTGTACCATTCAAGATGGGACACTAAAATATCTCAATAGGAATGTATTTAAGGAAACAATGTTTCAAACAAAAGTTAGCTATTTTCTTACGCAAACGATGATTGTGAAATAAAAAATAATGGTTCCCATTGAAAAAACCAAGATTGACCTTCAAACTTAACAATTATTCCAAAAGAAAAATAACTGGCACCATCCCTTTTGTTCCTGAAACCGTAAAACTTTTGGTCCAACCATTTTTTTCCAAAAAGCATCCCTCTCGAGATATTTCGCTGTGCCAACTTGAATGGTATACTATATGTGTACTATCTTCTTTAAAAGCTTTCAAAAAGTTAAAAAAGTATGTGCAGTGATAAAAAATGCCCCTGACAACATTTGTTTGACCTTATTAAAAAATATTGGGTCACCTTGAAAATAATTATTATTTCTATCCATTCAAACAACAGTTTTATTGCATGTTTCTATTAGTCAACTGTATAAAAGACAATGAAATTACTTATAAAATGGCCAAGTAGAACGTACGTATTATGCAAGTGTACGAAAAATGTTGTACACAAAATTGTTAAACCCTACAAATAATCTAATTAAAAATGTTTCGTTTTTATTTAAAAAATTTCATTGCAATGTCATCTAATCTCTCACCCCCCACCCCCCTCTCTGGATTACTAAAAACGCGCGACAACATTCTATCGTCTTTCATCAGGGTAAATGAAAATTGCCGTGAGAAAACTATTTAGCTGCGGAAAATGTACACGGGGCATGCTTGTTACAGAGAAAGAGAGACAGAGCGAGCGTGAAAGAGAGATGCATAGTGAACAGCCAGAGAGGCGGACAATGTCGAGTATAAGGAGGCTCTTTGAGGAGGGTTGAAATGTTTATGGAAGGAAAGCCGTGCACGGGTGGTGGGATCGACAATGGGTCTCGGGTCGGAGACAATGGCTTGATGGCCCACGTGGCATCGAGTGGCTCGTTGCCGTTTCAGTCCCAGGTCACAAAGCCTCGTGCAAAAGTGATTAATAGGTGCCTCGTTTGTCCTCGAACTGCAACCACTCTGTCCCTCCAGCCTCCTCCTCCTCCTCCTCCTCATCCTCCCGCATCCTTTCACGCGCTCCCAGCGTAATTATTCCAACAATTTGTTAAACTTTGAGTTAACGGGGATTTATCGCGCATGACTCGACCCTCCTGGCACAATTGTTTGTTGCGAGCGTTATACACGGCGAGGCTTATTGCGGTTACGAGCCTCGCGATCCGGCCAGAGATCGTAACTTTTGCATGACCAAGCTCTTCAGCGTCATCCCCGTCGGCCATTTTTCCCTACGCAAGCACGGGAACTCGTCAGGGCGGGATATCGATTTTCGAGACTAACGGCGTCGAACAATTATTTGGGTATTTCGTGAAAAGAGGGCCGGGTATCTGCCGAACAAAATCCAACCAACGAAAAAAGGTTTCTTGTATTCCTGGCCTTTTGTATCCGTTTGAGCGTTTCTGCGATCCTGGTCTTCCACTTTCACTCTACGTGGTGTGCGGTCACCCATCTTAGTATTGATCCAGGCCAATGTTATTTGACATGGATGATTGTAAAAGTGTTAAATCACAGGACTCACAAATTCAGTTGCCAAACCCAAACATACAAATCCAAATAGCCCAATGCAAACAAAAAACACAAATAAATACGCCCAAATAGCGTCAAACAAGCAAACCCAAACAAACGAACGCATACAGTCCGAAACAAAGTCAAGCAGACATACCCGAGCAGCCCGAAACAAAGCCAAGCAAATGAGCCCGAACGGCCCCAAACAAACGCAAATACCCGCAAGCCAACAAACAAACGCAAACGAATAAACCGAAACAGCGTCAAACAACCAAACCCAAACAATCGAACGCGTACAGTCCGAAACAAAGTCAAGCAGACATACCCGAACATCCCCAAACAGGCCCAAGCAAAGAAATCCAAACGGCCCTAAACAAATCCAAATAGCTGCAGGCCAACAAACAAACAAATGCAAATACAGTCCGAAACAAAACCAAGCAATCATACGCGAACAGCCCCAAATGAACGCGAACCGCCTCAAACAAATCCAAAGAACCCAACACTTACTCGGGATATACATTTTTCCGAATATTTCGTAACCATTCTTTTTTTTAACGATTCGTCCCTTTTGTTGTGTTTTTTTTACAGGGTGGCTTGAGAGCTGTGGTATGGGCCGACGTGTTTCAAGTGGCCATTATGATAACAGCCGTTGCCACCGTAACTGTACTGGGCACTTGCGAGATCGGTGGAGTCGCCGAGGTCTGGCGGCGATCCGATCAAATGAATAGAATTCATTTTTTAAAGTAGACCCATCTTTCGGTAGATCAAAGTCGTGAAAATTCACGTGTTTTTCCAGCAGCACGGCTTGCCATTTTTTATTCATTGTCTTTTGGTCTTTCTTCTCTTTTTTCTCTCGTATGTAGCACCGATCCTTCCCCGTATACGAGACACACACTCTGGACGGTTCTCGTGGGATCCTTTATCTACAGCACTGCTTACATAGCTGTTAATCAAACGATGGTTCAACGATACACGTCCCTGCCCACTGAGAAACTTTCGAAAGTGTAAGCTCCATTTTTGTCACGATTGACATCCGCTTGTTCATTGATTTTTTCGAATTTATTAATTTATTCCAAGTATTTATTTATTTCAATAAATACAAATTCATTAACATTTATTTATTTAATACAATTTATTCCATTTATTTATTCATTCCATTTTTTCTCCATGTATTTATACTAATATACTGTTTATATGAATAACTGGCAACGAGAAACAGCGTGGTCTCTGGATTTTAGAGTCCTAGGGATATTCACGATGGGCGTGATGACTTTCGTCTCCCTGTGTTGTTGGTGCGGTCTCGTTGTTTTGTCGTGGTGGGCCGCGCCAAAGTGCGATCCCCGAGCTACCGGATTGATCGACACCGATGATCAATTATTGCCGGCTTACGTTATGGAGATTGCCGGAAGTTATCACGGCATTCCTGGACTCTTCACGGCCGGTATATTCGGTGCTGCGCTCAGGTAAGATCTTGCACTGATTGGCATAAGAGGAAGAAAAAAAAACCTCCAGCCTGATCGTCGTATTATTATGAATACGATGGACTCTACTTGCTTCTCAAGTACTCTCTCCGTCGGTCTCAATTCCACGTCGGTCGTTCTTCTCGAGGATTTCGTCAAGGGTTGTTTCCGGCTGAAGCCGAGCGAGCGCACCGCCAACATCTTCGTCAAAAGCGTCATCATCGCGCTCGGGCTCTCGGCTTTCGGATTTATATTTCTCGTCGAGAAATTGGGCGGTGTTCTTGCCGTGAGTTGATGAGGAAAAATATTACGAGATGAAAAAAAGAGGATGACGTCAGTTGCAAAATCCATTGCTTGTTGTTATTTTCGAAACGCCACTTTTTGACGACTCAATCAAGCGTAATTAAAGCCGGACAAACCAGCAAATCCAAATAATTAAACCCAAACAGAGCGAAGTTAATAAACAAACTCAAACAGGCACGAAAAATCGACCCCAAATTAAACCGTGGAAACGAATAAACGCAAACAACCAAACAAACACCCATTCAAACAGTCTAACAAAACAAACGTACAAACTCAAACAGAGTGAAGCAAACAAACAAACGAACAGACACGAAAAAATCGACCCCAAATTAACCCAAACAAGCAAACGAACGAACTGAATTAACGTAAACAAGCAAACCCTAAAAAATCGAACAAACAAACCAAAATAAACAATCAAACCCAAACAAACAAACACATTCAAACTGAGCGAAGCGAAAAAATAAATCCAAACAGCGCGAAACAAACAAACAGAAGTTAACCTCAACAAACAAACAAACCCTAAAAAATCGAACAAACAAACAATCAAACCCAAACAAACAAAAACATCCAAACAGAGCGAAGCGAAAAAATAAATCCAAACAGCGCGAAGCAAACAAACAAACAAACACGAAAAAAATCGACCCCAAATTAACCCAAGCAAACAAACGAACAAACCAAAGTTAACCCGTGGATACAAATAAACGCAAATAACCAAACAAACACCCATTCAAACAGTCTAACCAAACAAATGTACAAACTCACAACAGAGTGAAGCAAACAAACAAACGAATAAACACGAAAAAATCCACCCCAAATTAACTCAAACAAGCAAACGAACAAACCGAATTAAAGTAAACAAACAAACCCTAAAAAAACGATCAAACAATCAAACCAAAACAAACAAACACATTCACACAGAGCGAAGCGAAAAAATAAATCCAAACAGCGCGAAACAAACAAACAGAAGTTAACCGACACAAACAAACCCTAAAAAATCAAACAAACAATCAAACCTAAACAAACAAAAACATCCAAAGAGAGCGAAGCGACAAAATAAATCCAAACAGCGCGAAGCAAACAAACAAACAAACACGAAAAAAATCGACCGCAAATTAACCCAAGCAAACAAACGAACAAACCAAAGTTAACGCAAGTGAACAAACAAATCAAAGCGAACAAACCAAAACAAGCAAACAACTCGAAACAAACGAACAAACTCAAGCAAAGTTTTTTCGACGCGGAAGTAAAAAGTGTAAACGTGATTCGTTTCCTTTGCAAAGGTGACCGGAAGTCTCTCCTCGATAGCTGCCGGAACTTCCTTCGGTGTCTTCACCCTAGGCATGTTATTGCCCTGGACAAACTCGAAGGTACCGTTGATCACGTTTTGCTCATCCCATCGAAAGGCACATCCCGCGTGGAAGATAATTATTATCGAGGTTTTTCCGTATTACCGGAGCGTAGGGTGCATTTGTGGGTGCAGTTGCAGGATTCGTGGTGGCTGGCTGGGCCAGTCTCGGGGCTAACATCGCGGTCGGCACGGGATTCTTGGTGCCGAAGAAACTTCCGGTGCCCCTGGATCATTGCCCGGCCAACTTGACGGAGATTTTTCTCCAACAGTTCGTAGCCAGCCCGCGGTAAGTTCGTTCCCCTTCTTCATGTTTCACCCCGCACGTCCAGCTCTCTCGAATCAACCCAAAAGAACTTATAATAGAGGTATTGTTCGAATCCAGCGAGGACGAAGTGTTCCCACTGTACCGGATATCGTATCACTTGATCGCCGGATTGGGCACCCTCGTGGTCATCCTCGTCGGTGGCCTCGTCACGTGGGCGACAGGACCGCAAAATCCTTCGGCGCTGGACAGAAATTTACTTTCGCCCGTAATTCATAGGTTTGTTTCGTCTCGATTGTTCGAATACTTCCGGTTTGCGAGCACGAAAGATCCCATTTGGTCTTGAGCTGAATACATTTGTCTTGACCTAAATACATTTTTTTCCGACACGAAACAGCAATGTGGTTTCCGCCTGCGATTTTGTTAAAACTCATCTAGATGGCAGAGTATCAAGAACTATTAGATATGGAATTTTGTATCGGCGGTAAAATGCTTTTAGGGGTTGAAACCGCCCCTTGAAGTGAAAAATGTTGAGGGTTGATTTTGCAGATTCATCCGCAAGCAGTCTACCGACTACAGTGAAACAGAAACAAAAATTCTTTTAATGCAAAACCATTAGAAATCCATCATGGCACATTGAAAAAAACAAGAATTAAGGGATGAACCACCCGTTTGTTTTTATTTTTCTTAGCCCACATTCAAAAGATGTGCAGTTCAATTGAACGTGACGGGTCGTACTTTGAAGTTGACGTATTTTGGCTTTTTTGACGGATAGTAATCTTAAGGGGGTAAACCACATTTCGTACATGTTCGGCGATTTTTAATGAAGTTTGAGGGTTGCGAGGGAAATTAATGCGAAATTCGTATTCAGACGGTGAAAATACATCTATACGGACTGGTAAAAAAGATAGGAAATTCACGTTTTCAAATTTCAAGAATTCTTTTTTCAAGAAAAATTCAAGAATTTCTCTTTTGTTTGGATTTGGAACTCCGCTTTGTGCGCATTCTCTTCATAATCGTTTTCTCTTTAAAATGCCGTTTTATTCATCTCGCTCAGATTATTATTCGATTTTTGGTAGAATTTTAAAGTCGGCGCTTCGGTCTTCACCAATTTTTCCATAAATCCCCCTTTGCCTTTCTTCGACCATCTTTCAAGAGCGGTTTCCGAGAAAACTAATTCAGACATCGGGGTAAAGCAAGCGGTATTCGTTGAGTCCGCCAAAATTCTTTTCAAAATGACCCCAATAAGTTTATGTTAGTGAAATAGAACCGACGCCACGACCGTTTGAAATTTCGTGTCTATCTAATGGACAATTTTCCGCCGATTACGAATATCACTGATTTTTTATTGAAAGCTCTGAATGGCGCAGGCTAAACGTAAAAAACGTTGTCGCACGGACTTTTGATGATTGTTAATATTTAAAAACGTTTTTGGGAAACATTAATGGTGAATTCGTATTCAGGGGGTAAAAATAGATCGATGGGGACTTATAAAAAATATCGAAGGTTCAGATTTTCAGATTTCAGATTAGACATATCTAATAGTTTTTAATACTTTACCAAATGAGCGGAAAAAATAATTAGCAGTGACAAAAATTCTTGTTTTTTTTCTCTTTAAATCGATGATCGGTCAGGTGGTTGCCGCAGCCGAAGTACAACATGGAGATGGGCAGATGGCAGCAAAGATTGTCGCTTGACGGTCAGGCAATCTCGCACCTCCTCACGAAGGAAGTCGCGGCCAAGCGAAGAGACACAATTCCATTGACCGATGTAAGGACACGTTGGAAGGGGCTGGGCTCTTACCGATGAATTTGAAAGGATTCGGATTTTTCCTATTTCTTTAGACCGGCTATACAGGGTGTCCCACATATATTGGACATCCTGTATAGCCGGTGTCCCATATGTTGTTTACTCCCTATTATATTAGTCTCTATTTTATTTACTCCTACCTATATAGGAGTAAATAAAAAAATCCAAGACACGTATCGAGTAGATTCAAGCGAGGAGTAAAATGACACGGTACCCTTTTCAATTCAGTGGACGTTTTCAAGGTGATTTTAAGGTCAACTTTTGAAAAATGGAAATCAACGTTTTTTATGGAGACATTTTATTTTCGTAAAAAATATCGATATCTTTTGTCTCAAACATTTTTCCATTCGGCTGTTATTTTTGTAAAAAATTACAAAAAAATGTAAAAAATTATGATCTTTAACTTCCAAATGGAAATTAATACGACGAATAAATAATTGATCGAGTGAAAAGAGATTCTCTCTACGGATACCAAGACATGGGTGGCCAAAGGAGCCTACATCGTTTTGCACTAAACAGTTTCGTATTTGTTAAAAAAGGGGAAAAAAATGTTTCGCAAAAAACTTACCTGTTTTTTTACGTAGAATAACCGCCATGAAAAATAAAGGTTTCCATTTTCGTTCAATTTGATCATGAAATTACCTTAAAACCGTCCACTAAAAAAAAGTTGTACTGCTATTTTACTCCTCGTTTAAAATAAATAATGACTTATAATAAATAATGTATAATAAATAAAACAATAATAATAATAAAATAAATAAATAATATATAAATACCAAAAAAATAGAAAAAAAATATTTAAAAAATTATAAAAATACATAAAATATATATATTAATAAATCCGTCCTCTGAAATTCATTGGCAAAGCACTCAACGCTCTCAAATCGTGATCACCCATGAATTTCGTAACATCTCAATGAAATTTTTCAGAATCCCGATCGTGGCGTTGCGAAAAATAGATCACCCTCTTGAGGTGGATTCTCTCCCATTCGTAGCAATTTTGTGACACCGCTTTCAGTGTACATCTCGATCGATTTTCCAGGCGCGAAAAACAACAAGTGGACATCGAGCGATCCTGCCGTCGTATCTAAATTTAAAAAAAGTCAAGGTGGACGCGAAGCTATCGCACGATCAATTTTTTTCCGCACAGTCTGTACAAATATGTTATTGAGCAAAATATACGTAACATTTATTTCGTTCTTATCTCTTTTCCATATTACGTTTTCATAAATAATAATATACGATCGAATGAATTCCAGCAGGCCAAGAACGCTTGTCCATGCGCGGACAAAAAATCGTTTATAATAATCCAATCAGTCCGGGGTATAATTATTTTCCGTTGCGCGACAAATTGTATTCTCCAACGCTTCTCGAACAACAACGCTCGACACCAACTCGTCGAGAGCGCGGGAAAAGCGTCGCGGCGACAAAGTCTCTCTTCATCAATATTCAAGGCTAGAAAATACGCAAGAAAAGTACCGCGAATAAAAAAATCTCGAACGATTGAGCAGATACGATCGAAATTGAAGCTAGAAATGTTTCGTTTGAATTGTCGTCGTAGGAAATTGAAAAAAAGTAACAATGTATATTCATTATATGTAATAATGACAATGATGGTGATAAAATATAATGTTTATGAGATCATAAGAAAATATAATAATAAAACCATAATAAATGATACAGATAATAATAACCTAGAATTATGACAATCCATAATGTTTATAATTATATTTGATAGTGATTAAAAAGTATGATTATTATACGATGTTAATAAATATTATATATAATAATAAGTACAATGATAAATCCAATAAAAATAAATAACCTATATATAATAATATATAAAAATATAATGATGATAATAACATTGATAATACATAATATGTATAATAATATTTAATAATGTTAAAACATCAGCTCCCTATACAATGATAATAAATAGTATATAACATTAACAATAATAGTGTATGATAATGCTAATAAAAATACATATTATTATAATGAACGAGTGAATCGTTGCGTATCCTGTGCTTCTTCACAATCTCAAATGACAATTTTCTCTATGTGCATCACGGTGAAAAAATTCGCGAGAAATCATAAAAAAGTTCTGATAATAAAATATTGATAAAACAACGTGAATATTTAAAGATGGATCGGATAACGTAAATAATAAAATAATTACTTACAATCGCTATGCACGGAGTACGAAAAAGGGTGAACCCTCAATGAGGTTCGAACAAGGCCGAATTTAATCATGTGGAGGCCCTGGAGGCAACGAAGAAGTAGGGGGCCCCTAATTATATTTCACACAAGTTGAAAATTATTGTTATAGTGTTTCAATAATTTATTGCGAAAAAACAAGATCCTTGCAAGCAACATACGTTGTGTGAAGTTGAGGGAGTTGACGTTTCCTGACATCGGCTAAATAAGATTATAATTGTAAAGATTTTCCATTTTTCTTCTTCATTTGAATAAATTCATTTTTATATTCAAATAAATGTAAATATTAACATTAATATAAAATAAAATAAATTCATTACACGAAATTATACGCGTTATAGTATAATATAATGTAATTATGTCATATACACTACACATTAATTGAACTGACAAATTTGAAAGTTTCTGTTTCTTTTTATTTACACAATTTTGAAGTAAACTATTTTTAGATAAATCGCATATATATACTGGCTGGTGTAAGCATCTGGCGCTAACAAGGAACGTCACTCAAGCGTCCGCCTTCGATTTTCTTGAAACTCATGTATGTGACGAATAATTGAAAACTATTAGACACGTACGTTTTTTTATCGGCGGATAAACGCTTTCAAGGGGGGGCACCACCCCTTAAAGAAAGGCGTGTCGAACGTCGATTTTGCAATCTCACCCACAAGCAGTCTATCGATCTGAATTAAATGAAAACCAAAATTCTTTTAATGCAAAGCGATAAAAAGTCCACTATAGAAGCATTAAAAAAAATAAGGCCTCTCCTTGAAGGCTGGTTTGCCCCCTTAAAATCGTTTTTCCGACGATAAAGAAATACCTGTCTAATAATTTCCAATGCTTTATCACATATATGAGTTTCAACAAAATCGGAGGCGGATACTCAAATGATGTTTCTTGTAAGTACTAAAACTTTCATCCGCGTTCTTTAGCAATTGTAAATCACAATATGCTTAAACAAATATTTACTTCTTCCGGATACAGCGACAAATTTTACGAAACGTATGGTTGACTCAATCCACGTGACATTTTCAAAATTACAATCCATGGAATATTTTCTTCGATAAAGAATTCATCGTGTTTGGTGTTTTTCATTTTTTTTGACAGAAATACACTTTGAAATGTTATTTTACAAAAGTGCTTCATTAAAGTGTGACGATTTTTTTTTCTCAGATGTTTGGAGTGATATTTTTTTTTATTACCATTTTTGCGTACCATTCGTCAGCGGATTTTACCTAAAAATCAAATTCTAAAGGCTCTAGTTGCCCCTCTAAACCGGCCCTGGGTTAGAACAATTTCACAAACCTTCACCCCGTAAATACGCTAGAGGGAACAATTATAAGCCTCGCCCTACTACATTCACGTAACGAGACGACGTAGAACGGGCGACCTCAGTCTCGGCAGAGCGAGAGTCAGGCTCGTTCTTCTCTGTGTCTGAGAAGCAGAGTTCCGTAACTCAGTTAGCCTTCGGTTTTCAAGCTTTGGTGGTTCTTCTTCTTATTCAACGTTCCTGGCGTCGCCGCGCGGCGTTTGCCGGATATACACGAGATCGCGGGCGGGCGTACGGACGAGCAGGCCCTCGGTGTGCCCCAGCCGGAGCGTCATATCCGCCTCCTAGCCTGTATAGGGGAAAATCGGAGCAGAAGACTGTTCGCTCGGGCGCAAACGATATTTAGCGGGCTTGTTAGGACCCCGAGCCCAAGAGCGCTCACGTCAAACATCCTTATTAGGGACGTGGCAAATAGCTCGACCGTTTACACGCCATTTTCGGCGAGGGAATTCAATTTTCGCTGAGCAAAGGGACGCGAGCTGGGAAAACGTCGTCGAACTGTTCGATCTAACTATTATATATATATATATATATATATATATATTAAATGGTATATATATATATATATATATATGAAATCCTGTCGATAGCAAACCCTCTCCCTCTATTTTACGTTTTTTAAGGGGCTACATCTACGTAAACCTAAAAAAAATGACAAAATTCCGGATTTTTTTTCTGAGAAATGGTTGGTGAAAAAGAAACGCAATTTTTTTAACACGAGGTACATATATTGAGAGCCTAGAAAAAAACAAATAATACAGAAAAACATGGCCGCCGGCAGATATGAAATTTTTTCGCGACGTTTGGCGGTGGACACTCTCCTGCGCAAATAGTCCATTCGAAATCTAAAATCCAAACGGGTTATTCAAGTTGACAATAATTACGCGTCGTTGACGAACGTCGATTTTTCAAATATTTTTTTTTAACCAGATGGCGATGAATTGAAACTCGATCATACAAAATGTATGAAAAAAGTCGTCATTTTT
This sequence comes from Ophion obscuratus, assembly GCA_964007375.1. Classification (NCBI taxonomy): domain Eukaryota; kingdom Metazoa; phylum Arthropoda; class Insecta; order Hymenoptera; family Ichneumonidae; genus Ophion; species Ophion obscuratus. Next base: position 56,279,035 of record OZ023317.1, read on the forward strand.
ACGTAACTATTGAAAGTGAAGAAAGATTTTGAAAAAGTGCGATCGTCGGCGACTCTTAAGCTGGAAAAATGGACAGGAGGAGAGGGAGAACAACAGGAAGATACAGATGGAGGTGAAGAAGGAAACTGTGACTGAACTGTGTATATTTATTCAGCACTTCGAGAAACTAATTGGAAACATTGTGAATGAGGAAACGAATGCGAAAGGAAACTAAAATCAAAACGACAGTAGAGTGTTAATTTAGAAATAAGAAAAAATTTTAAGGGGAACTTTATATGTGAGGGGTGATCTGCCGTGTAAACATCCTAAGGGGTTCTCGAGTAATATAACTGGAAGCTGGAGAAGGATTGCCACTACCTCAATGCGTAGGATTCTCACCCACAAAAATCTGCCCGTCTCCGTTTTTCCCGCCTCCCACCCCTCCCTGAAACTAACGATCTGTAAAGACAAATTTGGGGAAATGAAAAAAACTGAGGACCTTGTATTTTATTATTAAATACAAATTTGATTTCAATAAAATAAAAACTTATTTTCGATCAAATGAAAATGTAATTTTAATCAAATGAAAATGTAATTTTAATCAAATGAAAGTGTAATTGTAATCAAATGAAAATGTAATTTTAATCATTTTGAAATTTAGTTTCAACCCTGCGCGGTCGCACTGTAATATCGTCGCACTGGGACAAAAACGTCCACGTATAATTGTCATCGTGTTAAATCGCTTAAAAAATGTGAAAGGCTTCGCGAATACGCTTAAATCCTTCTAAAATGGGAATCCATGTTTATTTAAGTACAAAAGTCACTATATTTGTTGCTATAAATTCCTAATAACTGCTAGGAATTTCAAAGTGCAATTTCGCTCGGGACGAAATCGCTCCAGTGCAACTGCGCAGAGTTAATAAAATAAAAAATTAATTATGATAAAATAAAAATTCAATTTTAATAAAATTAAAATTTAATTTTAATGAAATTAAAATTGAATCTTGATCAGATTGAAATTTAATATTAATAAAAGAAAGAAAAATGTATGCACAGCCCAACAAAGCTGCGGTCATGTTCCTTTTTGAAAACGCCACCTCGAACATTCCCTGGGTGCTTTTTTCTCAGCTTCAGACATCTAACTTTCGCTACCGATCGAACATTCCTAAAGTGATCCCGAACTTTCGCATGGGATAGTGTACCTATGTATTACATGTGCTAGGAATCGATGAATGTACATGTGGTGTGAAATCGAGATAAAGCGGGCCATGGTATATAGATATATATGTGTATATATATATATATATATATATATATATATATATATATAAACACACATACACAAATGAACGTACACGAGAGGTCGGTAGTTTGAATGGCGCTAGTTTGAGATAGTTAGCGGGCTTTCAGGAGCGCACAATCGCACCGCGATTGCCGGGCCTACAATCACACGTCGCATTATATACATCCTTTAGCGCGAACGGTCAAATGGAATCTCGCGAATCCCGATCACGCGCGCGCACAATTTTAACGATCGCGCGCGCGACTATACCTACTCCCAAATTATCGCGGTTCGGATCGCGAACATGATTCGCGCGTACGCCTTCGCATACGTATATATATATATATATATATATATATATATATATATATATATATATATATATATATATATATAAATAACAATTTTTTTAAACAAAATATAAATTTTTCGTTGATGTATATGTATATATGTATGTATAGATTGTTCATAAAATGAATATTTCGTAAATTTATATAATATTGTTCGAAATAATTTTTATTATTTATCTATGAGGATATTGTAAACATTATTATTTATAATATCGCTTATACGAACATTGTTAATTTGAAAAATTGGTAATTCTTTAGATAACTGACGTTTCCGAAAAATGTGCTTAAAATTTTGTTTTGCTATTTTCTCATTTATTGCGTTATAAATATCGGGGGAAGCTAAAATGCCGCCCCTCCTGCATATAAAGTTAAGCGATTTTGAAGTTCGCGGAAACACGTGATAAAATGGGGAATTTTTGAACATTTCGACGCCTATAATGGATTTGTTTGGATTTATTTGTAAACAATTTGCTAATGAAAACTTTAGCTTCCCCCATTGAATAACATCATTTATAACCCAATAAATGAGAAAATAGGAAAACAAACATTTAGGCTCATTTTTCGGAAAAGTCACTTATCGAAAGAATTAGCGAAAAATTCTATTTTTTTTGCGTTTGTTATTTTATAAAACCCATTTTACAAACCCCAAACAAACCCAAATCATAATATAACTTTTGGATTTATTTGGAGGTGTTATATATAATTTATTAGTATTTGTAGTATTACAATTATTATTATTAATGATTCATTTCATAATCATCAACGAATCATTGATTATCATAATTAGACGTATATCTATGTGTGTGTGTCTATATGTATATATTTACATATAATAAAACTGTAAGGCGTGCTTCGTCAAAATGTTTTTATTTTTCACAAAATTTCCAAAAAGTAAAAAAAAATTTGTACCTAAACTTACAAAAAAAATCCCGATAATTAAGCCGGGAGAAAAAATCGCATCTCGAGAACAAAATTCTCTGTCGTTTATCTGTACGTTCGTGCATTTATAGCTCGAGAACTACCGAATCGATTCCGATGAATCTTTCACGGAAACACAGCTTAGAGGGCGGAGTATGAATTAGGCTATTGAGCACTACCATCTGTCGTTAATCACAATTGCAATAAACAAGCGTACAAACAAATAAACATTACGTGAATATTAAGCAAACGAATGCGACAAAAACGAGCACAAACGAACAACCAGGTGAACAAATAAACGATTAAATAAACAAACACACAACAATTTATGAATAATCAGGGCTTGTGGGTAATCTTCGTGTTTCCGAAAATTGTTTTTACAGATTGATATTTTCAGGGAGGAATAGAAGGAGGGTAAGAAAGGGAGGAGAGAAATTTTGATGGGTAAGAATTCTACGCACTGAGGTAGCACCAATACTTCTCAGTACTTCGTGTAAAATTGTTCACAATCACCTCGAAAATAAAAAAAACGTATAAATTAAAAAAAAATATATATATATATATATACTGCCGCACTAAAAGTTACATAGCTTTGTCAAAAAAGAAAATAACCAAATTTACCGAACGGCGTTTTTAAGAGAACAAATTCAGCTTTGTTTTGCTTCTTTGAAATATTTCTTATGATTTTTTTTTCGACCCGGTTCGACGCACTTTTGTACGTGACTATTTTTCAGTTTTTTTACGACCGTCGAAAATTGGGCGCTTGACTTATGAAAAAAAATGTTGTCATGTTTATCTATGATAAACTTGAATGGGGTAGGAGGAGCCCCATTTTATTTTTCTTTAAAAGTTTCGTACGATTTTTTTCGCAATGTCATTCCATTTTTGGCGACAAAAGACAAATTTTGGAAACTGCAACGTAACTTAAGAACTATAGGGTTTATGAGGAAATGTCAAAGATGGAAAAAGTTGCGTAAGTTTATACTAAATCGCTTGGATTTTTTTCAAAATTTTCCTTACATTTTTTTCTGCTATTTTCGCTCGAAACTCTGATGATTAGGA
>OZ023317.1:56297625-56340125 GCA_964007375.1 Ophion obscuratus
TCACGGCCGCGAGCACTTGACTCCTCTCGCAGTTACGCCTTTACGTGACTCAGCGATCCTTACATACATTTACTTCGACTCCTTTCTCTCTCTCTCTCCCTCTCTCTTCCTCTCTCTCTCTCTCTCTTTCTATCTTCCTCTCTCTTTTCCCGTGAAGTCTTCGTGCGAGGTTTGTCCCGCAACTTTGTGCAAAAAGCCTCGGGCGCTGGAACATACTGTTTTTCTTTCCAACCGGAAGACAGGTGAAGATAAAGTTCACTGATGTACGTAACAGGAGAGACGTTATTTTTCGGTTGCGCATTTCTACTCTCTCTCTCTCTCTCTCTCTCTCTCTCTCTCTCTGCCGCCTCTCCCGAAAGCGTCGGAATGAATTAGTCATCGAGCGAGGCGAAGCATCTGTGACTTCTGCTCGAAATAAAATCCCTTTTTCTCCCACCATTGTTAGAGCGTCACGTATGTAGACTGAGAGTAAGAAGTACACGAGACCCAAACTCCGCTATGCAAAGATGGAAAGAACCTCCGTAAAATGGTGACTTTTGACTGAGAGAAATTTCACTGAAATCTTTTTCTAGCCTGAATTTATTGACATCACCAACATCGACTAATGTCGAATTAACAAATAATGTGTACAGGTATAATTTCTTATGTAAATTCATGTAAAAAATAATGGTAATCATAGTGCTAATATAATATTATGATTATTATAATAGCAAAATAATCCTAATAATATTAATAATATAATATTATGTTACAATAATTATAATATTATATTACAACAATTATAACCAAAAAGAACTAGATGCCTCGTATCGATACCTTTTCGAATCATCCCCATGTATGTGGGGTCCGGTCCTGAGGACGATGGCTGCTTGCCTTAGCAGGACAAGAGTGACAAAATAGAAGAAATTCAGTCGGTCGTCAAACGCGAATACGAGCACCACAATATCCGGAATGTTACGATTCAATTCATTTGAATAAAGTCATTCAGTTCCTTTCCTTTCAATTGCTCACTAAACATTGGCAATCGATTACTTCTCCCTACCCTCTCTCGGTTCCTACATGTATGTTTGACGTTTTCCCCCTCTGAGTACGGATTCACTATTCATTTTTCGGAAACCCTCAATTCCTATAAACAATCGTCAAAAATATGAATAAAGATGTTTTTCGCGTTTGGCCAGCGTAATTTTGAGTGTTCGACGAAAATTCGACGATAATCGTGATCGGCAGAAAATTTACCATTAGATAGATCTGGGAAATTATTTAAATGTCGAAAAAAAATATTCGACCCTTGTGAGCATTTTCCCGGAATCGCCGAAATTACGAAGATTCAAAAAGACGCAGCGTCGGTGTTATTTGAGTGACAAAAACTTATTGGTAAGTTATACTGTTTTTGGTAGACTTAGAGAATGAGGCTTGATTCATCCCGATACCTCAATTGGTTTTTCCGAAAAGTCCATTTGAAAAATGCCCAAAAAAGAAGCGAAGAAGTTGGAAAATTTGGTCAAAATCGTTGCTCCATCTTCGAAATTCTGTCAAAAATCGAAAAATAATCGCAGCTCAATAAACCAACCGGGTAATTTAAAGAGAGAACGATAACGACGGGAATGTGTACAGATTGGAGGTCTAAATCAGTGCAGAAAATAAATGATCGACGGTTCAGTGAACGTACTTATATTTGTACGAGATGGGAAAAAGTTGGATTATTAATTATTTTTTTATAAGTCCATTTCCACCTCTGAATCCGAGTTCACCATTTGTTTTCCCCAAATTCATACTAATTAAAAACCGTCGAAAATTTTCGGAATGTGGTTTACCCCCTTAAGCTTGCTATTCGGCAAAAATGCAAAAACACGTTATCTTCAATTTTGCTTCCCCCCCCTCCCTTTGAAGTGTTACCTGTTACGTTCAATTCATTGCGCCCATTTTAAATAAAGAAAAATAAAGATTCCGTTCATACCTTAATTTTTTTCTGAATGCACCTATTGATAGTTGTGCTTTAGAAAAAATTCTCGCCCACGTTTCATCCCATGAAAACGTTGTTTCGCCCATCAAAAAATACGTATCTAATATTTTTCGATGGTCTACCATATACATGAGTTTCAACAAAATCGAACGCGAACACCAAAGTGATGTTGCTTGTGAGACGAAGATGAGATGCGGCCGTTCAGAAATTCCTGACTCGTGGAATGAAAATTCAGGAAATTGTGACGTTATCTAGCATATATATACGGCGAGGACCCATGCTTAAAACGCTCTGTACAACGAAGAGTCGTTCCGCATATGCAAATTTGCATTTTATTGTCGCAGCCTCTCTTCTGCCTGCATATATTATCCATACGTATATAATAAATATATATATATGTATATCTATCAGAATGAAGTCAAGTCGCAGCCTCGTGTAAACGGCTCGTCTTCCATCGAGTGTAGCAGAAAGAGGGAGACAGAGAGAGAGAGAGAGAGAGAGAGAGAGAGAGAGAGAGAGAGAGAGAGAGAGAGAGAGAGAGAGAGAGAGAGAGAGAAAGAGAGGGAGGGAGGGACATGAAGACAGAGGGAGAAAGAGAGAGCTGACTTAATTTCATTTCTCTCAGCTGCGGTCGTCCACCTTCCCTTCTTGCTCCCCGTTAATTACTGCCAATTCGGGCGCCACACGCAAATTATGTCATTTCGCGAAACGCTCGCCGTTCAACGCTGCCGTGCCAATACGGCCAAGCGACAAGTCACAATACCGAGGTGCACATAAACGGTCAAGATATATGTATATATATATATATTTATATAAATATATATATATATATATACACATACCTGCATACACACATATACATACATATATATATACATACATACATACATACATACATACATACACACACACACACACACATATATATATGGCGTAACTTTGCGTTATTATATTCGGAGATGCATGCTAGTGAGCGACCAATTATTACGACTCAATTAGGCGACTCGTCCATACAAAAAACATCCATTTATCACATTCACCGCTCGGTTATTTTCTTTCATTAACCACCGTAATGCCGTCCCGTATCTTTGCTCCATTTGCAGCAGTTTCTCTTTTTCTTTTTTTTTATGCAATTTTCGTACCTCGCGATTTTTAGCAGTACCGCGTAAGCTTAGGGTTCCAAAAAAACGGGCCGATTTTTAATAGTCTTTTCTGACGAGAGTATTTGGCCGACGAGGTCGGGACTTGTCACGCGATTGATGTCTTGCGAAGTTGGAGGGTTTTTTTGGAAATGAATAATATCTATGAATAATGTAGTTATTATTATTTAAACAGAGTGCCGCCGTTGCTGTGTGGCCAACCTGTGTAGGCTCTTCGGGTAATTAGGCTCATCTGGAATGAAAAATGAAAAAATGTACTTTTAGTGTAATAACAAAACCATCGTTTGCCTGGATGCTTGATTGAAATTTTGAAAATTGCGAAATGGCAAGCTGAGGGAAAAAAAGTTCGTTTTTTAATTTAAATAAACAACATAAACAATTTATTTTTACATAATCTTTGTTGAAAATCAATATTGAGGCCCTATGCTACAAAAGTAAGCGATGTAAAAAATCGTATTTTTGAAATTGCAATGTCATGGAGACAAAATCGTCTCCGGAATTCATTGACTTCGTTCACCTCGTCATTTTTTCTACATATTAAATGGCAGATATAAATTTTTGGAAAAGTGTATAAAGCTACCCTTCATTCACAGCGCTATCATTCGATATTTCGCGCTGTCAATTACTCTCTCTCTCTCTTTCTCCCTCCCCCTTTTGATTACCTATCATTTAATTAACTTTTATGCGAATGACGCAGCGCACAATGAAAATTCGTTGTTTTTCCGGGGCCAATATAGGGGAAGCTATATACATGTATATGTCTATAGTCGAGGGACTCGCGTGTCGGACGAGCGTACAGATGGGGTTGCAGAGGGAGAATAGCGAAGTACGCGTACGGGGGGAGGGGCAGAGGGCGCCGAATTGGACGAAATTGAGAGGCCTTGAAATTTTCATGAGGGGTCCCCCTTGGGGCATTTAGGACTCGCTCAATGACACTGCTGACCGCTTCCTTCCCGTCTCGGTAGCTTTTTAGGAGCCGCCGTTTTTCTCTCTCGCTCCCTCCCTCTCTCTCTCTCTCTCTCTCTTTCTCTCTCTCTCTCTCTCTCCCTCCCCCCTCTCTCTCTCTCTCTCTCTCCCTCTCCCGCTCCCTTTCTCTATTTAACCGTCTCCTTTTTAGCCCTCTCGCGTTCGAAACTGAAAATAAAAGCGGCCAGGGATCGCTCGGGAATAACAAGTGAAAGGGATAATTGAATTACGAGGAGAAAATTACGCAAGCTACAAATTCCGTACATATATATATATATACACCTACTTATATATATATATATATAAGTAGGTATGTTTATATTTATTGCCCACGTATGATGTATTAATTAATAACAATCTTGAATTAATAATACTGCATCTATACTATCGATAATATGATATAATAAATACGGATTACATATATTCATATATTTAAGGCAAGACACCACTGTGACGGGTAAAAAAATCGATTTTCTCCAAATATACGAATTCAAGAATATGTGGAAAAAATTCAAGTTCGAATATTGAAAATTGACCAAGTTACAGACGTTTAGTGAGAGCAGATAGCGCAACGATTTGCGTATCCTAAAACTTTCAATTGCGTTTTTCTCGGAACGACTTTCCTCGACCTGGCCGGAATCATAAGTCTGGCTATAAACGTCCGATTTTAAATTTAAAAAATCCAAAGTTTCTGTAATTGCAGCAGCTATTGTACGCAGCTGTTTTTTAAAATTTAGTTTTTTCTTCAGCCCTCGAATATAAGTAAAAATTTCGCCAAAATTACACGATTTTTTAAACACCCGCCACTTTGTGGATTTTATTTCTCCAAAAACGGCTAAGTTAAACATTTATATAGATCATAAAACATTTATATATTTTAGACCAACCAAGGTCCAGTTATCGATCCAGACCACATTTTCTTACATTTTTTATACATACCCCATCATAGTTGTTAATTTTAAATTTTTTCTCATGATAATTTACACGAAATAAGTTCAATATATGCTTGATACTATACCTTTTCTTTCAAATACCGAATAAACAGTCTGGTAGATTTTAAAAATTGGGAAAAAACGACCCTATTTCGGCCCGTCATAGTGGTGTCCTCCCTTGATATAAAGCTACATTAAACACAAAAATGAAATATCAAAATATAAAGTAGACTATGTTACAAAATAATGAATATTAATTATATGTATCTATATGCTTAATATGAAGAAATTATAGTACATAAATAATATATTAAATTATAATATAATCTAGCCGTTATATATATATATATATCTTCTCGATTTACTAAAAGATCGCCACAATCGTGTTCAATATCCCAAATGAAAATTTTGCAGTTATTAACTGATAATTCTTTGTTTAAACATAGAAAAGCGATAATAATTGTAGAAAACGATACAATACATATATATATATCGATTTATTTTTCGAATATTTATTAAATTAAATTCTGAACATTTAAATGTTGCACACGATAATTAATAATTGTTCGTTGAAATATGGCGTATTTGAAAAAAACAACTCATTTGTATAATTTTGAATGTTAAATGACAAATGTAATATCCCCATGTTTTATGCAATTATTATTGCTTTTCAATATTCAAACGAAGAATTATCAATTAATAACTGCAATATTTGCAGTTCGTATATTAAACGCGATGTAACGACGCTTTAGGAAAACGAACAAAAGATTAAGTGATTTCGCAATCTGTTAATGAGCCAACAACAAATCCGGAAAAGAGCGAACACTTTGTCTCCGAGCGAAATGAATTCGTTCTCAGAGTGGACCCCTTCTTTCTTTTTTTTTTCTACGGAAGGCAGAACAGCGATTAACCGATCAACTTTCGATCGAACAAGAGTGACGAAGGTTCTCTGTACGTGTGCATACATATGTATATATTCCTGTGCGAACATTGAAAGAGAGAGAGAGAGAGAGAGAGAGAGAGAGAGAGAGAGAGAGAGAGAGAGAGAGAGAGAGAGAGAGAGAGAGAGAGAGAAAGGTAGGGAGAAAAAAGGGGCGAGATTAAGACGTACCGGAGGATGTTTGTTTAATTTGCAAGAAATCGTCCAAAGGAATTAAAAGCTTCGGTACGAGAGAATAACCGGAGAAAACGCGGCACGGGGACCGGTGGCCATTAATTCATTTCATTTTCGCGCTCACGACACGTCTGCATGAGAAAAGAGCCTTGTCCCCCGCTCCCCTTGCCCCTTGCATTCTCAGCCCCTTACCAAAGGGGTGAGGGGCGAGGGAATGCCGCGGAACTTTCTTTGCTTGCCTCAACCCCCTGCCACTTAGTTACTTAACTTACTCCACTTACTTTAATCGCTCGCTTTTGCCGATTTCCACTTGTTTTTACGTCTTATCTCTCGAGGCTAATTCATTAATTAATTCCATCGAGTTCACCGACTCTCTTGTTCTCTCTTTCTCTCTCTGTCTAATTAATTTGTACGTGACTTACTATGAGTATAATAATAATAATAATAATAATAATAATAATAACAATAATGATAAATTCATTATTGTAACTTTATAAATTTATAACGAACAAACAATTATCGAAATAAGAATAACAACTAATATCATGTATCACTATTATCATAATGATTAGTATTACTATTTACTATTACTAGTTGACACAGGGTATTACTATAAACATAATGACAAATTAATTTTTGTAAATTTAGACGTTTATAAAAATACAAAAATGAAGATAATAATAATCGTTATCATGTATTATTATTATTATTATAATTAGTATTACTATTCATGATTACATGCTACTTTACACTTATCATTACTATAATAAAACTAATAATAATAATAATAATAATAATTACTAGTATTATTTCTACGAGTATTAGCAGTATCAGTTCTTATGTCCCTTATCGTTGTTTATACTGTCACATTTACAATTATTATTATTCCCTACCGTTTTTTTATTTTGTTCATATATTATCATTTTTTATTTCCTTGTTTTTTATTTATGGTATTAATTTCACTGTTATTCTTTTATTCTTTTTTTTTAATTATTTATGGTTTTCAAATACTGTACATTAATTTTTTTCTTTCTCGCTTTCTCGTCCTTGCCCCCTCAGTCTGCCTTGCTTCTGCTCGCTCTCCTTCCCTCTCTCTCTCTCTGTTGCTCTACCACCCTTCCTTCTCTCGTACAATCCCCACTTGAGATTTTCTTCTTTTTCATCTGCCATGCTCTCAGCGTTCTCAGCATCGTCCGAATCCGGTGAACCTTTCGAACCTCGACTACTCGCTAATTAAAGTAATTACTAAATAAATTGCAATTACTCTAATGGATCAGACATTCGCGCCATTCCTCCCCCCCTTCTCGCCAACTGTCATCGCGCAACTTTCGCTTTACTTTCCCGTCGGTTGTCGGATTAACGTGTACGTTTCCCCCAAACGAACCTCATTTTTGCTATTCTCTCCTCCATAGAGGCGGAAAAAGATTGCGATCCACCCACGACCCAGTGGTCCACTACGACACTAATGGTATATCGTACTATTTGCAATTAACAGGTGTTCGACTGAACTCGTCATCGTCCAAATTCTTTCCTCCTCCGACTGTCCGACGAAACGAACCGGAAATGCAAATTTTTTTACTTTTACATCGTCAATATCGGCGCGCATCGAAATCATGCTTGAACGAGGGTAAGTCTCGCGACGACACAAAGGGCCGCGCGAGGATCGGAGAAGTGGAAGCCTCAAGAGGCGCCAGGAGCAATGCGAATGGTCGACGATGTGAAATGAATTATACGAAAAAATACGTCGTACTCGCGACGACGGTAGACATAATTCCGCGGTAAGAAGTACTCACGGTCTGCTATACAACAGGGAACACCTGTCGATTCTCACACGCAAGTATGATAGGTACAGCCAGGCGCACAAATTCTATTCACCCTGTCACAAGTGTCTTCGATATTTCAACTCGAATCGATTTTTCTGCCTGCCTGTCGGTCTGTCTGCTTATCCGTATGTCTGTCCGTCTGTCTGTCTGGCTATCTGTCCGTCCGTCCGTCCGTCTGACTATCTGTTCGTTCGTCTGCCTGCATGCCTGTCTGCCCGAGTAGAAATCTTGCTCCGCCTGCAAGAAATACCTGATCAGGCGTTATGATTTATTTTTCCAGCCTTGACCAGAATTTTTGATCAAGCCCTGATCATTTTTGAAATGCAAGCTCTGACTTCGGCCTGATCAGGGTAAAAAATGAAGGCCTGATCAGGGTACACAATCAACGCCTGACATGCAGTTCGTTATTGCTTCTTCATGGCACTGGCAACAATTTTTTTAATTTAAATAGGATATATTTTAATTAAATAGGCTTTTTCCTTGTCTCACGGCTTATTACGATCCTATTTGTTTCAAATATTATATTTTTTACAATATAGAATATAGAAAAGAATACTTCATAAATCCAAAATACAATGAAATACTTTGTTTAGAGTTCTACCACAATGATTTTGTATTATAGTTCGTCATTCCCTGGCCTTCTGACATGTTTTTTTTTTTTTGAAGAAAATATTTTGCGGCCTGCACATGGAATCGAACCTATAAACTACCTACCTATACCTACGCATGCTGTCCCTACGCTACCGAGTGTTTGTAGTACCGTAGTCGTAGATATGGCATACGAGACCACGTGAATTGCTATAATTATTTGTATCATTTTTGTTTTCAATTATTGTGTATTATATCATTGTGATAATTAGAGTTTTATCGAATATCATCCTATAGATTTTGCCAACAGAATTTATATATACACACACACACACACACACACACACACACACACACACACACACACACACACACACACACACACACACACACACACACACACACACACACACAATTTCTCTCTCTATCCCCCTCCCCATCGATGTGTGCATTGCAATAATGACAGGCCATTAATTCAAGCAAATAGAAAAATGTTTGTCTCTGCGAAAATTCTATGAAATTTAAATTAAAAAATATTAAATAGATACATTCAGTGGATTCAACTGAATTATTTTTTGAACAGATTAAACCGAATTACAGATTTATTAGGAATAAATAAAATATCAGGAATAATAAAAAATGTATGCATAGACTGGACGATATGCCTCGACATTTTGACGACAATATAGAGTTCGTCTGGTGGTTGATAAGAGGTTAGGCGTGTGAAAGGGGCCAAAGTGTATATAGGTCCAGTTAGTTGATGATTGCGTGAAGCTATCGGGATCAGGCGAAGTGACGTAAGCCGTAAGTCCAGTTGCCTGAGTAATGCCTGAATTTAGCGGGCTCGGGCAACTGGTTGTAACCGTGAAGCCGATTGCCTGACTATCGCTTGAAACCAGCTGGATCAGAGCAGACTGAGGCACACCGTAAGTAAGGCCTCCGCACTACAGCGTGATCAGACCCGGATCAAATGTCAGGCCAGCCTGACGATATTGCTACTCGGGTGTCTGTCTGTCCATCTATCCGTCTGTCCGTCTTTCTATATTCCTATCTGACTGTCTGCTTATCTATCTAGCTGCCTGCCTGTCTGTCTATTTGCCCGTCTGCTCTCTTCCTCTCTTGACGCCCCCCCCCCGCCCTTACTCGTCTTCTTACTTTCCTTCGCACCAATTTCTCTAGCTCCATCGGTGAAAAAACAAAACAAAAAGAGCATCTTCGCAATTAGCGATAAAATCACCGTGAATTTTGTTTGCGACGTTGATATAATTCGCATGAACGATAATAAATTGCGATCAAGTGCTTTTTCACTCACGAAGAGTTAAACACGCTGAACGGTACGTATACTCGACGAACCTTGACGATAATTGGAACGGTAATTTTTCTTCGGCTCCATCCCTCCTGCCGCTCTTCTTCTACTCATCAAATGGTTACTTGCACACAGTTTATCGCCTTCTCTTTTTTTTTCGCGCTGATCAACGCGTATATATACACGAGTGTATGCCAATCGACCCTTGATTCCCGATGATTACCTCGTTACGCGCAAGCACGCGCACAGTAATTACTCACTCGGCCCGCGACTTACTTCTCTCAAGTCGATCGATCAACATATATATGTATACATACATTCGTGTATATACATATATAAATATATATGTGCTTAGTACACTATTATTATTGTTGGTACATCATATGTTATACATCGTATGTTAGTGATTTGTATATGTGTTTTTTTATATATTCGATTTTTCTCATAATACGCATATAGGTGAGTTGGCACAACAGAATATTTCGAAAGAAATGGACTTTGGAAAAAAATGTTTCAAACAACGGTTTCATAGTCAAGTTCAAGGATAACAAGTGATGGTTCTATTTAATTTGGTGAGAATGTTGAAGGTTATTTCAAGGTCAGCTCTAGTTTTTTAAACTGGAAGTACTTTTTTTTTAATTTCAAGATTACTTTCTTGCATAATAAAATAAGTAACATTTACTTCGAACTTTTGTCCATTTGTCTTCAAATTTTTAGGATATTTTAAATATTTAACGAAATATGTTGTTCGTTTTTTGTACTGTTTTATTGGGAATTTATTTCGTAGGTAATATACATATATATATACACACTACACCAAAAAATTAAAAGAGCAGAAATTTTGTAGACTTTTTTCTTCAGTGTTCTTTGAAGCGTTGTATCTGTGTGAAAAATGATCGTATCGAGATGAAAAAAAAAGCATTTTCAAGCTTCAAGATTCTAGTTTTAAGATGTTTTGGCAAAACACTTTTGTGAGCAACGGTTTTCGCATAATCATAAGAAATAGAGCGAGACATTTTTTCCAAATTGTTTTTTTTTTGAGGGTCCACCGGTTTGGGAAACTCATTCCAGCTAATTCAATGCATAACTCAGTTAGCTTCTTTATTCATCGTCAATTTGTTTTTCTTTTCGTCTCTCTACGTTAATTTTTTGTTGAGATATCTGACTTTGAATGAAAAAGGATCCTTTTGTCTTCGATCATCGATATCTCAGCAACCAATGATCGCACAGGGAATTAATGGGCAGCTTTGAAAACTTGAATAAATTTCCGACAAGACGCTTTCATTGATTTTGATGAAAATGATTTTTCCCACCCTTAATATTAATTTGAAAAAAGTACAAAAAATGCCTTTTGATGGGTTCTCAGTAAATCTACCACTACTTTACAGATATTGAAGGAAGGACTAATGTTACCAATTTTTTTCTACTTTTTTAACAACTTTGTCCTAGTTAGTTGTTAAAATTGAGAAGAAAAAAATTTCGAAAAGTTAAAAAAAAATATATATTCTTTCTATAATTTGTAAAACATTTCAGGAAACAATACCGACTCGTTTTTGACACGATTCGGCCCTTTCTTACCATAATTTCACTCACCTTTAGTTGAATTAATTAGAAGTTGGTACCCCAAACCTGTATTCACTACTTGATCTGAGAACATTTAATAAGCGATTAATTCTCGATATTTTCCGTGAAGTTACAAAAAAAAAGTTTTTTCAAAATTTATGTTTTTTTAAAGAAAAAAGCAATTAACAGTTTTTTTAAACTGTGCTTTTTTTGGTAACATTTTTCTAAGTTTTGGTAAAAAAAATTAATGAAATTTTTTTGTAAACTTTACCTTTTTTCAATTTTTTATCATGCCTAGTTTTGAAAAAAAAAACTGTTGCTTGTAACCCCAATAACTTTCGCAGACAATAACGAGAATTAATCGCATAAATGTTCTCAGAACGACTAGGAAATACAGTTTGGGGATATCAACTTTTAATTAATGCAATTAAAGTTGAGTGCAATTATGGCACTATACGCAAAGGCCGAATCGCGTAAAAAATGAGTCAGTATTGTTTCCTGAAATGTTTACTGATAAAAAATTAATTAACGAACATATTTCGTATTTTTAATCAAATATCTTAAATTTAACAAGTAACTACTGCAAGGATGTGAAAAAAGTCGAAAAAAATTGGTCTTCTAATTTTGATGATGATTACCCGGTGTTTAGGATCAAATACCCTTGTTCCTTTAATTGTTTTGTAAAACTTTGATCAATCGGTCCGGGAAAACGGTTCGATGGATCAATTTGAAAATTCGCAGGGCTATTGGCAATACATTAAGTTGCAAAAAACCTGGCGGCATTAGTCTTTCCATCAATATTTGTAAAGTAGTGATAGATTTATTGAAAAACCATAAAAAGTCTTTTTTGTACTTTTTTTAAATTAATGTTAACGGTGAAAATAATTTTTTTCTAAAAAAACGACGAAAGGATCTTCTACAAAATTTATTCAAGTTTTCAAAGCTGCCCATCAATTCCCTGTGCGACCATTGGTTGCTGAGATATCGATGATCAAAGACAAAGGGTTCCTTTTTCGTTCAAAGTCGGATATCTCAGCAAGAAATTGAACCGTAGCTTACACAAATGTTTTGCCAAAAGGTTTTAAAACTAGAAACTTGAAGCTTCAAAATGCTTTTTTTTCATCTCGATAAGGCCATTTTCCACACAGACACAGCGCTTCGAAAAACGCTTTAAAAAATTAAGAAAATTACTGTTCCTTTAATTTTTTGAAGTAGTGTGTATATATGTATGTGTGTGTATATATATATATATATATATATATATATATATATATATATATATATAGAGAGAGAGAGAGAGAGAGAGAGAAATATGGTTGGGGCTAGCTAGGTACTCCACATTATTCTCATTCGCCACACATACATCTTTTCCCAATTTGCGATCGTAATACGCACGAGGGTTGTTCCACGGTACATTTTATTTTCGAGCGCGTCTTTCCATCTCGCCCTTTCTCCCCCTTCACGCCGGACACTCAACCGACTGACGAGACACGTAAAAAGTTTTTCTTTTTTTAAATTATTATTTTTACATTTTTCCCATTTTCCCCCTGACTTCCGCGTACGACTGTAATATTCGTACATATGTATGCGTCGTGCATTAACTTCTCGTACATTCAGGGAGGAGAGTGGGGGGCTAATTGCGAGGGTAATTAGCGACTCTCGACGCGCTCATATGGTCCGACGAATTTAGCTCTGCTGTCGGATCTTATATATGCGGTATATGACACACACACATACACACGCACACACACGTGAGTGTGTGTGTGTGTGCAGGTAAGTAAATGTGTTTCCATATATGCATTGCTAGATCTCTTTTTACAGTGCACGATTGCGTAACCGCGCGACGATAAAGGCAAGAGTTTTCTCACGACCCCGATTGCCTACCATCAAGTGTGCGTCGTCGAGCACGCGCGAAATTATAGAGATACACTCTTTGATAATTACCCATGTGCGTCAAACGAGAGCCGCAAGCGGGCCTGAGTGTCTGAACGTAATGACAGGTACAGAGACCTGGCATTATGAGGAAATCGATAAGAGTTGGATAGGGTGACCGCACTAAATAATGAGCTTGTTTGATTGCGTTTGTCGGATTTTTAATCATTGACCAATGCATCTATATATGTTTTACTATTATTGAAAGTACCGTAGTGTAAATTATTAAGTTCAATTTTACATCAATTATTATTGGTAGTAATAAATTGATATCTTGGTTAATCGTGGTAATTGAATTCCCGCAATGCTCACATTCATATATACAGGGTGACAATTTTAAGGCGACCATGTTTTTTTTAAGGACTTGAGGACCTTTTCAAGAGAATACGATTTTTGATGTTTTTTCAAGTCCACTTCGAAAAAAAATAAAGCGTATTTTTGTGATGAGTAGTATACGCCAGAAAAATTGAAAGCTCCGCACAACAATCGAAATTCCATTTTGAGTACAGTAAAATGAAGATAATTGAATTCCGAATACGAAACACTGCTGAAAAATCATTTTTGTGCGTCCCGTCATCGAAAAAAAAATCATTAATGATGTTAATCCGAAATCCGAATAGGAAACACTCCAGAAAAATCATTTTTGTGCCTTCCGCCATCGAAAAAAAATCATCAATGATGATAAAGAGGATGAATGGAGTTTAATTTCATTAAAAAAAAAACGTTTTTTATGAGTGGTTTGTATTCGGAATTTAATTTGGGAATTTCTCTTCATTCTGCTGAACTCAAAAAAGAATTTCGATTTTTTTTTGCAGAATGCTCAATTTTTTCCGGCAAATAATTCTCATCACAAAAGTACAATATATTTATAGTCAAGGAGCACTTTAAGAACCATTAAGGGGTTAGGATATTGTGAGAATGACTCGTTCGATGCTTGAGGGAACGCAAATTCAAGAGAAAGGTCCAACATATGGTGCAGGAATTGCAGATTAAAGGTGAACTTTTTATTATAACGATAGAACTGTTAGTGATACATCGAACGCGTTTTTCTCGAAACGATGTTTTCCAAAACGGTGTAAACGAATTCTCGATATCTTATGAACGGATTGACTTGAAATTTCGTACACTCATTTTTTTAATTAGTCCTTAACAATATTGAAATCATTTTTCCTAGAAAAATTGAAAAAAAAATGCAAAAATGTATTCTTGATGATTAAAAAACGTTAACTAAAAAAGCTCGGTCAAGTGTTAGTCAATATTATTTATTTCAAGAAAAAAAACTCTTGTTTCAGATCAACCGGGTGGCCAAAATCATGTACACCGTTAAGCCACTCACTTTTAAAGGTCCTTTGCGAGATTGTTTATACCTTCTTTGATTGTTAATATTTTCAATGAAATTTGGTACAAAACTTTGTTAACGCACATCAATATGAATGTCCAAACGATTTTCTTATCACTCCCCTTACTGCTTTGAAATTATTTTTTTATAAATATTCCTGTTTTTCGGGTCGTCACAGTAGTCTAACCCCTTAAAGATAATGTTTTCTCAGTTGGAAAGACTCCGCTAGAGATCCTTAACAATCACGAGGATTAATTATGGAGTTTCGTTATTATATTTTTATTATTATTAGTAATAATAAATCGATATGCTTGTTGATTAAAATAATTGGATAACTACAATACTCATCCGAATATACATCTTTCTTTCTCTCTCTCTCTCTCGGTCTCTCTCACTGCCTTTCTTTATGGCCACATTCGTTTCGTGAGCGCGAACGATCCGAAAGTGCTTTCGCGCCGAAACTCACGCTCCCGCGTACGAATCCTCCGGCTCCGAGAACGCGGGAGGATCTCCGGTATCCATAATCGATCGACGTCTATACACACGTGCAAAATTTATGACCGTCAGTCTCTCCCGTTGAACGCGAATAATTTCGTATGCGCTTGCACCCTCCCTTCCCGCCTTACTCTCGCGTGTCGCAGCACACGAACCAGTCAAATTCCCTTTGATGAATTATCGAATCGTTCGAGCAAATCTCGCTTATTATTAATTCACGGAGGAAATTCGATGCGCGTAAATACGACGTGGATGTTTCACCGTGCTATTGCGTACTATTGAAACTTTTTTTGCTACTGACTTGTATTGTGTAAATGTTGAATGGAATTTTTCGTATTGTGTGAATTTTGATGGAAGTTAGATCTTTTTAAAAATTGGATTGGCGAGTCGATTGGATCATGGTTGGGAAGGAATCAGTTTCCCGGTGATAACGCGCCATTATATATATATATATATATATATATATATATATATATATATATATATATATATATATGTATATTTGTTTTTCAAGCGGTCTGCATAAGTTTAGAGTCCAAAAGACAAAACAGTTAAATTATTATTTTTTTTTCGACGAGAGTATTGGGCCGACGAGGTCGGGATTTTACACATAATTCATACACAGTATTTCTTGTCAAGTTTGACTTTTTTTTAATTAAAAAATAAAGATAAACTATGAAGTTATTATTTTTTAAAGAAAAATGTACCTTCGGTATAATAATAAAACTTTCGTATGATCAGATAGTTTATTTTCAATTTTAAAAAATACGAAAGTGGTAAGCTGTGGGATAAATTCGATTTTCGACAAAAAAAAACAACTTTGCTCATTCGTTATTAACAAATGCATGATTAAAGAATACATTTCAAAATTGATACTCGTTATTGAATAAATTATTTAATATTTGCAGTGAATCAAAGTTAAGAAGTCGAATACTTTATGATCAGATTAGTAAATATAATAACTTTAAATGTGACTATCAATACATTATTGTAATTTAACGTAATGATTTTTATTTGAAACTTTCAATTACGATTTTTATATATTTTATTTACTTTTAATTATTATTTCTTTATATAATATTCTTATTTTTATATTTTTATCACATTTTGAGTTAGTAATACCCTTATTGTTCGACTAAAAATAGTAACTATATTAAAAATCGTTCAATGACATCGATATAAATTACAAAAATAAATTTAACGCGGATATTGAATACAAAAAAAACATTCAAAACAGATCCAATATCAACGTCGAACCAACAATAAAAATCCATGCTGGATAAATACTGAATACTTTTTTAATCTATTGAAAATTACGAAGATGACAAACTATCGAAAAAAGTTCGATTTTCGACCAAACAACTTTAATGCTTGATTATTAACAAATGCATTAAACTATTAAAAAAAATAATCCGGCTATACGATAGAAAATGTTAGAAATGCTCGAAATGCTCTGCTCGACTTTGTTAGAAATGTTAGAAATGCTCTGCTCGACTTTGAAGTAAATCGAACTCTAAGCTTTGGATATAAAACTTACGTCGTTCCATGAAACATACTATATTTGAGAAAAAAGAAAAAAGTGTAAATCGCAGTGGAGCGGTTCTTCCTAGCGCAGTGGGCGATCTGTCACTTCACAAAAATCATTACAACTCGTCCAATTTGTGGAATTTGTAAAAAATCTTTGTTGCAAATCAACATTAAGACCCTATGCTAAAAAATCAAGCAATCAAAATCGTATTTTTGAAATTTCAAGCTTACGCAGTTTATGTATCAGTATACATGTATAGATATCGAAACTGATGCCGAGTGTATTTAATTCATGTAGAAATACGAACGTCAAGAATCGTGAAACAGAAGCAGAAAAGACTCGTAGGTACACGTCAAATGAAAAGAAAAGACCTAAAGAATAAAGTAGAATGGAGTGCCTCCCATGGGTGATCGTCAGAACGTATGAAACCGAGAGACATCCGCCAAGTGCCATTTTCAGTCGGTACACACTTGACAGCGTGTGTCAAACTCTTGTTTTCAGTTATTTATAAATATGCCTGTTCCTTTCTCTCTCTCTCTCTCTCTCTCTCTCTCTCTCTCTCTCTCTCTCTCTCTCTCTCGCTCTCTCTCTCTCGTGGTCTTCTTTCCGCTCGCTTCTTTTTCTCCCCTCTCACTTTCGCGCTGTCTGAAGACGTTCTCAAGGATGCTCCAGGTCCGCGGCGTCTCCCCCTCCCCGTCGCTCAAAAGCCACTCGAAAAAACGCGTCCGAGCCCTACCCTTTCGCTTTATTTTTAACTTCGTTCGCGAGGTGTGTACTGTGCGTGAAAATCGGGGCGCGCACTTCGCTCTGCAACAAAATTGTTAATTCAAAATCTTCGCGGCTGTAAAGCGCCACGTTTCCGCTTCCTTGATGCATCTTTGCCTTGCAATCGAGATACATGTATAGGGTAGCCCGTAAAGTGACGTCCGAAAAAATCCTAGATGCTACCGCGATTTTTTTTACTTTTCGAGAAAAAAAAAACTTATTTTATTTGTCTCTTTTGCGCATGTACATTCCTCGCGAATATTTCACTCGAGTAATAGCTATAAAGTGCGATTAATAAATGACCAACTGATTACTAACGTTAAGGGGTTTCAGCGTGAAAAAAAAACACTTTTTTGCGAATTTTTTTTCATCTATATGGATAGAGTAAATTTATTGAAACCTTTTGTACATTGTTAAGTGTCATTTCAAGAATATACCGTGAAATTTATACGCGAAAATATCCACAAACAAGCCGGTGACGCGTTTTTCTCGAAACCACTTTTTCAAAGTTCGTGCTCACTGCCATTTGAAAACTACATGACCGAAAGTGTGTACCACGTTTGAAATAAATCGAGGATACGAGGCACCTAGATTTTTTTGTTCAACGGTACTTTTCGGGCCACCTTGTGGATATATATACATTCATAAAGTGCAAGACGTCCCGCCACATTTGAACGCAGCTACGAATTTATTCTCTCACCGATTTGCACAATTCAGTCTCGCCCTGTATGTGCACGGAAATGCTGTATTTGAAGCGAGGTACACAAATTAAAGCGGAAAAGCTGTTTTTAACAGCTACACCATTTCTCAGCAGGAAAATATAGATCCATGGATGGATGTACGAAGAGACGAGGGGAGTGTATCCTTCTACGAGGTCAGAAGAGGCGGAACGACCCTCGGTGAGAAGATTTTATATAGCAGTGCAGAAATTCGGTCTACACACATACGCGTATATATATATATATATATATATATATATATATATACAGGGTGTCCCATTTTAATCTTACACCTGAATTTTCGCGAAAAAATATTGCTCGGACGAACTATTGTGTGGAACAAAACTTCTAGGGATTGAAGGGGGACGTTTGAAAAAAATTTATTTGAGGAGCCAAAATTCAAAATGGCGGCGTTACAAAGGCTGACATGTTTTTTTCAAACGGAAACATAACTTTTTTTATTGCCAAAAAATTTGTCAGCTGAAAACTAAAAACTTTTGTTGAAAAAATGTTTTGATAAAGTTCATAGTTTTCAAGTGAGAACGTTTGATAAAGTTCATAGTTTTCAAGTTCTGGGTAACGCGAATGGTCTGCAACAGACTCAGCCATGCAACCTCCTACGCTTTCGCTAACGCAAATGCCGGTGGTAGGGACAATTAGACTAAATGTCTCACGGCAAGCCGCTCAATGTTGTATTTTCGAATGTATGACCACTTGAACAAAAAAAGAATCAAATTTTTTTGTTGAAAATTTTGGTTTTTTTGTTTTCAAATTTGGACGATATTTCATGAGAAAATTTTGGAGGAAAATCGATGAAAAATAGTTTTTTTCCATTTTGATAGCGTTTGTGCCATTTTCAGGCCCAAAAACGTGTTTCTTTAAATCCTTGACGAACTTTGATCACGATGGGTAGAAAAACACACACACACACACACACACACACACACACACACACACACAAATCCTGGATACATCTGAAATAATTGAAAATGATGTTCTCACTTGAAAACTATGAACTTTATCAAAAAATTTTTTCAACAAAAGTTTTTAGTTTTCAGCTGATAAATTTTTTGGCAATAAAAAAAAATTATGTTTCCGTTTGAAAAAAACATGTCAGCCTTTGTAACGCCGCCATTTTGAATTTTGGCTCCTCAAATAAATTTTTTTCAAACGTCCCCCTTCAATCCCTAGAAATTTTGTTCCACACAATATTTCGTCCGAGCAATATTTTTCGAGAAAATTCAGGTGTAAGATTAAAATGGGACACCCTGTATATATATATATATATATATATATATATATACACATGAGGTATGGGTTTAAATAGATACAGGGTGTCTTTATTCTATCAGATATTTTACCGAATGCACGTGATTGAAATTTGTATAAACGAAAAGAGAAAAGACTTTTAAATTGGTAAGTCCACTTCCAATGTGTAGTGCATGTTATATAATTACACGAGATTACACTATAAAGTATCCAATTACATAATTAAACAAAAAATGTATTCACATGAAGGAAAAGAAAAGCATTATAGTTGTAATCGAATTTAGATAATTTCAGAAAACGTCTCTTCCCTCAACTTCTTATATATTATTTGAACACTATAAAACAAAAAGATTTTGGGTGTTCAAAAAGTGTAATGTTGGCGAAATTTTTACCTTTTTTTTTATTGTAGCTTCCATTTCACTCAACAATTATAGCTACAGTTACGATTTCGGCCAGGTCGAGAACAAGTCGTTTCGAGAAAAACGCGATCGAAAGTTTTAACAACGTAATTTGTTATGCTGCCGGCTCTTACTAAATCGTCCATAACTTGGCAAATTTTCAATATTTCACCGTGAAATTTTGTTGACATATTTTTGAATATGTATTCTTTGAGAAAATGCAACAACAAAAAATCGATTTTTATATCCGTCACAGTGGCGTCCCGCCATAAGTTGTCGCAAATGTGACAACATATGAGAATGAGAATAGATGATGTTAACGCCGCGCACGATAATGTCATCGATTTCGACACATCGATGGTAAAAATGTCTCGCGAATAAATGTTTGAACAGAACGTAACGCGATTACGAAACTCGCGGCTATCTCGACGCCAAGTACGTCGCGTATTCGCGTGTCCGAGTCGCGCTTTCGATCTTGTTGTTCTCATACGCGACAAGTGTCGAAAAACGTTGCGCGCTGCCACTCTCGTTGCCGATGAGGGCACACACGCGGCGAAACTTTCGGTCCAACGCGAAACAAAGGAAAAGCACCGCGGGGAGCCGAGGGATTCTCGCACTCCCTGCACGCCTAATCGCAACTTTATGGTAGGAAATAAAAGCGTTATTCCGGATGGCCGGGAGGAGCGATCTCGTTGAATATTCGGCGAAACGAACTCCGAGTCTGTATGGAACATTTAACCCGACGCTCAAAGCGATGTACCGCGATTTATATATACACACATACACGTATATGCATTCGTAAGTATTCATATGTATACCGGGTGAGTGGCTAGAAAGGAGACATGCGAGAAGTCCTTGTAAATATTGAATTTAGACTACAAAGTCACAGGCGACATTTTCAAGCTTCGTCAAGGTCTCTATTTTGATCTGCTCAGTTTTTCAAATGGGTACGTGCCTAATTGTAAAAGTCGAAAAATCACGTTTTTAAAAAGTAATTTATTACGACAGTATATCTTCTATAAATGTTGTCTGCAAATTTCAAGGTGATCGGATCAAAATTGAGAAATTTATGGGCTGTTACGTTGACGCCCGTCCGACTGCTCGGAGCGTCGGTCGAAAGCTAAGGCGTTACCCCCACTTGTAGCGCAAAAAAGGCCTTTTTCATGAATTTTTTTAAAGAAAACTACAAAACTTTTTTAATCGATCAATATACCATCTTAAAGAACACATCTTGAAGAACTTTCAGTAATTTTTTTATTGAAAAATATTACATTGTTTAGTGGCAAATGGCCGTCAATGAAATAATGTTTTTATATACACGGTTTGCGGTGACCAACATTGCGGCGAAGTGGATCATCTGAAAAAAAAATGCGGATGGATTTAGTCAAATATAAGTATAAACTAGTCTTTAATCGAAGGATTTTAAAAAATATTCATTTTTCACAAAATGGCGGACAGTCAAAGTTAATGGTTCGATTTTAACGAAAAAAAAAATCGAACGATTAAAGACTACATTTTTATGTATTAAATAAGCCTGCAAAATTTCAAGAAGATTGGTTCATTAGTGTTCGAGTAATCTTGGTCACCGTCTTCAGAAATGCCATTTTGAGAAAAACGCGTTTAAAGTTTCAATTTCCGGTCGTTTACACAACGGATTCTTCTCTTTCAACGCACATATCTCAGTCAATTTTGTTCGAATCGAATTGAAATTTTCAGGACATATTCTCAGTTACTTATACTTCAAAAAAATGCAATAAAAATAATCGATTTTTTCAAAATTGCAAGTGGAGGTAACCCCTTAAAACGCTTTTTTTTTCGAAAGTATGTTTTCAAAGTCCGCGAGCAGAATATTTTGAAAAATACTGCATCGATTTTTCTGAAATTTTCAGGGCTTTTTCTAGATGTCTAAATGTAGTATTTATTTATTCGATGGATTTTTTTCGCTTTTTGATATTAGATAACCTCGTTTAAAAGGTCAAAAGACGTTTTCGAGAGGTGCTACACGGACATCGGCTGTAAATATATTACAATTAAATATTTTTTCACAAAAAAATGAGAGTGTTCTCGAGATGATACTTTTTCAAATACCTCATTTTTGTAGAAATTTATCACCACGATTTTCGAAAAAAGAATCCAAAGGCGAGCTGTTTTCGACTGTTGGGCATCACCCGTTACGTCCAAGTCCTCAAACTGATTTCAAATTTAATTCCACATTTTTAAAAATGCGAAGCTATATTTTTCAAAGCCCTCTTCCACTTCTCTTTTTAAAACAAATCCAATGACCTGTGTTGACCTTGGGAAAACATGGACGTATAAAAAATGAATAGAACGGGAACTAGTTCGAGGCGGATAACAAGCGCGGTATTTCCGGAACCAAATAACAATTTTTAATCGAACCACGTGTCAAAAGTGTTGCCTATTGATGGTGTAACATTTCCTCATGCGATTTTCAAACGATACGAGGATCTTTCGCCGACACCTCGGTTTCGAGCGTGCAATTTCTCGCCACTCACCTCGTATATTATTCCTGCATATACAGGGTGTCTCAAATGAAGTATGTTGAGCTTATATGTCCGAAAATACGGATTATCATAAAAAATGTTTCAAATAAAAGTTGTTTCGTTTCAACACAAAAAAAAGATTGCAACGTCAATTTAACCCAACGTAAAGCCTGACAGCTTTTCAAAACACTATGAATGAGTATTTTTTCAATTACGAGACTTTTCAAGCCTGACCACTGACAAAATACTCAATATAAAAATACTTATCCCTAGCGTTTTGAAAAGCTCTTGAGGCAAGCTTTAAGGATATCAAATAAAAAATTAGTGTTCTACGTAAAAATCTCAAAGTTAATATTCAGACGACCTCGCCATTTGTATCCAAGGTCAAATCGACATTGCTATCTTTCGATTCTCTCGAAACAAAATAACTTTTATACGAAACATTTTTTATTGCAATCCGTACTTTCTGAGATCCAGGCTTGTAACGCTACTCGAGACACCCTGTATAGACACGTCTATGCATACGTATATGCATGTATATTTATAAATATAAATATAAATATATATATATATATATGTATACATAATATATATATATATATATATATATATATATATATATATATATATATATATATATATATTGATATATGCAATACCAGTGTACAATAGTTATACGGCTTGCAACACGATTACCGTAGAACGCGCAGCCTCTCGCACCCCTTTTCTCGCAAAGGGATGAAGTGTATACTCAGCCTGCTCTAATCCCGTCCAAAACTGTGTCTGTTTGCGTTTCCACATACGCAACCGAAGCCCCCCTTAACGACGTATAGTTCTCGTCGAGGACGTTAAAACCGCGTAGTTTATATTTTCCTTCGGTTTTATATACTCTATCTGCTTGCATATCTCGTTTCGGAGATGGAACTCACCCTCAAAATGCCACGATACACACACACACACACACACACACACACACACACACACACACACACACACACACACACACAAATATAGTAGACGTTTAAACTGCGAATAAACACTCCGACGGGGCACTCTTTTTTCTCGAGTCTCTCGTTCTTCCTCAATACCCCGATAAAAAATGTTACTCCCGCGAAGAAAAAAAATATATATTTTTTTTTAATTCGGCTTACGGGTTGAGTTATTCGAGTTTTTTGGTTGTTTGAATAAGTTTTACGTCCTGAGGGAACTCGCGTGCAAGGGCACAATCAGTTTAAATAATTGTGTCTGCGATTTTTTTTTTCATTTTCTTTGCGTTTTTTCAGGTCTAGAATGAAGAGTTTGTAGTCGAAGAAGTTTAAGGGCGTTGAGCGGCATTACGGAGGATCTTGAAAGGTGCGGTTTTTGTTTAGACGTGGATATTTTAAATGAAACTAGAAACCAATTGTATCAAATGATGATTTATTTATAATAAGCATACATTACAACAAAAGTTATTTTGTGCTATTAAAAACACAAATAAAAAAGTTATAACGATTTAACTGTGAACTTTCGGGTAATTAAAGGAAAACGAAAAAAATCATATCTCATTTACCGTGATACTTAAGATGTCGGGTCTAAGGGTGAAAAAACTAACAAATGACCCACCCAATCCCGCCAAGAAACAAACAAACCCAAACAAACACACGTTGTATATATATAACTATATATATATAGAAAGAGATAGATATATAAGAGAGAGGGAGAGGGGGGGAGACATGACGTTTATATTCTCCGGTTCGAGAACTCTTCCTGCGGGAATAAATCACCGATATCGGATTTCCAACAAAAACGAGAAGAAAAGAAAAAAACGTTTCGCCGCGAAAAAACCTTAAGCTTCGCGGAAGAAAGGTATAAACGTGAACGAAGGTAAAAATCAACCGTCTCGTATAAGTCACGAGCAGGACGAGAGTCCGCGGCAATTTCATTTCGGAAATGCGCGTGAAATGTTCTCCTGTCCCGTAACGGGATCCAGCTCTCTCCCTCTCTCTCTCTCCCTCTCTCTCTCTCTCTTCTGGAAAATACGCCACCGTGAAAAACTTTTCCCGATAGAGTCATGCCGCAACAAAACGTGAAGCCATTTGTAATTCATGCGCGACGTGGCCTACCCCGCGCGTTCTTCTCTGCTCCCGTCCTTTATTGCCTGGCCCTCTCTTCGATGCATACAGGGTGGGTCATGAAAAATTTGACACTCGAAAATGAGACATTGCGAAGGGCCCTCGTCTCGTTCGGAAATCGCATGAAAAAAATGTTACGCCTTCTATGGACAACACATTTGACGCGTTGTTATATAGAAATTGTTATTCGTTTCCGGAAATACCGCGTTTGTTATTCGCCTCGAGCTAATTTCTGTTCTATTCATTTTTTTACATGTCCCGGTTGACCCCGTTTTTTTTATGAACACAAGTGGAAGAGGGCCTCCCATTTAATCCCTCGTTGACACACTTATATTTGGTCACGATTTTGACAGACTGGGCAAAGATGACTCGAATAGTACACGGAGAAAAATGCGGCATCAAATTCTAACACTGATTGCCAGAATTCTAATATTCAGTGCTAGAAAAGTATAGCAGTTTACTGCCAGTTCGTAATTCTAAGACTTGTTGTTATAGAAGTGTCAAAATGATTCTCACACCGTCCCGTGCAGAAATTTTGGCAGGGATACAGCTGGATTCTGACTTGTATCCCGGGCTCCCAGTCGTGATCTAGTCTGATATCGGATCAGATTCGAGGAATAAATGTAAGATCCGTAAACTGGATTCCATTAGGGATCCAGAACCGGATCCTTTAATGACTCTAAATAGATTCCCCATGGAATCATTGAGGAATCTGGGAAGGATCACGGGTGAAGACGGGCTGAAATAAAATGTCAAAAATGGAATTATGACATGTTAAATTTATTATAAAAATAAATAACATTTATAAAGTTTTGGTGCATTAAACTATCAGTAAAAAAAAATTGGTCCAAACCCCCATGGAAATTTATGTATGTAAAATATATGCAGAAAATATATGCTACGTATATGCTACGTATATATATATCGTTCGCATATATAGTGACGAAAAATAGAATAATACGTATATATTCTGTATATATGCACCAAATATATGACGCATATATGACCCATATATTTTAGATATATTTTTCTGACCAAAAAAATATATGCTACGTATAAACACTATATATGATGCATATATGAGGCATATACGACGCATATATTTTCGATATACTTTCAATGTATTTTTTTGTCAGAAAAATGTATAAAAAATGTACGCGTTATATATGACGCGTACATTTTTGATACATATTCCTGACAAGAAATATATGCTGTGAACAAACACTATTACAGTTAAACTTAATAAAACTTAATTTACAGTTAAAGTACACTATTACATATAAACAATATATACACCCACATGAAAATAAAATATATAAAAAATATATCGAAAAATATATAAAACATGTATTAAGTATAATTGGTTCGAAAAATTGGATATGCCAATTATATTTTTGGGCAAGAGTAAAACCTATACGATATATAAATATAAATCCATTTAAGATACATCTTAAATATATCAAACATACAAACTAAATGTATGTTTTATATATTTTAAATATGGTTGGTTAAGCAACTTGAGTAACAGATGACGTTGCAAATCAAAAACATCTTCAAGTCGGTATCTCGCGAAGACCTAGACGCACTAGCCGGAATAAATGATCGGACAAAAAAATTGAAGGTTATGTAATATCGTAATTCTATTCGATTATCGCTCTCTATGCGAACGCAATTAAGTAATTGATCCGATAATGTTAATTACTCTTGTAAATCCACATATTTCTCAAAAAACTAACTGTGTGTATTGTACGATATGTAGACGATACGAAAGTTAATTTAACAAGTAGAACTAGCTCAGTGGGGAAGGTCCCAGCTCATCACTCAGAAGTCCCGGGTTCGAAACCACCTTACGGCGTGTAAGCGTCTGATATGATTTTAATTTGAACCATTAATATATTTGAACCGCAAACACCATAATCGTAATTAAGGACAAGAAAAAAATATCGTAAAAGGGTGCAATGATGTAAATAACGTCATAACAAAATTTTTAAGAATATTTCAAGTATAGTTTAAATATATTTCAAGTATATCTTAAATACACGTTGAATATATTTCAATAATATTTTAAATGTAGTATGAACATATTTCAAGTATATTTTTAACGGAGTATGAATATATATCGTGTATATTTTAGATGTACTTTAAATACATTTAAAGTATATTTCAATTATAAGTCGAATACAGTTAAAATACATTTGTAGTATATTTTGAGGGTATTTTGAGTACATTGTAAGTATATTTTCAATATAGTTTGTGGCATATATGTATATATGTGGTATGCATGCAGTGTGTATGCAACATATATGCTAAATATATGTGGTATATATGCAGGGTAAATGCTACATATATCATTGATATATGGTACAGTGATATACAGTAATACCACGCATATACATGTCATATATAAAAACGTTACGAAAATTAGAATTTGGCACATATATGCAACATATATTTTCAATATATGGCATACATTTCACATATATTAAAATTATAAATAAAATAAATTTGCCGTATATTTTCGCGTATATAAATTTCCATGGGGGAAGATTCAAATGGCAGATCGCGCTCATCGCGAGATTTTGATGTGAATTAAAAAAAATTCACAACAAAATCTGTGAATGCAAATGTATTGACAAGAAATTGTAAATACAAAAAAATTCACAAAATTAGTTGTGAATTTTTTCGTATTTAAGACAAATTAAAATCAAATTCAAAATGATTAGATTAAAATTTGCGCCAAAAGTGAGTTCGTACGTATTTTGAGAGAAAACATTGCCTCGAGGCAAAGAAATTTTTGCACATAACTTTTTGTGCGAACATTTCTTTGCCTCAACACAATGTTTTCTCTCAAAATACGTTTACACTTGTGGTGTAAATTTTAATATAACTGTCGTGAATTCGATTTTTATTTTCTTCAACTTGAGGAAATTCACAACTCATTTTGTGATTTTTTTCATATTTATAATGTAATATTTGAAACTCACAACTTTTTTTGCAAAAATTTCTTTGCCTCGACGAAATGTTTTCTCTCGAAATACGTAAGATCTTACGGTTGGTGTAAATTTTAATCTAATCATTGTGAATTTGATTTTAATTTGTCTTAAATACATGTTTATACCCACCGACATGTCGGTGGGTATAAACAGAGACTTATTCCCCAAAACCGGTATCCCGGTTAGAATCCAACTTGCATCAGTATCGGAATATGTACGACGACGATGGCATAATTTTGAAAATTTTGGCATCACGTGTATTTTCGGTATTACTATGTAATTCCTATCTATAGATAGGAATTTTATAGATAGGAATCTATAGACAGAAATTCCTATCTATATATAGGAATTCCATAGTAATACAGAAAATACACGTGACGCCAAAATTTTCAAAATGATGCCATCGTCGTCGTACATATGCCGATACTGATGCAAGTTGGATTCTAACCGGGATACCGGTTTTGGGGAATCCATGACAAATCCTGATCGGGATTTGATCGGACATAGGGTATCCCGGTCAAAACTTCTGCATGGGTTTTTGTAAAATACCACCCTTTATTACACGCTATATTTTCATGTGGATTTTACTATACCTATAGCATTAATCTTCGTGTATGTACAGACTTCACTATACGCATAGCATAAATCTTCGGCGTATAGCGAAAAATATTACGATGTTATTAGTAAAATGTGACTCTTTATACCGTACTTTTTGTAGAATACTGGAAACTATTTGTTCCAACCACGTGGGCAAAATATTTTTTGAATACTACAAAAAATCACAATATGCCGAATAAAATGTATTATTTGTATCAGTTTACGTGCCATATCGTAGGTTAAAATTTAAATTTCTCCATTATTACTATACCACAGTTACAATTTTTATCTTCCATTCAATACTTTTTCATATTTAATGATATTTTTTTTAGAAGCATAGTATTAATTCTAAACTTCGAGGCCCCTGTTTTCTCCGTGTACTTTATCCACCTGTCATTAACGACCCTCCAGTCGGTTTACATTAAAAAAATCTGGGATATACGTTAAATCCTTCTAACATATCTGCACGATTGAAATTCGGAAAGTATAAAATTTAATTGTTGCAATGAATTATCGAAAACTTAAACTTTTGGGAAAGTGAGCATTTTATTTCAAATTCGTGCGGGTCAAATAGATCCAGTGTGTCAACACAGAGTTAAAAAACGTGGAATTGAATTCGAAATCAGTTTGAGGGCGTCGACTTGGAAAAAAAAGAACTGAGCAGGCCCAAATGGAGACATTAACGGAGACTCAACATTTTGGCTGTAAATTTGGGATCGAAAATTGATATTTATACGAGTTTTCGAGTGTCTCGTTTTTATCAACACACCCTGTACACAAATGCACATATACACATACATATATATAAACGTTTGTATAAAAGATGTGATGTTTCGCATTATGAGCTCTCTCGGGCCCTACTCGACGTCAAAACTTCGGATATTTCGCGTGCCAAACGTTTCTCCCACGTCAACTTTCGTCCGCGCGTGTCTGACCATCCACGTCGTTTTCCACTCGTTCCTTTCTCCCCCGTCATTCGTGCGCAACTCATCTCCTTAGCCCCACGCCCCTCCCGGCTCGCCAAACCTTATGGTTATCCGAAGCTTTTCGTTTCCTCAGCTCTTCCCGCGGAAAATGATAAGCTCGTTACGCGTACGCGAGGCCATTCGATTTTTCTCCCGCGTTTTCCTTCGGACCTTGCCAGCGCGAAATAAAATCAATTTCGTTGCATCGCGTGCCTTGACGGATCTCCCACGTATACACCTCCTATTCTCGTAGATCTTCTGTTTCTTTCGTTCGCCCAAGAGCAGTGATAAACGCGATTATAAAAATGCCCGTTCACTCGTCCGCGCGGAAAAGTCGAGAATTGCGGAAAAATTGAGTTACCGCGATTGCACGAGGGACGAGGATTTTTCCTTTTTTTCTTTTATATATATGTGTATATGGATATACAGGGTGATTATGATTAGGTGGCTATGTGTTTTTTGACGAGGAGATTTCGCCACCGAAAAAAGACATTTAAGGGTTCTCCAAATTTCTTTTGAAAAAAAAATTGTGCGTTTTTACGAGGAGTAGTATTGCCCAAAAAAATTGTAAAAAAATTCTAATTCCATTCTGACTTTGGCCAGGGTCCAATTTGGAGTGGAAGGGCTGAGGCCCAGGAGCACCCACAATCCAATTTTTTCGGTGAAATTTGAGGACGAATAGCATACAACCGTTCGTAAAAAGAACCGCTCCAGAGATCCGACAAGTATAAAAAAAAGTTGTCACACTTTCGTGGAGCACTTTTTAAAATAACATTTTGAAGCGTTTTTTTATACAAAATAATAAAAATCACAGAACACAATTAATTCTCTATAAAAGAACATATTCCGTGGATTATAAATAAAAAAATGTACCGTGGATTTTAATTAATTTCTGAAAATTTTGCGGTGCATCCAGAAGAAGAATTGTTGACACATGTTATTTTTAAACTTGCTTAAAAATGCCTATGAAAGTTTGAATACTTAGCGCCAGATGTTTAAACCAACCAGTATATTTTTATGCTATTTATTTTTAAAAATGACTTAAAAAAGTTTATCTTTAAAGTTTACTTTTTTTTAAATCGTAGAATCCATTGTCGGGGTTTTCCCCCTTATTACATTGTGGCCGCAGCTGACTTCCCCCTCTGTATCGCATTCACTGACATTTTTGCCATGGGTACAGGGAAACTGCGGAAAACCTATACCAATACAGCCGGTCCCCGTTTCGCCTCCCAGTTTCGGAGCTAGTCGCGCTTTGTCGAGAAATAAATCACGGGCTGCAGTCATACACACGTACTTTAAAATTGCGTAAATGAAACGAAAAAAGTGTAATTCGTAAGATCAACTCATGTGTAGTGTATAGTATACAATGACACTATATTACATTATAAAGCATATAATTTTACACTACGAAAAAATGAATTTATCCATATGAAAAAAATGATTTAAAAAATAATTTTACACTACCAAAAAAAAATGAATTTATTAACATGAATAAAATGGACAAACATTATAATGGTAATGGAATTTAGCTGATGTCGGGAAACGTCTCCTTCCGTAACTTCAAACAACGTACGTTGTTTGAAATAATCCTATTTTTTCACAAATAAATATTTAACGGGGTATCCCTCTCTTGAAGACCAATTTGAAGGATCAGAATGATGAATTTTTTTCTAGTTACACATTGGTTGGAATAAATTTATATTTTTCCAGCACGTTGTACACATGTTTGTGGTGACAACGTAGTTTTTTTCGGAAGAAAATATTCCAAAGTATTCGTGGTGCTGCAGTTGTCGTTGCAGTCCTCCAGCGGCGAGACCCGAAATGGCGGGATATCTACCAGGCTCAAATTTAATTTGAAACGAAACCAAAAAAAAAAAAAATTCTCCATATATATCCAACTGGCTATGGGTTCACGATCCACTTTTCGAAACTTCGAAAAATACGAAAAATGACAGTTTCTCCAAAGGGAACCTCATTTTTGTCTTGAAAAACAGTATGCTTAAGTCATGCTTATTAACAAATGGTTCATCCAATTAAAAAATACGATCGTGAACCGAAAATGACTACTGTTTAAACGCTAACTGTGCAAATTTACGTCAAGAGTGTAAAAGTTTCTCAAGATATCAATCCCGCTGGGTCAAGATATGTAGTTTCGAGATAATCGCGTTCAAAATCGGCGTTATTTAAGGGGTTACGTGGGTTTAAAAATATTCAAAAATCCATTTTTTTTTAATTTTATTATCTAATAGTACTAATTTTAATTTTAATTTTTTTACTACTTTAAATTTTATTATCTAATTTTATTAAACTAATTTAAATTTTATTATCTAATAGTAGTAATATGTCTAGAATATGATTCCAAAGTTTTAAGTCAATCGGAGCAAAAGTCTAGGACAGAGAGCCTTGGGGAATTCCCCCCGTTGGGACAGACCGGCGGGGAGCGACGCAGGTAATCGCATTTTTCTCAAAACACTATTTTTGATGTCGGTGGACATGATTTCTCAAAAACAAATGCATCGATCTTATTGAAATTTTGCAAACTACTTGAAAATAGCATTGACTAGTGATTGAACGAAGGTTTTTTTTCGATTACAACTAATTTTACAAGGCTAATTTATCGTAGTGTCAATTGTACCAAAAATTGAACTATTATGCATACAATTCTGCCACAAACTCAAATTTCAATTTGAAAATAAATCCTTCGTTCAATCACGAGCTATACTTATCGACTAACAGAAAAATTTGGTTTTTCAATTTCAGATAAAGCTATCATGAGTTATCCTGATTACCACGAGGGTACTTTTTTTCAGGGGTCTCCGGAAACCAGGTCCCATCGGCTGAATTTCCCAAATTTTTGGATGAGTTAAAAAAAATTCATGAAATGTTGCTCTTTTATGTGCTGAACATTTTGGATAAAATAATTTATATTACATTTTTTTTAGTAGAGAAAATGTACTTTTCTTTGCGTCCAAGCCTACGTAACCCCTTAAACTTCGTCAATTTTTAGAATTTCAAGGTCCAGTTGGTCTTAAAATATTCTTGAAAGTTCACACCATAATAATATGCAAAAAAACGATTTTTTTTAAGTTTCTAGAGGGATACCCCCTTAAATACTGTATACAAAGTTGAGCTTGTTTGAAAAATAATTAAGGGTCTCCCACTTCTTCATTGCCCCAGGGCCTACGTTCCTCCTACTAGGAAGAAAACTGCTGAAAAACTTTTCTCTAAATGAAATGAAATTGCATTCGTCCACTTTGAAACGCATCTTTAAACATATTTTTCTCCGCGGCGGGATGCACAAAAACAGTTCCTCAGAAGTGTTTCGTACTCCGAATTAAATTACCTCCATTCTGCTATACCCAAAATGGAATATCGATTTTTCCCAGAATGCCCAATTTTCTCTGGCGAATATGACTCGTTACAATAATACACTATATTTTTGTTTCGAACAGGAGTTGAAAAACCATGAAAAATCATATTTTTCCCAATCCGAAAATCTCCACGCAAGCCCCTTAAAAATCACATGGCCACCTTATTATGATCACCCTATATATGTGCGTGTCTGTTCGAGGAGCATAATTTGTCACGTACCATCGTCGAACTTATCGAGGAGGAGAGACATCTCTCCTAGACATCAATTATTTGCCGAGTTTATTGGACGATCTCGCCTTTGGTACGTGAGATTATTGCCGTGTTTGCACGACGCTCTAATTCGTTACGTCGGGCACGTACAAAATACTCGTATAGGCAGAAGAAAAAAATCATGACATTTCCTTCGATTTTACAGAGATGCTTTTCGTCCGAGGATTTCGGAACAGGCGGAAAAATATAATTGAGGGAATATTCGCATTCTTTCGATCGAGGGACGTTGAAACGAGTATGTTTTTTGTGTGTTATTTCATGGTAGGCTTACGACGAATTAGATCACCAGTGTAGTGGAGATTTTTCATGATTCGTTTGATTTATTTCCTTGTGTATCCGGGTGTATTTATTGCTCATTTCGATCAATGAAGCGATCGATATTCATTCGAAATTCAATAAAGGATACAGGAATCAATATGAAATTGTTCGTATTTATCGAATAAGTTAAAATAAAAAACCGGGGTAGATTTTTTTTTTCGCGTAACTCGAAAAAGGGCACGAATTGACGAATAGATAGATAGAGAGAGAAGAAGAGAGAGAGAGAGAGAGAGAGAGAGAGAGAGAGAGAGAAACAGAAAGAGCAAGAGGGACGAGAACAGACACAGAGGAACGTGGAAGGTCTGCGAGCTCGATTCTGAGCTGGAGGCAACGGCGCACTGCCCTCTGTACTTACCGTGAAATGAATCAAGTGCCCTGCTTTCAAGATGGGCAGGTGCTTATTACTTACTTTGCTGGATAACCCTTTACCCCTCTCTCCGATACCTTTTTCTCTCTCGCTCTCCTTCTCTCTCTCCCTCTCCTTTCTTTTAAGCTTGCGGAAATATATCGTGTTGTCTTCCATAGTGTAGGCTGGTAACTCCAAAGGGCCAGTATATACACGCGCGCATGTATATGCATTTACACACACATACACTCATATAGTATTACATTGACGAAGAAGCAGACGTTGGATTGCCGACGCACTTCGGAGTATAACGAACTTCGCGATTCTCACCCGCCCTCTATATATCCTCACGAAGAAACCTCCCTCGCCCTCGGGTCATCCGAAATTCTCGCTCTCTCGGTCTTCCCCCCTTTCTCGAGGTCCTGCTTCGACTTTATAGCTCTGTCTCTTTTCTTCCGACTCTCTCTCTCTCTCTCTCCCCCTCTCTCTCTCTCTCCTCTCTCTCTCTCTCTCTCTCTCTCTCTCTCTCTCTCTCTCTCTCGCTCTTTCGGTTGCTCTCGCGACTTCTCGGCCTCGTACACACAATCCACAGACACAGACGCACGCGTAACGACTCTCGAGCATTGCTCGAAGTCACGGTAATTTTCGACGATTCGCGGCTACGTACGCGGCAACCACAAGCCTGCAGCGTACCGGGCCCGCGCGCACGTAGACAGTGTGCATTTTGAGGGATTCAATGTTTGATGCTTATTTGCCCCGTGAGGACGCAGTCGCGTGCACCAACCAAATACCTCCGGGCCATCTATAATTCACCGAATAAATGAGGAATTGTGCAACGAGGAGAGATAGGGCGGACGAAATGACGAGAGACGGAGGAAAAGGGACAAGTCTGCATTTATCTTCGATCCGCCGACTGCGAAGGGGGATCGCATGGAAACGACGAATTAGAGGCGCGAAAGCCTTCGAAAAAATTGAGGATTGTATTTACTTAAGATTCTCATCGAATTAGATTAATTTAAGAAGATGTCAAAATTAAGAGCGAGAATATTTAAGTCGTGGAAAAAAATAATCTATAATGTCAAAATGTTAGAATATTTAATTTCGAAGGATAATAACAAGTTGTGCAAACCCCTTAATAACGTTTTCAATTTTAGTTTAAGGGGCTTCATCTATCTAGAGCCTTAAACATGGTCGAATTACAATATTTTTCTTGGGAAACGGTTGGTGAAAAAGAAAAGCTTTTCTTAACACAAAGGTACATATATTGAGAGGCTTCGAAAAAAAAAACACCAAAAATTCAGAAAAACGACAAAAAATGGTCGCCAGCAGATGATGACATTTTTCGCGACGTTTAGCGGTGGACACTCTCCAGCTTAAACGGTCCATCTGAAATCTACAAAACAAACGGGTTATTCAAGTTCATAATAAATACAAGTCGATTATTAAAATCATTTTTTTAATCAACGTGGCGACGAAATGAAACTCGAGTGAACAAAATCTCTAAAATAAGTTATAATTTTTACGTAACTATTGAAAAATGAAGATCGATTTTTTTAAAGTGACATAGCCAATGACCTTTGAATGTTTCTCATCGTATCTCCTGTTCATTTGGAAACAATCTATGAGGTGGTTTTCGAGATACCATGTCCACCGACTGTGAAAACAGTGTCTCGAGAAAAACGCGTTTAAAGTTTGAACTATGGTGCTGCTACCGCTGAAATTTTCAGGTAATAAGGTAAAAGGTGATATTATTGAAAAAAAATATTTTTGGAAAATGCCATTTTTGACCCACCTAGGTAGTTGTAGCTCGTTAAAATAAGTTTTCAAAAATCCAGGAAATATGCATATATTTTTTGTTATTCTGC
Organism: Ophion obscuratus; assembly: GCA_964007375.1. NCBI lineage: Eukaryota > Metazoa > Arthropoda > Insecta > Hymenoptera > Ichneumonidae > Ophion > Ophion obscuratus. Next base: position 56,332,827 of record OZ023317.1, read on the forward strand.
TTTAGGCTTAAATTTGTTTGGGTTTTTGTGTTGCTTGCAATCAGTTCGAAGGATCATGTTAGCCAATTTTTTTCATTTGCGTCGGCGTTTCTGAAGGTCCAAAAAAGGTCGAACGGTTTTTCGATGGATCCTGAAGGTTTTATGAAGATGTAAGAATGTCAAATAAAACTGCACCCCTTGTAACTTTGTCAAAATCCCTAGATTTGATTATTTTTATTTCGGGAAAAAAAATTATATGCATAATTTCGAGATATCAAAGGCGCAGTCCACTTTGGACCCACGAAAAAAGGCTATTTTCGCGATTTTTTTTGAGGATTTTATAAAAGATATGAATATAAAAATTGTTGGGCTTGATAAATAAAGTCTGGAAATAATTTCAAAAAAATTAATTAATTTTTATTCATGTTTATGTACAAAAACGCTTCAAAAATAGGTGGGCTAGGTAGCTCCATCACAACTCGGCAACGGCTTGTCTGGAACAAAAAAATTCAAGTCCATTAGATTCATTATGACACCAGCGACGAAATGACCCTCGGTTATAAAGTTGTATCAAAAAATTAAAAAATGACAGATAAAAAACGAAAAAAGTAAAAAAACGCGTTTTTTCGCAAAAAAAGAGTAAAAATCAAAATTTTTAAACCATTGAGGGTCATCTTATTGCGAATCATGTTTACACTATCCGCTTCAAATTTCAAGAGAATCGGTTTATTATTTTTAGAGATACGATTGAGCAAGATTTTGAAAACGTTGTTTTGAGAAAAACGTGTTTGAAGTTTATATTATGAGAAACTCTTACTTAAACTCAATCGGCAATTCCTGCACCGTACAAAATCCCTTCTGATTGCTCATCATCGTCGATTTCTTCAAGTCGATGATTAATCGACTTTTTGAAATTTTCAAAGTGTACTGGCCCCTTAAAATGTGAGTTGAAAATTAGTATTTCATTTAGCCAATCAAACATGCAGTTAATGACATATGAAGAGTACGAGGTGATCTCAAAATACTGCAGAGCGAGGAGAGATTGATTGATTGATTGATTAACGGATTGATTGATTAACAATATTTATTTCGCCTCAGTATACTACAAAAATATTCACAAAACTAATCGCAGCATCAATATTACTCCAATACGAAAAAAATTGCGAACCCATCTCAGCACTAATATCGAAATAACAACACTTATCAGAACTAACCAAACCGCCAAAATAATAATAACTTGCTGATATCGCACACGTGAAATTTTCCTCCAACGAGGCATCGATTCTCCTAGATAATATTTACGACCGTACCCCGCTATACACACCATTACACCGATAAATTCCTTGCAATTTCGAGAGGAGTTAGTTACATACCCTGTACGAACGAGGACAATGTGAAGGGAGAGTGTAGGGTCTAAGAGTGTCCCTTCTGGGCAACGTCGCACGAGGTGAAGGGAAGTGGGGGGGGGGGGGGGGGGGGCAATATGTGTACACATTTAGCGAGAGACCGAATATCCTGGCGGTCTCTCCTTCCTCTCCCCCTTCTCCTCCACGGTGCTCTCCTCCCTAATGGCTCCGCGGCCCAGCCAGTTCCGGTTGTACTTTCAGAAATCGCTCCGGGCGGCCATTGTCTCGGTTTATGCGCGCGGGGATATCCACTCCTCTTACCTTCGTGTACACCGCCCCCTGGACCATAACCTCGTCGTGCGTGCATGCCGGGTGTAAGAGGCTCTTGCAGCCTCCCCCAAGGACTCGTCGAGGCTTCTCGACTTCCGTCGATCGTTCGCACTCGATCGGTCCTACTCGTAGATATCTCCGATTGGTTTATCGTCGCTGAGTCAAAACTACACTCTTAGCTTCGTAAAGAAATTTTAGCAAGATGCGAGGCGGAGCAAAAATTTCGAGTATATTTTTCTATCCGATGAATTTGTGCGGTATTAATATTATTGTAGATTGGAGAAATCTTTTTTTATATTACTTATTTATTAGTGTGTGTATATATGTTGTGGATAATTTATTTACGTATTTACATGCACGTGAATAAATCATGTCGAACAATTTCTGGAATCAACAATTATATCAATGTATAGTTGATTATTATTATCACTGATTTTAATTATCTATGTATATTTTGTTTATATTCTATTGTTCTTATCATTGATATATATATATATATACATATATATATATGTGTACATACATATATCCATTTTTACATATTACATGTCATTGACTTTCATATATCTTCTGATAAGCACTTTCCTTTTATAATATATGTATTGGAGTGGCCGTTATTTTGGCTTCGGTAAAAAAATTTAACGTCTAGCAAAAAAACTAATCAAGATATAAAAAAAAAATCTCTGTCAAATTTGAAAGCGCTGGGATAAGGAGAACACGTGCCACCGAGCAGTTTCATTTTTAAAAATTCATGCATTTTTTTTAATGGCTGCACTGAAATATTTATTAGTCTCATAATATTAATTAAAAATCTGGAATTGGGTACATTGATTATACATATTAAAAGTTACAAAATATATTATTTACTGATTTTTTCCATCAATCACGTACCGCAAATCCGTACCTCTATATGAAATATTACGTAAGTAACAGCTGTTCTTCTATGAAATGATTGAAGTAGAGTACATTTGATTACGTTCAGAATTTTTTTTTTGATATTCGGCGACAACTTGAAGAACAAATTGCTTTTAATCTTCATCATAAGTCAATCGATTGTTATAATCGGTGATACGTTTGATACCTCGCTCCCCTATATCATTACAGACTCTTATTTTTTTTTTTATCAATTGCGCGCCCATTTGATTACTCTCGTTCGAGTCCAAACAGATACATCGGTGTCGAGAAAAGTACAATAAATTTTAAATCGTTCAAAAAACCCAATAGATTCGGCACTAATAAAGAAATCAATGTCTTTATCGAGCAGAAAAGTAAAGTCTGATTGGAAAACCTGATACCGTTTGGAACCGAATCGTGAAATCGATATAAATTTGCAGAAACGTAAAGATTTCACGTGTTATATTTGTGTTCTATGTCCAACAATGGCAAACAAACTCGGTCGGTAAAAAATGAGCGGACGAAGCGCCACGACCAAATTTCGAACTATTTGTCTGCACTATATTTTGTATTATCGCCACTACAGTTGGAAAATCTTCTCGTAGGCTCAAGAAAAAAAATATCATTTTGAAGCATTCAATACACGATTATTACATTATTATTTGTATAAAAAATTCGCTCCGATAATTAATTCACTGCTTTGATTTCCCGCCACAATGAGGCCAAACCGCCACGTCCGTTTTCAAATTTGCTATTAATTTTTACATCTACTCACTACTGTACATAATTGATGGAAAAAGATCAGTAAATAATATATTTTGTACCTCTTCAATGTACCCAATTCCAGATTTTTTAATTAATATTATGAGACTAGTGAATATTTTAGTGCAGCCATTAAAAAAATGCATGTATTTTTGAAAATTAAACTGCTCGGTGGCACGTGTTCTTCTTATCCCAGCGCGTCCAAATTTTACACAGATTTTTTTTTCGTATCTTGATTACTTTTTTTGCTAGACGTTAAATTTTTTTGCCGAAGCCAAAATAACGGCCACCCTAATATATATATACTTTCCTTTTTTATATGCTAATATACTCATATTATACATTACTCATTATCATAATCTACTTTTTACATACTTAATGTTCATTTTTATATAATTTCTATATTATTTTAACTATGAATTTCAATAATAATAATAATATCGAAATTTGATCACCATACTATTCACCCTCACCGTCCTACAGACACTTCAGAATATATTTTCCGATTTTCCATGTCATATTTTTTTCTTTCCACCTTAAATTTGTCAGTCCCTGACGCTTTCTATCCCGGCATGGAGAGCCAATCGTACACATCTCAGTTCAGCGAAAGCACAATATAACGACGATGCAACGCGAGCACACTCGGTATAAGGCCCGTATAGCCAACACCTAATTACACACCACCCGTCGTGGTATAATTCGAGAGACATATGCGCCGATAAAGGGCGAGCCAAGGAAGTACATATGCGGAGGGATTCTTGCGGCAGTGTGATTACGCCCATCAAACCCAACCTCTTCCCTCTTCACCCCTCACCGGTCCCCCACCTTGAACTTCGGCCCCATATTCGATGCGTAAGTATACACACTTATTATGGGCCTACTCGAGACGTCGTACCGACACAAGACATACCGGGGAAGAGGAATTTATGTACTATATACTTTGCCCACATTATATACATATATATATACACATACATACATGTATGAGTATATATAATGTATGTACATATGGTGTATATATATATAAATATACATATATATATATATATATATATATATATGCATAAAATACTTGTGTGGTCGCGTTGATGTTGTAAGCGAGAAAGACGCGTGCCCCGGGGCAATGATTTCGATCTCTCGAGCTATAACCGCCCTTCCGGAGAGAATTCATATATGCAGACCACGAAAGTATCGTCCCTCCGAGGCGCATTGGTCTCTCTCTCTCTCCCTCTCTCTCTCTCTCTCTCTCTCTCTCTCTTTCTATCACACACACACACACACACACACACACACTCACACATGTGGCAATGAAAATTAAGTACGTAAAACGGGCCTATCGCTTCTCGATCTTCATTTTATATATATAATAACTGTAAGGGACGTAAGGGCCGCTTTGTTTGTAATTTTTTAATTTTTAGAAAATTTCATCTGAGATCGTTGATATTAATGGTATTTATTTCGCGAACCCAAATATTTAACAATCAAATCACTTTTGTTTACAATGAAGTAAAGCCGAGTATCTTGGAAACATTTCAGGCCAAGTTCCCGAACATTGAAAAAAAAATGCGACTTACAAATTGTCCAATTTATACGACACTCTATGGAGATGACGGGAAGACCACATTTCTATACAATAATCCATACTCCAAATAACTCTGAACTGTTCTACGCATGTAAACATTTGCAAAGATTCCGTAACAATAAAAAAGGGGGTCACCGAATGCTGGAAGAAAATGTTAATGATACACTGTATCATTGTATAGGAAACTTAGAAAAATGTGAGAAAGAAAAAAAAAATAGTCGCGGAAACTGCGAGCGGTCAAACAAATTTAGAGGTCGCTCAAGCCTCCCAAAAATTCAAATTTTCATCAAGAATCGATTTTTCTTCCACTTGTCACCCAAAAATTTTACGCTTTATAATTTTTTGATTAACCTCGCGCAAGCTCTAGCCGGCCAATGAATATTTAGTGGTTGCTCAAGAGTCTCGAAATTTGAAATTTTCGCAATTTTTTTACTGTTCGCACTCATAAATTTGGAGCTTTGTAAAATTTTCAAAACAATTTACCTCACACCTCTAACCCGATAAAACGACCTACAATTTTGTTTACGGTCAAGAGCTTTGAAGAATTATTTTATGACAACAAAGATTATAATTCTTAGGTTAGAAGTGTTAAGTTATAGAATATAAAACAAAGTTAAGTTTTAAAATTTTACAAAGCGTCAAATTTATGAACGGGAAGAGTAAAATAAAAATCGAAAATTGGAAATTTCGAAGCTCTTGAGCGACCACTAAATATTTTTGACGGCTCGCAGCTTCCGCGACGATTTTTTTTTCTTTGAAGATAATTGGATAGTGAGAGAAAAGAAAAAATAGAGCTCAAATTTGTGCCACCCTAATGCACGTACATGTATCTGTAAGTATTTACATAGCGAAGATCCCCGATTTATCGGCAACTGGCGTTTTGGAGAATCAGATAATATGATCGCACGCGCGACAATGTTATAGACGCGTGGATGTTGGAGCCTGGCGCGTAGTATAAAGCTTCTCGAATAATAGGGGGAACGATTCGATCGCGTATTAACCCTCTTTACGCGTGCTCTGGCCTGGAGCATGTGCTGGAGTCTGCGGGCCTAGGTGAGAAATCGGCGCACGGTGTTGTCAATGGCTTTTGCTTTATTTTCGAACAGTGATTACATATGGTGTAGAAAAAAGTACAATTGGAAGATAAATATACAGGACAAAAAAATAATATAAATTTAATCGACGTATCAATATAATGCGAATAATAATGTTAATATAATTCATAAGTAAATATGAAAAAAAATTTAATAAATGTTATTTGGAGACTAGCCTAGTAATATAGTAAAAATTTAGCGTGCCCCCGCCGGGATGAATATCCGGAAAAATACACGTATTACCTTAATTATTGCTACTTTGGTAGTAGGTACGGAGAATAATGATGAACAATAAGGAGAAGTCGATTTTTCGAAAAAAGTTAGAGGTATGTTACCACTTGAATATAAATGTAATAGAAATAATATTTTATTACAAAGCAAATTCGTAATGAATTAAATCATTTTTTTGGATACTTCGAACAGAAAAAAACAGATATCTTACCAAAGATGTTCAAAGTCACGTGTCGGCAAATAAAAAATATTGTCATTGCAATAAGTAAAAAGTAAACGTATAATAATCCTTGATAAATAGTAGTTGAATAATTGAAATAGTAAAAAAAATAGTGAAAAATTATAATAGTAACGTAGTCAAATAAGTAAATGTATGATACTCTTTGGAAAAAAATCTATGAAGAGTAAAAAGGTATTAATTTTTATTATAGCAAATAAGAATAATAGCAGAAAATTATAATAATTTAATAATAGCAATGTAGTAATAATAAATAGTAACACAGTAAAATAAATAAACGTATGATGAACTTTGAAAAAAAAATGCATAAAAATTATTGCAGATCCGTGACCCTCTTGAATTTGTTCGTAAAACACACACATATATATGAGGCGTTCCATACCATTTCGAACGGTCAAAAAGTTGTCCACTCTTAAAAAAATTAAAATTTTGTCAAATTATTTAATTATGTGAAAAAAACAATGTAATTTTTTTCAAAATTTTTGGATCGCATTTTCTCGAGGTTTTCAAAATTTCAAAATTTTCAAAATACCGTTCTATCTCGTTCGTATTTGATTTAACAGAAAAATGTTTAAGACAAAAAAGTTGCAATTTTACATGAACTTTGTGAAAAAATTTTGTTTTGAATTTTTCGAGTTTAAAAAATGCCCATTTTCACCAAAATTAAACAAACATTTTTTTTTCGGTCGGTATGTCACTTTTGATTTTTCGCAAAAAATTCCAGAAAATACTCTGAAGTGTGTATAGTAACACTTATTTTTTTCAGAGTGGCTCGATTCGTTGTTGCATAAGCCCACCCGCCGTATTCACCAGACATTGCTCCCTCTATAATTTATTTCGATC
>OZ023317.1:56345125-56382625 GCA_964007375.1 Ophion obscuratus
CGCGCCCGAAGAGCGCTGAGAGCGCGCACAAGTTTATTATTCGAATGTAAAAATATATACAGGGTGTCCCAGAACTGAATGCGTTCCCTAAAATGGGGGGGGGGGGGGGGGTTTGGAGTGAAATTCTCAGTCAATTGATTATTCTCAAGCCCCTATTATTCTCAGTTAATTGATTATTATCAATTTGTAAAGGCGGGAGCACCTGATTGGCCCGCCTTTAAAAATTGATAATAATTCAGGGGTTGATCTGAGACCCACACATGCTTATATCAATTGACTGAGAATTTCACCCCCAACCCCCCCCATTTTAGGGAACACATTCAGTTCTGGGACACCCTGCATATATATATATATATATATATATATATATATATATATATATATATATATATAAAGGTATGTATGTATATGTGTATACAGTACCGTTCAAAAGTTTTCGAGCACTGGATAATTTCAAAATTTTATAAGAATAATATCATTCATTTTTTTTCTTATCTTACGAAGATAATATATAGCTCTTTAAAATGAATTATGTTATTCCAATATAATTTTACAATTATCCGAAAATGATTAAAACTTTTGACCAGAACTGTGTGTGTGTATGTGTGTGTGTGTGTGTGTGTGTGTGTGTGTGTGTGTGTGTGTGTGTGTGTGTGTGTGTATTGTGTAATTTTGTCGATGAAGAGTATTTATACCTACCGACTGAGCAGAGATTGGCCTGTGTAAATCCATGTGCCCATTATGCCTTTTTTCCTTTTTCTTCCATCTTTTTTATTTTGTTTTATTAAACATTTTAATCTCTCTCTCTCTCTCTCTCTCTCTCTCTCTCTCTCTCTCTCTCTCTCTCTCTCTCTCTCTCTCTCTGTCTCTCTCCCTTAATGCCACTCATTCCTGTCAAAGCTAGTACGTATTGCATATACACATAATTTACGAGTCGCCCCCATTTAGTGTGTAGCCTCTGTCTACCTCTCGATAATTTACATATTCCCACCATATATCGCAGAAGTTAATCCGCTGCTACTCGTACTGTTTGAATATACGTGCAAGTATTTCCAAGTATACATATATTTTTTCATACAAAACATATATAAATACCGAAACGGCGTGGGCATATATATATATATTGACTAATGGAAAAAGCTTACGAGCTATAGGTAGGAAGAATTAAACGTGAAAAGCTTTTTAAGCCGCTCACTGACGTAAAGCTTTATTGTTATAAAAAAAAAAAGAAAAAAATCGCAGCCTCGGAGAACGCAGTAATGATTCAAATATATATGTATATCCACATATACATATGTAAGCCTCTGCATGTGGCATGGAATTTTGAAGTTTCTCCGATTTTGCTTTCCGATGTATAAATACATTCCGCTACTTTTGCATCCAAACATGTTCTGTTCCGTTTTTCTTTCTCTCTGTATTGAGTTGGTTTTATTGTTATATTCTTTTTTTTTTCAAATGAGGATTTTATTTTCGAGGACGTGTTTTTTCTGCAGTATTAGTAAATCCAATCTAATCTCTCTTTCCTTCTCTCTTCGTGTGCGGGAAAGTACTCGCGAGTGCCTTTCGGTTAAAATTAGAGAGTCAGTAATTATTTTTTGGATGTTGTATTTTCTTTGTTTTCTGTATTTTTTTGTAATTAGTTTTTTATATTTTGTATTTTGTATTTCATGCCAGAGGACAATTAGTCCTAGTGCATAAATAAATAAATAAATAAATCAATCTCTCTCTCTCTCTCTCTATACATGCACACACACACACACACACGTGTGTGTGTAGATATATACACTAGGCGCAAAAATTGAAGTATAGGAAAAAAAATTTAAATTTGTAGATCATTTTCAAGAGGCTGTAACTCGGAGAAAAATAGTCGCAGAGCAATTTGTAAAGAAGCAACTTGAAGCTTCACGTTTCTAGATTTTAAATCTTGAGTTCGACATTTTTTGTCGTTGGCTGTTTTTGAGAAATCATAAGAAAAACGCAGGAAAAAAATCAAAATTTTTGCTTTACTTTCCAAAGGTCCACGGACTTCAATAATTTTTTATCACGATTTTCACTAATAAGTTTCTTTAAATAATTTTATCCTCTTTAATTTGAGCGGTCTAAGAGCCTTGTACGATGATTTTTCGCTGGGTTATCCTCGTTCTAAGCAAAAAAGTTAGTTTTGACTTTACGGGAAATGATGGTAGTCCAGAAAATTTAGGGAGGGCTTTTAAAACTGCATAGTATCCTTTACAAGTCATAGTTATAGATTATTTATTTTAAAAAAATCCGTGCGAGAATGTTGATTGAAAACGAGGAAAATTTCAAAGCACTGCGATTTTTTTCTCATTGTGTTCGGAGCGATTAAATTTGTCGTTTTTGATAAAAGTCAATTTAAGGATGTGCTTCTAATTTTTTATTCATTTTTTGAGGTTGAAAATGTAGTTTAGCAATAATCAATATGTTTTTGTAAAAAATGTTAATTATTGTACGGAGAAGAAGTGACGAGAAAAAAAATTCATTTTTCTTATCATATTCACAACACTTCACAATCGTCGAAAAAAATTCGTTTGATTTTTTTCGACCGCTGCAACTGCCATAGTTTTAATCGTCAATTTAAAAATGAATTGCTAGAAGTTGATGTACCTCCCAATGGATCGCGATATTCTCTTCCCCAAATCCTGAATTTTTACTGAGTCCTTCAGACCACGAATCGTTTTCACAAGCATTCATTGAAAAAAAAAAAACATTTTTTGTTCAAAACGAACCAAAAACTCCTTCCTGGATATTCGGACCTTTGACAGGATCTTCGACGTAATCGCCTTCGACAGCATGATTCGTGCTCAACGCCCAAATCACGTGCCTATGCTCACAGCAAGACATCGTCGAGCCGACTAGCCCGTCAACTTCGATGTTTCGACTTGGGACTTCCCTTGTTTGTGCAAAAGTTAAATTTTTACCCGTTTTTCGTATGGAACTACTACCTACTTTTCGGCATTTTCGAAGACAAGGAATCGCGCTGAACTAATGAAATCGCAGAAAAGGGCTTCTCCACTCTAAGAATAGCAAATGAAGACTGGTAAAAGTTTTTGTCCAAATTTAAAAAACGCACATAATTAGCGTTTTATAATCGCGATGTTTTGCAATCCACCAAAAGAGGTTTTCTATTGTTCAATTTTATATTTGATGATCAATATTTTATGGGGGTACCTAATATTTTTGACCAAGGCTGTATGTACCTTTTTTCCTCTTGATATTTTCATTGAAACATCTTTGTTTCGAAAGTGACGGCAATACATCAATGAGACAAATCATCAACTATCAACCAAAAATAGCGATTCAAAGAAATTTTGGAAAAAAAATCTAAAAAAATGTCTCCCAAATAACGAAAACAAATTTTAACTTCTCAGACTAAATATTTCAAGTTTCATGGGTTTTGAGTTACGCCGCCGGATGTAGGCTTTTCGGAAACCTGCCGATTTTTCACGAAAAAACTGAATAACTCTGCGGGAAAAAATCGCATTTTTTAAACTTAAGTCATCTGTGTCCTTTTCAAAGATTAAGCATTAAATGGTGAGATTACTATTTTTCAAAGTCCAGCACGCGACGTTAAAAACCGGCATTTTCAAAATACCGTACCGGGTACAAAAAAATCGCGAAAATAAAAAAAACAGAATGAAGCTGCCTTTGTCGGTTTCAAAACTCCGTTTGGTAAATTGGTTTACGATTTTTTTTCGCCGAGATCTTCCATTTTTTTGTCTGGATAGAAAATTTACAGGGTGTCTAATACTTTTGGCCAAGGCTGTATATATGGATAAAAGACGAAAAAGGAGAAAAAAACGAGGAAAGAGGATTGCCACCCCGTGACCGATTTGGATCATCTGCAATGTTTTGTGTTTATGCAACGAGGCTCGGGAGTCTTTAGTCGATGGTGGATCGCGGGTGGGTACTTTTTTTTACCCTGTCTTGTTTTGTGCCCCGATCTTGATGCGGAGAAAAGAAAAAGCGGTTTGTTCGCGTTGAATGGAATCGCGAAAAAACAGCGGGATGCGTGTCACTGTTCTATGACGTAAGTCGCGAATGCACTTTTTATTTCTCCCTCTCTCTCTCTCTCTCTCTCTCTCTCTCTCTCTCTACTTTTTCCACTGCGCTGCCTGCACGACACGAGCCAGCAAACATGACATTTGCAACGACGTTCAGCAGAGTAAGGGGGGGGGGGTGAGTGAAACGATGCGTGATGAGCTGGGGACCAATTACGTAACGTATGCGATAAATCGTCAGGTCCACTTTGGTTCAGTTTATTCGCTTAAGAAGTCGATTTTTCGAAAGAAAAAAAAAAAAAAAAAAAAAACAACCAACAGGTCAGGTTGGCTCCATTAAATAAATAAAAATATTATCATAAGCATGTAAACAAATAATGTTAATAAAAAGAATCTGATTTTTATTGTTTTTTCTGCCAGCTGTAGGTAATCAGTCGTAGATAGCAATGTATCCGTAAAACCAAATTGACAACGAAAATTGCAAAGGAAAATCTCCAAGTCCAAAATTATCGCTAAATCTTTGATATTCTTTACAGAACTCGAGCGAACAGCCTGATCAGTCACGAAAGAATACCAAGTGCCAGCACGAAGATGCGCGTTTTATACCTTTGGATTTTGGATTTGGATTTTGGATTTTTATACCTTTGGAGTATTGTGCCACACATAAGACTCCTCGATAAAATGTGAACGGGTCACACCCAGCTTGTGGCTGGAAAAAGAGGAATTTACATTTAAAAATATGGTCTTCTCGTAATTTATCTTCTCATAAGTATGGTATCTCTCGTAATTTGTCGTATTAAAAAATATTTATAAATGTGATAGATACAATAGTTTGTACATACCGCTGTTTGAAGAACGTCCTTCGCGGTGATCACTGCTGCTCGGAAACAAATCATCCGGAGTAAAACAAATAAAACACATATAGTTTTTACCTGAAATTATGTAGCACTGTGACGAAAGATTTAATAAAATATTGATTTTTGAAAAAACGGCCTCTTTCCAAAGTGAAAGTACCGATTTTCGGTAAAAAAAACTCTATTTTTGTTGATAAAACTAAACTACGCATCGATCAACAAAATTCCTCCGTTCAAGCATCGCTTTTTAATATGTAAAAGAAGCTTGTAACGTATCAAGTTGATCGATGGAGTGATTTTAGAGATATGGTAATCACACACCTGGAAACAGTTATTTTGCGAAAAACGTGTTTAAAGTTCGTCGTTTCACGGAATCTACCTCTAAACATCCATCAGTTCCGAAATTTCGAACGGATCAATTTGACATTTTTCGAATGTTATATTTTTAGAATCCATCGAAAGCGAAAAATCGTTATTTTCAAAATTGCCAACTTGGTGTAAGCTCTTAAGATTGTGCCTGTGAAGCTAATTGTAAAACTTCCTTAACATGCTTTATACATACAGACGAAAATTCAAAAAATTTCCGTCCCGGCCTCTTCGTCGTTAGTACACACAACAGTTGCTCTTATAAAAAATATTTCCCGTACAGCCACGACTTCGTTACGAAATCATCTGAATAGATTCGTGATTGAATTAACTTTTCACTTTAGACGCTAAAAAGGCTATTTTCATGATTTTTTTTGATAGGTTCATATTATAGATATTGATATAAAAGTTGTTACACTTAATAAATACACTTTCTAAATATATAAAAAATATTAATTTATTTATTTATGTAACCGAAACAAACTTTAAACGGGTTTTTTTCGAAACAACGTTTTTCGACGGCTTGTTGATAAAATCTTTGAAAATACTGAACCGATCATTATGAAATTTTGACCACATATTTTTTACAACTATAACTATAGCGCATATCAAGGATTTTTTAAAATGTTGATTTTTACTGTTTTTTTTTGCCAGAAACGGCGTAAAACACGTTTTTTTTTGTTTTTTCGAAAAACGTCCGATATTTTGTTATTTTTGCATATATCAAAAATTGTATGAAATGCGCTATAGCCATTAACATATTGAATCTAAAACCGTTTGATTTTTTGTTTCGGATTTTTTTTCAAATCTATTTGGAAAGTGTATTTACTAAGTGTAACAACTTTTATATCAATATCTATAATATAAACCTATCAAAAAAAAAATAATTAAAATAGTCTTTTTTTAGCGTCTAAAGTGAGAAGACCCCTTAATATTGGATCATTAGTAACACTATAATTGTCGCGAACGGAGCAGCGGAGAAAGACGAGCACCGATGTGTTTGCAGTCGAGACGAAAAGCGTAGGACTCGAAATGAAGGGACTTGAAGGGCGAAGGGATCGAGTGCTGCTAGATTTATCGTGCACGAGAAGTCACTCTCATTTCTTGTGCACAGTGAACGAGAGAGATGTGGTTGGCGGATGCCGAGATCGGTTGCCGTTGCCACATGACTTCCGGTGCACATCTCAGGCCGAATGGTCTCTTTGTGGGGCGAAGGAGCGAGCACTTGTAAGCCTTTTTGCCCTCTATCTGCCTCGCTCGGCCTCGCTCGTGTTTGCCTCGAATCAAGCACGCGAGAGGCTCAACCCCAAACCCTCGACTCGAAATGCACCACGCGAAAAACTCGCTCCGTACTTCCCCACTTGGAAAAACTTATCCTTCATCCCCTCATCCTCTTTTTTTTTTCAATGCTGCTAATTATCAACCGAAACAGACGTACCTACCAGCGTTTGTGTCTACGAGAAATTTCGTCCTTTCGCAAAATATTGATCCTGCCCCTCGTGTTTTATTTCGCAGGGAGTGTGCAAAGCCCAACCAGGTGCAAGGGGTTGGGGAACGTTTTTCTTAGCAGGCAGAGAGCAAACGTTCGTGCTCGGGCAAGCTCGCGAGACGGTCCAGACGAAATGGGGCGAGAACGCTAATACGAGGAGGAAGAGAGGGTTCCTCTCTCCCTCTCTCTCTCTTTGTGTACATATACACATATACTCAAAGAGAGAGAGAAAAGAGAGAGAGAGAGAGAGAGAGAGAGAGAGGCCGTATCTACATATAGTGTTCTCCATATGGAATACTCGTGTCAGCGCGAAATATAACGCGAGAGCAATGTGAACACGAGAGAAAATCCAACCTGGCTCGGGCCGAGAAATAATTACCCGGGGCAAATATTCGTACGAGCTTAATGTACGATGCCGGTTGGAACAAGAGTCTGCAGAGGGCAAAACGAGGCTTGGAAGTTACAGAGAGAAAGAGCGACGGGGAGGAGAGAAAGAGAGAGAGACAGAGAGAGAGAGAGAGAGAGAGAGAGAGAGAGAGAGGAGAGAAGAGGAAGTAAAGAGGGGGGGGGGGCTTGGCCAAGATTTACATAAGAATAACCAGAAACAACAATCCTTCGGACAATTACTCTCTTTTTTAGCTCACCCTTTCACGTTTGCTCTCCCTCGCCAAAATGTACACATACACATGTATGTGTGTGTGTGTATGCACACACATACATACATACACATACATACAAACACACACACACACACACACACACACACACACACACACACACACACACACACACACACACACGCACGCACGCACGCACGCACGCACGCACGCACGCACGCACGCACGCACGCACGCACGCACGCACGCACGCACACACACACACACACACACACACACACACACACACACACACATCCTCGGCAGTTTCACGGTATGCGCTCGGTCACGTATTATTTCAATGGTCAACGTAGCAACGAGCAGAACTACTCTTCGACTGCCCACGCATGTCGATCACCGCGCTCGAGATATAATAATATATTTGCAAACAAGAATTTTCGAAAAAAAAAACGGTCGCATAAAGAGGAGAAAGAGCAAAAGCTGAAGAGTTTGCGGTCACACACGCCAATCAACGTTGGGCTGCATACGATTGTGCTCGCGTGTGAAGGTTTATCGTTTCGTTGAACTTAATGTTGGAGCATTGTTCGCTAGATATGGAGAAAAATGTGCGGCTCACGCGGGCAAAACACCCTTCAAGAATACAGGATGATGAGGCTGTGGGTTGAAAATTGATCGGTCGTGGCAATGTTTCAATTGGCGAAGTTTCGCAGTCTGGTAAATGTCGGGGAATTAATTCAGATAGCTCACGGGTGAGAAAAGTGCTGGTTAAGGGGTTAGGCGACTCTAGAGGCCGAAAAAGTAGGCTTTTGGGGAGTTTTTTTTTTGGAGTAATTACAAAATAAATCGAGATTACAAAAAGGGGGTTATCATACATGTCAGTGACTGTATACAACGATTTTTTTGAAGCGATTAATTTCTAAATGGCGGCTGTGCGGCGTTTATTTCAAAACTACATTTTTTAAGTTGGTTGGAAACATAAGTCAGACAATTTTCAACCGATTCGCTTGAAATGTTGAATATATCTTGAAAAATACATTGTCTATGGAAGTACGTAGGATTTTTTTTTACATTGCATAGTTCATTTTTTATTAACAATTATCTGACGATTTTTTAGGCACATTTTTGGAAAGTGCAAAATTTGCCTAAAAATCGTCAGATAATTGTTAATAACAAATGAACTATGCAATATAAAAAAAAATCCTACGCACTTTTCTTTTGCCTTTTTCTCGAACACTGTTTCTTGAAACGGTCTAAGGCCTATCCCAAAATCTATTCGTCCGATTCACTTCTAGTTCGGACGAAGCATTGCTTGTAACATTTTCTATTGTATGACCGGATGTTTTTTTCATATGTTTATCCATTTGTTGATAACGAATGATCGAAGTTGTTTATTTTAGCGAAAACTAACTGTATTTTTACAGGTTGCCATTTTCGTAATTTTCAATATTTCAAAAAAGGATCCGCTGCGACGAAAGTTTGATTGTTGGACTGAACGAATGTTTTATACTGAAAAACTGCAACGGTACCGCTTTCTTTGAATAATAGTAACTTCGTTGTTTATCAATATTTTTCAACTAAGAAAAAACTCAAGCTTGACACCACCATGGATTAACTGTGCGTAAATTCTCGATCTACTCACCCCAATACTCGCATCAGAAAAAAATATCAAAGGTCGATCTGTTTTTTTTGGACTTCAAATTTACGCTAACCCCTTAATTTGCCTCTTTTGAAGCCGGCGTTCGGGAATCGAGAGTTGTTGAAAACTCTTAAAAAAAATTCAGAAGATTTTTCGTATTTATGTTCTTTTCATGGTTCACCGTATTATTATTCAACATAATTTTTCTTGTTATCTATTCTACTCATATTTCTTATGTACATACACATCAGCCGTAAGTGAAAATGCTCAAATCCTTCAACCTCGAAATTCATTGGCCTCAATAATTCCGGCGAAACGTCATTTTTCTAAATGGAAGGACACTTCGAGTCGCTCAGCACGAATATTACGAAAACGTTACGGTTCAAGAGGCAAAAATTTCAGTTTTTTTTGTCAAGAATCGCGTACAGCTGTTGTGGTCGTTTTTCAAATTGTTCTTTTTTTTTCAAATCTTCGTAAAAGCCTTGGTGATATCCGCAAAATGTTTGCTCCGGGTAAAGTAAAACAGTCGAGGAATACGGTACGAGCGTATAGATCTGAAAAGGTTTCCCGCCCGCGTTCTCCCGGCTTTTGTTTTAGCGAAAACCCTGAAGCGCAACTATGTGCGCTTCCGGCTCTTATTGTCAAGCGAATTCTCCAACCCGTGCGTAGTGGCTGCTCTCCACGTTAAGCGTGTATTGCAGAGCGAGTTTCTCTCTCTCTCTCTCTCTCTCTCTCTCTTTCGCTTTCTCTCTTGCTCTCTTTCTATTATCACCACGTTACTCATGCCCGACTCGCCTTGCGAAAATTTCTGGAGCTGATGTTCGCGAGACGCTTCGCCGATCGCGGTAATATCCGTCCATTACTAAACAACAACAAAAAAAATGAACCGCGACAGACGTCGCTGCTCTGGCGAGGTGAGTCTCATTCGGGGTAATTTGATCATGGGCGTTACGGAGACCAGAGTAAAGGAGTTTAAGGGGTTACGTGGGTTTCGAAGCCAAAAACAGCACATTGTCTCTCTTAAAAAAATATAATATATAAATAATTTTATTCAAAATTCTAAGCACATAAAAGGGCAACATGTCGGCAATATATAAAAAAAATTTCATCCAAAAATTTGGGAAATTGAGCCCTTGGGACCTGATTTCCGGAGACCCATAAAAAAAGTATCTTCGTGGTGGTCAGGATTAGCTTTATCGAAAATCAAAAAACAAATTTTTTTCTGTTAGTAGATACGTATAGTTCGTGGTTGAACAAAGGATTTACAAAAAATTGAAATTTGAATTTTTGGCACAGATGTATGCAAAATAGTTCAACTTTTGGTGCAATTTTCCACTACGTATGGCTTTGTAAAATTAGTTGTAATTGAAAAAAAACCTTCGTTCAATCACTAGTCAACGCTATTTTGACGAATTGTGCAGAATTTCAATAAGGTCATTAGTTTTTGAAAAATCGTGTCGACTGACTTCAAAAATAGTGTCTTGAGGAAAATGCGACTAAAGTTTAAAATAGAAATAAAACAATTTTTTTAACTTCCATAGAATCGTCGATCCCAGCTCTCTAAAGCAATGATCCTGCTGCAGCTGCGATGTCCAGGGCATTCTTTTGTTCCTGCCTTGATTTTTGTACGTTTTTAAACCCACCCCTTAAATTCCATGCTGTAGGCGGCGGAAAAAGCGCCCGCAAAATGTAAAAAGTTCAGGTGCAAAAACTTACCACCAGGGCTCACAGAAATAATCTCATTTCTATAGACCCAATCGTATTTTTTAAATTTATATAATACATTGTTTAAGAAAACAACATCGCACTACGAGAATAGAGTTAACCGCATTCGTGTGTGCATTTTTTGTTAACGGAATTATAAATAAATTTAAAAAAAACAGAAGTTGATTTCAAAAAGTATTTTGGACGTTGTTATTATTTTTATTATTATTCTTACAAAAATTAAGTTGACTGTTTATTTGTTAAATTACATATACGTGTAAAAATATCGACCTATTCAGAAGCGTCTGTCTACTGCACTCGTGTGCTCATTTTTTATTCAACAAGATGCAAATTAATAAAAATAATTATCACAGAGAAATAACGTGAAGCAAACTGGCGCGTGATTGTTAATCAAATCATACATTGATAAAAAAATTATAAAATACCGTCTATAAAAGTCGTCCTTATTTATCGAATTATAAAGAAATAAACAGAATGAACCCATTGTAAAAAAAAACAATATTCACTGCATTTCTATGTCGTTTTCTTATTTATTGAATTATGCAAATAAAAAAATAAATATTAATCCATCAACAAAGCGACGTCCACTGTAGCGAAACGAATCGTTACTTACACAAGCGCAATGTTTTTTCTCACTCATGCTTCTCATTCTTTACAACAGCGTGAAAAAGCGAGCAACATTCTGTACTTTTTGTCCTTCCATTTTCCATTACTTATCTGCACGCGTAGTCTCGCGAGCTCTTGTCGATCTTGGGGATATGATTTATTAACGGGGATGATGGATCAACGGGATTGACCGGTGAACCAAGCGAGAGATAAAGCCGAGTGGTTTATAGCGAGCACTGTAGCGAGCTTGTCGTTGACCCTCGTGTGGCGGCCCTTCGAGCCTTATCTTTGCAGAGGCGTTATTCCTGCTTGACCAACGGCAGAGAGCCCTCGTGTCCCTCCGTCCAGCACGAAACGCTTCTACGCCATCAGTGACAATCCATTCCTGGAGCTTTCAGTTGGGCTTACTCTGTGCGTCCATACATCGCGTGCCTCGAGTCATTCGTTTGCCGGTCGACCACTCGGTAAACACCGCCTCGAGTCTATTTATTTTATTGATTTCGTCCCGAGCAAGATAACAGGGCCTCTTACATTATAGATGTAAATTCGAGGAAATGTGGACTTGTGGACACTTGACTCCGAGGACCGTCCTCGTGCGAGTTTATTGCCTCCGTGGTGGTTGTTATGCCTTCAACATCAGCTTCAGACCAGATGCTGATGTCTTCAACATCAGCTTTAGACTACATGCCTAGGTCTTCAACATCAGCTCTATACCAGATGGTTGTGTCTTCAGCATCAACTCTGGGTGTCAACTTTAGCATCAACTCTAGGAAGAGGATGTCTGTTGCCTTCAACATCGACTCTAGACCAGATGCCAATGTCTCAAACATCAGCTTTATACCGGGATAATTGTTTTCAACATCGTCTCTAGACAAATGTGAGCCTGTTCGTATAAAGGTCCTTCAAAGACCGTCTTGTCTCCAAACTGAACGACTCGTTCAGATAAAATTGAAGGGTTGCCCTCGGAACAGTCAGCGTTGCGCTGATAGCCAACACTCCATTGCAACAATGGATTCAAAATCAAGTTTTTCGGACATTAAGACCACTAATCCGATTTAGTGGTTTTCTCATGAGAAGATGAGAACGCAGCATTATTTTCTCTTTAAAAAAAAAGTTTGTTATTGGATGGGGCTTTTTTCGTACTCTTCTGAATCGGCACATATGTGGAATCATCACCAAAAAGAACTTTTCATATTTGGGTTCCAAGTTTTTAACATGTACGTGGATCCTCATTGTCTTTTGTACATGTTTGGGGAACTTGAGGGTACAATTCATTGTCTCAATAATGAAGTACTTATTAAACTATTTGTATATATATATACATATATATACACACGAACAGAGAAAAGATTAAAATACATATATATATATATATATATAGAGTTGTATTATTTGCTACGTGCTGAAATCACGACGGAACTAATCGTCGCGAAACTTGACGTGGCAATTGTAGTCTCTCAAACGAGCAAAGTCGATTAGCTTGGACCTTACATGGGTCTCCGCGCACCCGCCGGAAGCCCCTCGGACATCAAAGCGTTCGGCAAGGCTTCCCGGGTAATTAATTCTCTCCCGCGCTACTGAGCCAAGTCTCGTCTCTCTTCACCCTTGCTCCCAACTCCAGACGCTTACTTCGCCCGCAGGAAAAGCCTGGAATCCGGCCTTGTTGCATTGCGGAGGGCAACTTCACTCCCGTCTTTTTCGTCAGTGTTCATTCGTGTCAGCGGAACATGTTTTTTTTTCCAATTTTAAGCCATCGGAATGGCCGAAATCGTCTGATGAGTGAGTTATTATGAGTCTGAGTGAGTTATTATGAGTCTGATGAGTGAGCAAGGTTATTGGACAGAGCATACCGTTTTTGCACTTGGTGTCCGACACTGTTGGGGATCGCTGGGTGGACCATCATGTGAGCTTGAAGAGGTTGCTTCAATTTCACTAGCATGCCTGGACAATTAACCCTAATTGATGCAACGTTGATGGTTATTGGACTCGAAGTTGGCGGAGCAGGCAGAAGCCTTGGTAACTTAACTATGACGAGCTTTGGGGATTGGGGGTCGTGAATAATCCTGCCGCAACGTCGGAACCTCTCAATTGGCAACCATCAATCCAAATAATCTGGATGTGATTGAACCGCAACACCAGCATACAAATCCAAACAAACCATCCGTATTGTATCGATCCAAAACACCATCTGAGACATCAACCCAAACAGTAATCTAAACGATGTTGGTCCAAAAAACCAACCGGAACATCAATCCAACCAATCGGAACGAATCATCTGTGCTCGATTGATCCAAGACATTCAGTCTGTCATCAAAGTGATCCAGGACATCAATCTGCCTTATTTTTTCCCTCGAATTCCGGTCTCCATGTCTCAGTCAACCGGATCTCCATAATTTGGCCAAACGGGCAAAAAGGACCAACCGATCGAGCATTGAGCCAGGAAATTATGCCAAGATACGAATGGTGCCCCCATCGACGATAGTGTTGGAGGCCAAAACCGGGGATGGGGTGTTACAGGATTCCGAGGCGTTGTACAGGTGCATCGGTGGGTTGGCACGCGAAACTACACGAACTGTAGCCGCGAATCAGCGAAGGCTGGTGAAGTAAGAGCGCACAGGTGAACTGTCCGGGTGTCCAATCGTCGACGAGTCTTGGAGCGTTCACCAAGCGACTCCTCCTACATTGAGCTTTCGAGGGTGTGGCCTCTCAATGCGCGTGCACCGTACCAGCACGCCCACCCTTACCTGCTCTTTTCGCGGGCTTTTCGCTTCCTTTTCTACCACCCCAAACGGAGGGGATCGGAAAAGCTGTCCCTCGCCCATCGGGACAACAAGAGTCTCCAACAGTGTCCGATTCCACAGCACGTCATCAATCATTTTTTTTTTTCGTCAACCGGAAAGGTCGCATTCCGATTCCACTGAAAACGGAAAGGACTCGAATTTGCGAAAAAAAATATGGCATCAGCGTCCAAGGTCAGCGACTACCAGGCTCCAAATCCGTCGAGGACACGGCCTGCCTTTTTTTTTATTCCTCGGGCAGTCTCTCCTTCGCGATCCGTGCCGAGACTCGTTCGCCCGACGCTAGATGTCGCGAGTACTTCCTCTCCCGCCTTTGGCCGAAGCGCACTATACCTTCTTCGCTTGGCGAATTCCTTGCCTGCCCAGATTCAGTTGGTCGTGCGTTGGCACACTGTGGTTGGCAGTCAAGCCGGTTTCGATGCCGGCAGCCTTCTGCACACTTCTGCTACCCTGCTCATCCCTGATACAAAGCGGTCAGCGAGGAGAGCTAGCTCTGCCTCGAAGCGTCCGTGTACTTACAACTTTATCCACTTAACTTCTGCCTCTCCAACGCTGTATCCACTGGACTGCCCGCGACCGTGCTGGCTCCTCATTCTTCCCGCGGAACTCGCGCTCGTCATCGGAACATCGGACGACTCCAACTGTTGTCATCGTCAGCTATGGAATGCTACAATGAACTGGAATATGCGATTGTTGCTGTTGCAATTGCAGCGTGCAATTGGAAAAACCTCAAACGCGATTATAAATTCGATCATCAATTCGACATAATGCCCAAACAAGGGGCCTGTACTTATAATTCTTAACCTAACTTAACCTAACTTTTAATCTTACCTTTAACTTAACTTTTAACTTTATTCTTAACCTAGCTGAAGCTAACTTTTAACCTTATTCTTAACTCAACTTAACCTTTTTCTTAACTCAATTTAAACTGACTTTGAGCCTTATTCTTGAACTAATTCGTTTTAACTTTTTTTTAAGTAAGCTTAACCCAACTTGACGTTATTCTCAGCCCAATTTAAACTGAGTTTTAACTGTATTCTTAACCTAACTTTCTTAAATAAGCTCAACTCGGCTGAGTTTTAACTTTAACCTTAGCCTTACTTTTAACCCTATCACTAACCTAACTCAACCTTAACCGCATTCCTAGTTAAACTCAACTCAACTTTTGACTTTATTTTTAACTCAACGCAACCTAACTTTTAACCTTATTCTTGATCTACCTCAAACTAACTTCTACCCTTATTCTCAATCTAATTTGGACTAACCTTCAACCTTATCCATAGCCTCACTTTAAATCTCATTCTCCACTTAAGTTTCGACCTTATTCTTAACGTAACTTTACCTAACTTTCAACTAAACCCAACTTAACCGAACTTTTAGCATCAACGAAAAGTTTCCCCTCATCGAAGGCCTCAACTGAAAGAACAAGTAATCCAGCACTTGCAAGGGGAAACGAAATTGGCCAACCGTTTGAGAATATTTTGGTGAATTAAGGGGATACCCGGACTCATTGGATCTCGGGGTTGTTCGCGTTAAACTCTTGTTCAACTTCCTCGCTAGCCCGGAGCATCCCCAGACGAGGAGAGGCAACACACGAATGTTCGACGAAAGGGACAAGAAAGAGGGGAGAAGAAAGCGGAGGAAGAGGATCGAAGGACGAGGGAGAAGGGAAGAAGGCAAAGAGGGCGGACGGGCGGGAGGAAGAGGAGAACGAGGGTGAGCAGCGGGTGTCTGGCCGGTGCAGAGGAAAAGCGTCGAGAGTTCCCCGCCGCTACGGACCACCCCTAGGCGCCGCGGCGCTACGCGGGCCAGTCACCCTCGGGAAGCGCTCTCAGTCGGCCGCGGGAAAGCGTCGCGCGTACCTACGAAACTTCGCGAAGCCTTCCTTCTTCGCGCATTGACGAAATCATCCAAATTCGGTATCGCGATCCGTTCCAATAATACCGAATCAACCACGAACTGAACTCGCTCGTCAACTTCGAACAGCCGGAGCCTCCAGAAAATCGGGCCTGGACGCGCCACCGTCCAGCGACACTGTTGGCAGCTTTTCCCACATTGACGCGCGCTGTCAACGGACGTGATACTCGATGACAGCCGGTCGTGTGTTTCAATGAGAAATGACCGGGCGAGAGACACTTCGATGACGGTTGTTTGGGTTCCGATGAGGCTGCGAGGTTGACCTTGAGTCGCGAGGTCTCGCGGGCACGAAAATGTCGTCTGCGTGAAAATTGACAGTGAAGGTCTTGACCGATCGCGAGTGCTGTACGTACTTTGTCCTCGATAAAATTCGAAGCCTCAATTTTTCGAATTCTCTCTCTCGCACCGAGTCGCGACTTTGACGACATCCACGCCGGCTCTCGTGGACCACGTGGCCCGCAGCTCCGCGCAAGGCATGACAAGGGTCGATCGCGTGTACGAGAAAATGTTTTTTTTTTCACGAGCGACGATTGACATCCATGGCAGAAAATAAAAAATCTTTGATCCCGAAAAACAACAAGGTGAGGTAAAATGTAATTTTTTTACTTTCTAAACTGTGAATCGTCGATGTTAACACTAATTGTCAATTTGCGCTACACGCCGAAGAGCTCGAGTTTTAGGCTTTCGGTTTCCTCTTTGCACGAATATTCTCGATTACGTCAAGTCAGGCAATTATTGAGGCACTACCTCCCTCTCCGTTATAATCCGTCCATCCGTTCGGGTATTCCGGTGGATGAGTTTGATCTTGCTCAGGAACTCGACCGACTCGACGGACAATTGACCCATTAGAGCACACACTGTTGGCACACGAGATTAGGGCCAGAGAGGAAAAGACATGGGCAAAAAAGATTCTCCCATCTCCGCCTGCGTAATGGATGCCATTGTTCAAGTTATCTTGGTCGTGAAACAGCGGACAGAGAGGGCAGGATAAAATATTGCAGAGCTTGCGTGCCTTTTCACTTTATCTTTATTTCCATGTATAAAGAGGGAAACAACTTCAAGGTGGTCATGAGTTTTTAAAGCTCTGACGTCGAGATTTTGCGACCGAGAAAAATACGATATTTAATGGTCTTTCAAGTTATCTTCGAAAAATAATATAACGTATTTTTGTCACGAGTAGTATATGTCAGAAAAAATTAAGCATCCGGGGAAAAAAAATCGAAACTCCATTTTCAAGAAGATCAGGAGAATGAAGTTAATTAAATTCCGGATATGAAACACTGTTAATTTTTTTTTTCACTGAAATTAAATTCCATTTGTCCGTTTTGAAATGATATTTTTTTTCTCGCTGACGAAATGCATGAAATACATTTTTCGTGAATGTTTCGTATTCGGAATTTAATATCTTTAATCTGCTGTACTCAAACGGGAATTTTGTAATTTTTTTCCAGAGCGCTCAATACTGGAAGAAATTGTGCTTCCAGTATTGGCCAGAAAAAATAAGCGTTCCGTAAAAAAATCTAAATTCAACTTTCAGTTGAGCAGAATGAAAATAACGAAATTCCGAATATGAAACACTCCTAAAAATAATTGTTTTTAAATAAAATTTAATTTCATTTGTCCACTTCAGAATGTATCTTTGATAATATTTTCTCGATGACGGGATGCCCAAAAAAAAGTTTTTCAGAAGTGTATTCGAAATTCAATTATATTCAATCTGATGTACTCAAAATAGAATGTTAATTTTTCTCCAAAACGTTCTTTTTTTTCTGGCAAACACGAGCAGTATTTGCAAAATACGCTTTAAATTTATCACAAGAATACGCTATATTTTTCTAAGAGGACAGGAAAAATCATTTAATATCATATTTTTCTCAGTCGTAAAACTTTTCGGACACCCCTTAAAACTCATGGCCACTATTATTGTCACCTGTATACACACAATAGTTGAATTGATTCTGGGCACTTTTCGATTTATTTAATTTTGCCTTTATTGGTCATTTTTACGTTGTTTTATAACACATATACACATGTACACACATGTACATATACACTTATATTTTATATTCTTATCAAAGTAAGTTTATGAAGGCAAATATCAAGTAGATATACAGATTAAAATAAAAACATTACAGTATCATTTCGGGGTAGCAGAATATACATTTTCGGCGTAAATATAAAAGGCTAACTTCTATTTTTAATAGAAGTTAGCTTCAGTTAGTGTCCAGAATTAATTCCACTAGTGTGTGTATATTATTTTTATATGCATATAGGAATTTTTTAACTCATATATATTTATGTGTGTGTGTGTGTGTGTGTGTGTGTGTGTGTGTGTATATATATATATATATATATATATATATATATATATATATATATATATATATATATATATATATATTATTTGTATGAGTACATCCGTAGCCGCGATATCATGTGCATTACGCACTCTGCGGATTTATACGCTCAAATAACGCTTAATACGCGCGCACAGATAGCCAAGAAAGGCGATCGCACTCTGGGAAACCCTGATGAGCCTTCGCCGTATCGAGCATCATACATTGTGCCCCAAGATGAGATTCCATTACGATTACGTTAATTAATCTAATAAGTCGTGACCGAAGTACGCGGAAAGACCATATATGCGTGTGTGTGTGTGTATGTGTACAGCCTAAACTAAAAGTATTATTGTTGTGTAGAAAATGGTAAATTTAATAAATGGTGTAATAAATATTGACGAGTGTCCGATAGCAATTTTGTCTACTTTGTGTATATATGCGGCAGAAAAAAAGGTACCGATGTATAAAAGAAGCAGAAAAAAATAGACTATGCCGTTGTAATAAAAAATAACTTTCCAAATTGATCAATGTTTGGTTCTACCTCTTCTTGCTTTTATGACAAGAATATTTTTCTCAGTTGCGGAAAAATAGAATTCAAAATATTGATAAGAAAAAAATATATATCTCTATACAGGGTGTCCCAAAACTCAACGATAATCTGATACCGGATGAAAGGCCAAGTTATACCAGTTCTGGGAAAAATAATAAAAAAAATCCATATCACTCAGTTCAGCGATAATAGACATTTTTTAAAAAAAGTTGAAATTCGACACCCTTGGTCGCATTTTAAAGTCCTGTGATTACCAATGTCACAATTTCGCTGTGATTTTTTTAATTTCGTGATCTTCATTAACGATGCTATTAATCGCAACTACAAATTAATGCAAAAAACGTTGTTAATTTAATAAAATAAGTTAAGTTTTAGTGAGTCATGGTTCACAAAAATATTGTTAGTTAACTTTGACACTTCATTTTGAAAAAAAAATGTACTACACTACCCTTGGCAAGTTGTTTCAAAAGATGGCGCATTTAATCAAGATTTCAAAATGGTGCAACACTTGCCACTTTTCTTGCCATTAAAAATTTTATTTCTTATTTTTTTCAAATTGAGCTCATTTTGAACAACTCAACATTAGGAATTTTTGTTACTAAAATTTGTTATTTTTTGTTTCTTGTCTGAAATAAAATTATTATTTTTAGTAAAGAGGTAATTGAGTCAGTTAATAACCAATTTTTATTATAAAAAACATATGTTTTTTACAATAAAAATTGGTTATTAACTGGTTAATAAAAAACATATGTTTTTTACAATAAAAATTGGTTATTAACTGACTCAATTACCTCTTTACTAAAAATAATAATTTTATTTCAGACCAGAAACAAAAAATAACAATTTTTAGTAACAAAAATTCCTAATGTTGAGTTGTTCAAAATGAGCTCAATTTGAAAAAAATAAGAAATAAAATTTTTAATGGCAAGAAAAGTGGCAAGTGTTGCACCATTTTGAAATCTTGATTAAATGCGCCATCTTTTGAAACAACTTGCCAAGGGTAGTGTAGTACATTTTTTTTTCAAAATGAAGTGTCAAAGTTAACTAACAATATTTTTGTGAACCATGACTCACTAAAACTTAACTTATTTTATTAAATTAACAATGTTTTTTGCATTAATTTGTAGTTGCGATTAATAGCATCGTTAATGAAGATCACGAAATTAAAAAAATCACAGCGAAATTGTGACATTGGTAATCACAGGACTTGAAAATGCGACCAAGGGTGTCTAATTTCAACTTTTTAAAAAAAAATGTCTATTATCGCTGAACTGAGTGATATGGATTTTTTTTATTATTTTTCCCAGAACTGGTATAACTTGGCCTTTCATCCGGTCTCAGATTATCGTTGAGTTTTGGGACACCCTGTATAAAAGAATGGAGTATATTAATAATATCATATTATATATAGATAATACAATTGATTACTATTCAAACCATAAAAAGATTGCAAATCTAACAATATTTTGTACTATATATCACATATAGTACAAAAACATGTATATATACATATATCCAAATACAAAGAACTCATTAAAACAATTGGCTATTCGGGGCGAAAAACCGTCCATCATTTTTTTTTCAGAATTTACAGTATAAAAGAAAAAGTGTGGACAATCAAAAAGTCGAACAAATAAAAGAGAGAGATGGAACGGTTAGAATGTAGTAGTTGACTATCGAGTTTAATTGACGCGAAAACGAATGAATAAAAATCCAAAAAAATAGACGTCAAACATTGGGAGGAAACACGATTTTTTTGAACGCCGATCCATCGTAACAGTAAAATCCTGTTTGTTTCGAAGTCTCTTATTTTTAGGCATACGTGATGTAGTATCCACAAAAGAAAAAAAAACAAGTTATATCTCGTTTCGGGAGGCGTGTCGAATGTGCGAAAATATTCGCAGTATCCTTTCTCCATGCGAATCTCGTTTCGCTCTCCCACTTTTTTTTTTCTTTTTTCGCATACCCCCACTCCGTATCGTCGCGTTGATCGGTGTCAGGCTGGACCGCGATTTTGCCTCTCTCTCTCTCTCTCTCTCTCTCTCTCTCTCTCTCTCTCTCTCTCTCTCTTTCAATCCCGCGAAACGTCCTGCGTCACGCGAATTTTTTGGCAAGCTCCTCGCGACATCCTGCCAAGGTGTAGGCGAGGGGGAGGAGGACAGGGGACGGAGTGTCGTGTAGCGAAGAGGCAACGGGACGGAGCGCGTGATACGAACGGACTGCTCCCCTCGTAGGATTTCGTGGCGTACCGTTACACGTTATTTCGTCCTTACGGGACGCGGCGAATTCGTGAGGCGCGAAACACATCCTGGCGCGATTAGGAGCACAGCCCGAGACGAGAGGTGGCACAGGACTCGCTTGCTCTCTTGATGCTGTACGTTCACCTATAGATATATGCGCAGGTATACTAGAGGAGCTCGTTCGGCACGGCGCAGGAGTCGTAGGAGGATGCGAAGGATGTGGAGGTCGAGAGAGACGGAGAGAGAGAGAGAGAGAGAGAGAGAGAGAGAGAGAGAGAGAAGAGAAAGCGCAAGAGAGACGAGAAATAAAGATAGAGAGCGTAAAAGTTGCAGAGTGAGGGAGGGAGAGAGAGAATAGGATAAAGAGAGAGTGAGAGAATGAGGTATGTATACATACGGTTTATTATGCCCTAGCGAAATTCTTGCACAAATTAATTATATTAAATGGCAAAAAACAAGTGATGGGTATGACACGGAAGAGAAAATAATAAAACAGAAAATAAATAAATAAATAAATAAATATATATATATATATATATATATATATAAGCCTCAATCCGTGATCGTATTTCAGACACCTTAATCCCGTGAGCCTGGGTCGTTTTCGTCTTCGCACTACCAAACCAACAATTGTTAATGGAAAAATCTGAAAAAAATCATGGTCAATCTTTAGGCCGTACTTCTCAAGGTAAAATAGGATTGTTTTCCCTTATTCTTAGTATTTTTTTTTATAAAATATTAAGCAACCTGCGAAGAAAAATATTTTGGGCAGGACAAAAACGACCCAGGTTCACGGATTGAGGGTAATATGTATATATATATATATATATATATATATATATATATATATATATATATATTACCCTCAATCCGTGAACCTGGGTCGTTTTTGTCCTATATATATAAATTCATTTGCTAATTAAAATGCTGCATCCAAAAAACGGTATGGAATTAAAAAATTAATATAATTTCAATCAATCGGTATAAAGAAAAAATAATTAAAAAAATGTAGTAAATATTATACATAGACATGTACGCAAGAGACAATGAGGAATGTAAATTAATTTAAATAGAGCGTCGATTTTCCGAAAGTCAGTTATCCGAAACGTCAATTGTCCGAATGATGATTTGGTTTATCTGAAACGTCAATTATCCGAATAGCGATTTGGGTTATCCAAAATATGAATTATCTAATCAATAATATTGTTCATCCGAGTGCTCAGTTATTTGAACAATTACGCCCTATACATTGTTGCACGCCCCCTCCACTTTCTCAGAGAAACGAGCTTCCGTTGTGAAGCTCAAGTAAATCGTCGACTTTTTCAAAAATAAATAGAAAAGAACTCAAAGATGTACGAATGTTGATTATTTTTAAATACATATTCAACTTCGTTATATATCATTAAATGATACAATGGTTATTTCCAACTCAGCAAAAATGTACTTGTATTATTAACATATTATTGTTCACTGTATTACTATATATATTTACATTTTATCATGCTGAAAGAATCAACGTTTTTTTTTGGCCACGAAATATTGCCGTTGGGTTATCCGAATTTTCGATTATCCGAAAGGCTGTAAATATAAACTAAACTTTTACTGTAAATATAAACTAAATAGATCTCGAAGAAAGCAAGGGAAAAAGTCGGCGGTCAGGAAGTTTTATATACACCTTACTGGTAGAACTCGTTCTCAGTTTGAACGCGTTTTTCCTACTCAACATTATAGTTTACTAAACGTTTTCGTTACAACTAGTTTTTCCTAGTAAAAACCTAGAATCTACTGATAAATACATTTAAATGTTAGTTAAGCCTCGTCTCAAACTCAAATAAACCCAAACAGCTTCAAGGTTGGTTTGGATTTGTTTGGAATTGTTAGTTGGAATTAGTTGGTTAATTTTTTCTAACATACAAACCTATTTATCAGTAAATTCTAATTTACTCTGGAAAAAAATAGTTGTAAAAAAAGCGCCCAGTAAGAACTAGGTTTTTACTAGGTTAAACACGTTTGAACTCTAAACGGGTTTTAACTGTAACAATATATACGGACGCGTAATATGAATAAAGCAAGAAAGAGAGAGAGAGAGAGAGAGAGAGAGAGAGAGAGAGGTTCGTTATAAGCTCGCCTGAATGGATTCCCGCACCCCCGCAACTCGTTCTTATATTATACGCCCAGGATTAATATTAAATTTCACACGATGAGTGCAATTTCATTAACCCCAACCCCACCGTCCTCGTCTCCACTTGATCGTCCTCGTCGTGTGCCGCTGGCTCGTGTAAAAGCGGGCCCGGCAGCTTCCCAACGGAAGTAATAAATTGCTCGCCCGTCGCGTACAAAAATCGTCGGTCAAACTCCCCGGCGACTCGCACAACCTAGTCCAGTTAAAGAGACGAAAACCCAGCACTTTTCAGCGTAGAATATGAATTTGTGACTGAAGTTAGATGGTTACATACTGGTTGTATCCTCAATAAAATGTTGCCCCTCAACTCGCCCCAACCCTAAGAAATAAGGGTTGAAAACTTAAAAATCGCCGTATCTCGATAATTAATAGCCCGATCGAAAAATGTTTCAAACAAAAGTTATTGGGAACAATAAAATACGTATAAAGTTATTTGACGTCCAATCCCCTATGTTTGAAAATAGCGGCACAAAAACACGAGAGATCCGAATTTTCGAATCGTTTTTGTGCCGCTATTTTTATAGATAGGGGGTTGTACGTCACATAACTTTATACGAAGTTTATTATTTTAAACAACTTTTGTTTGAAACCTTTTTTTATGGGGCTATTAATTATCGGTATACGGCGATTTTTAAGTTTTCAACCCCTATGTCTTAGGGTTGGGGCGAGTTGAGAAGCAACATTTTATAGGGTTTACTATGAGTATGCAATCATCTACCTTCAGTCACAAATTCATATTCTACGCTAAAAAGTGCTGGGTTTCCGTCTCTTTTACTGGACCAACCGCTTCGCCGCGCTTCGCAACCTTCTCGCGCCCTGCACCGCTCACTTTACCAACTGCGTCAAACTGCAAGATCTTTGGGAGCGCGATTTTCAACGATGCCAACGAATTAAGGGGGGAAATCACAGTAGCACACAAAAAAATAGGCATATTGTCGGGAATTAATTTTGGCTGAATAAAAGTATCAATCGAAAATCTGTAAAGTAGGTTTTATAGCAATACTAAAAAAGTACAAAATGTAATTTTTTCAATAAAAAATATTTAAAAATGGCGGCTGCGCAGCATATGCCCCAAGGCGCCTTTTTTTGAGCTCGCCGAAGACATAACTCGAGCAAATTTTTACCGATCGACTTGAAATTTTGACAGTAGCTTCGAAACATCTTTCTCCACGGAGCTACGTAGGATTTTTTCGATATATTGATTTTTCGCAAAATGGTGCATGTTTGAAAATAAAGTTAAATTTTTAACAAAAAAAACGCCATAAAATCGTCGATAAAAAAAAA
The DNA here is from genome assembly GCA_964007375.1 of Ophion obscuratus. Taxonomy (NCBI): domain Eukaryota; kingdom Metazoa; phylum Arthropoda; class Insecta; order Hymenoptera; family Ichneumonidae; genus Ophion; species Ophion obscuratus. Next base: position 56,369,748 of record OZ023317.1, read on the forward strand.
GTAAGCCATATAAAATAAAAAATCCTACGTAGCTCCGTGGAGAAAGATGTTTCGAAGCTACTGTCAAAATTTCAAGTGGATCGGTAACAATTTGCTCGAGTTATGTCTTCGGCGAGCTCAAAAAAAGGCGCCTTGGGGCATATGCTGCGCAGCCGCAATTTTTAAATATTTTTTATTGAAAAAATTACATTTTGTACTTTTTTAGTATTACTATAAAACCTACTTTACAGATTTTCGTTTGATACTTTTATTCAGCCAAAATTAATTCCCGAAAATTTGCCTATTTTTTTGTGTGCTACTGTCATTTCTTCCCTTAACGTTGATCCTAGAAGAGAAAAAAAAAATGCAAGCGAATGCTTGCATTGCTACAGTTCGATTTCGCGGAGTGCGAGAAGGCGATGTTTCATTGCCAAGTGGATAAAATCGTAAGAGCTGAAAGTGAGGAAAGTGACACGCGGGGAGTGCACTCCACAGTCCTCTTGGATCTTCGCGAGTGAGCGGAAACTTTGTTCTTCCATCTCTTTCTTGAATTTTCGTCTTTCTTGTACTTTCTCGGGGAGCTTTTTGCACGAGCCACTATGCAGGAAGTGGCCCTGCAGATTATGGAGCTCAGAAGCAGTATGTATATGGACACGCACATATATACATCTGTGCATTAGTAGCTGTGCCCGTCACTGAGTCCGCGTGGATTTCACTATTAGGTCAAGTTGCATCCAATCACATCCAAAATTGCAAAGCCCAATCTCCAAGTGCAGAATAGTCGCAAAGTCTTCAATATTCTTTACACAACTCGAATGTGCCTAATCAGTCACTTTTACTTTTTGATAAAAACGATAGCTTTTTTTTTTAATTTAAAAACGATAGTGCGATTTAAAATACATGTAGCGCCATCTATCGTCGAATTATTCTACTATGTAATAAGGCACCTTAATGAGAACCACGAATGAAGAACAACGAATGACACCAACGTTGAGAAGTGCATGTGAAGCTGAAATTTCGTAACGGGTCGGGATGAAAAGTATCCTACATGTTAACCCGAGCTATAAGCTACAGTACTACCTCCCTAAGAGAGCGGTCTAGGGCGGTTAGGGACGTAATTCTCGAGAAATTCGTCGCCGAAGCCTTCCCCCACCGCTAGGTTAGCGCGCTCGAAAATCGCGCATGTGGTAGCGTGTATGTGTTTCTCCACTCGACCCCTATGAGAGAGCGCGAACGAAAGTGTTGAGAAAACTGTAAACAAGTTGCGGAAAGTGTACTGGCGTTTCGTCGTTTCATGCGTAAGTATATCTCATTGAATATTGATGTGTAAATCTTTCTTTTTCTTCGCGTTTTTTTATTCTGCTGTTTGGTATATTTTGTTGTTGCAATATTATAACACATATGAAGGAAACATTTGTAAAACTTTCAATAATTGTTGAATTATCTTATTGTTCGCAAAAATATACGTAGTATATTCGTTATCGAAACTCGAACATATACAGTAGAACCTCGATTATCCGAACCAATTGGGACCGAGACTAGTTCGGATAATCAAAAGTTCGGATAATCGAAACGTGGGTTTTTTGGGACGAGATCACAAACAACACCTTTTTATATAAAAACAGTACATACATATATATTATAATTTGACATATATGTTAACGTTGAAATATATATATATATATATATATATATTAGACTGATTCAAAAAAAAAAATTTTCTGGATTCTCGTGCTATTGTTGGGCACTGATAAAACAAAATTTCTCTAAAAAGATGGGCGCGGTCACTCAATTTTTAGAGGTGGCTATCTAGACTTTTTTGTATTTGAATTTTTTTTAACGAACGTATTGCATTTAAACATAGTCATGGCTTCGGATTACGGATAAAAATCACATCTAGCAGCTGTTTCGTAACAAAAATAAACTCTAACAATTTGAAAAGGGTGCAATATTCACAATTCAAATCCAGGTAGATCAATAATGGCGTCTATACTACTCTCGTTATTCATGTAGATTTATTTATCCGCATTAACATTTCGCACTTTTTACGAAAAATTAAATTATAAGCTTTTATTCATAAATCGTATATTTACATTTTCAAAATGCTACGCTTATATTATCTTCAAACTCATTTACATTTCTTCAAATATGATGAAAATTCAAATACAAAAAAGTCGAGATAGCCACCTCTAAAAATTGAGTGACCGCGCCCATCTTTTTAGAGAAATTTTGTTTTATCAGTGCCCAACAATAGCACGAGAATCCAGAAAAAAATTTTTTTTTTGAATCAGTCTAATATATATATATATAATGTATTTGAAATACCTGAAAAAAGTTGAATGCTTTTTTTATATTTTTTAAAAATAAAATCGTCCATTTTTAATTGACGAACGGCTGTAACGCGTTTTTGAGCGGCTAAGTCTCGCAGCCGTTTGGGAAGGAGAGATTGCGTTGGGTTGCTCATTGTTGCTCACGGCGGTGGCAGCGAGCAACAATGTATCTTTCGCGCCAACGTTCGGATAATTGAGAGTTCGGATAAACTAAGTCATCGTTCGGATAATTGAGGTTCTACTGTACAGTGTACAAAAAAAATGTAACTAACAATTTATCTTGTGTATATACTTCAAGTTGAAATATACAATGTATATATATGTATAAATATTTCATTTTTAGATAAAACGGGATGGCTGAATCGAAAATATATTTTACTTGCATTAAATTACTACTTGAAATTTAATTATGGTGCATGTTTTTTTCTCCGACTTTACGGCTTAAACGTATATATTATTATACAAAGGAATATTATCCATTTGACAATCGTGCGACGTGCGATTTTCTGAAATCGCTCGCGATCTCTTATGGAGGTGTCCGCGACAAACTCGGGAGGCCTCGGGTACACTGGACAGCTCGAGCTAGGTGGGGGAAGCCATAAAATGCGCTCAAGCGAAACGGCGGGGAAATTCTCTCTTAGGGAGGGCTCTCTTAGGGAGGTAGTACTGTACATCTGTGCCAAGTTTCAACGGGTTACACCCAGCTCGTGGCGGAAAAAAGGGGAAATTTTCGGGAATTGTTGCTGGGAAAACGTGTGCAGGTTCTCAATTTTTTTCGTTTTAAGTATCTTTTGAAATTGTTGGGTTAAAAAGTATTTATAAATATGGTAGATACAATGGTTTGTGCAGACCGCGGTTTGAAAGGCGTCCTCCGCGGTGACCACTGCTGCTTGGAGAAAAATCATCTGAAACACAAATCTCAAGTGAATTTACTTTTTCCATTAAATTATCTAGTGCTTGGATTTAGGATTTAATGAAATATTATATAAAAATTATATAAAGTAAAATTATAGATTTTCGGTGAAAAAACGCCCTCTATTTTCATTGATAAAAAAACAACTATGCATCGGAAAAAAAAACTTTCTTCGTTCAAGCACTGCCCTTTGGTATGTAAAAGGAGCTAGTGAAAATTTTAAGTTGATTGGTACAGTGGTTTTCAAGAAGTGGCCACTAATTTTGAAAAAGACTTTTTGAGAAAAATGCTTTCGAAGTTTGCTGGTCCGGGAAACCTACAAACCCTTATAACTCCCTCAATTTTGAATTGAACCCCGCGAATTTTTCGAAGAATATGTTAGAAATGTTACATCTCGAGTGTCTGTCGAAAATCAAAAACTGATACTTTCAATAATTTCAACTATTTGAACATGACCTTAGCCTTATCATCTTGCCCCTAATTCCCTACGTATTGATACGTACCACATCAATATTGACTATATATATATATATATATATATTTGTTAACTGATAAAAATAAAAATAAATACATGTAATCAAAATATGACACATATCAAGCAACGCTGACCGTATATGTATACTGAAATATGCATTCATGTAATGCATGTCCATATTTATATATAACACACGTGAATTCCTATGCACTATGGGCAGACGCAGAGTGAAATAGAAATGGAGACGGAGAGAGACAGAGAGGGGAGGGGGAGAAGGTGAATGTCTACACGTGAGATAGCACACCGTTTTACATAGAGAGCACCGGCGAAGGAGGACCAGGGGAAAGGGGAAGTAACGTGTGTGCCAGTGAGGCAGAGGGTTGGTAGACATACACGGTAGGGCCGAGAGGGTTGACTGGCTCTCTCCGGTCGATCAATAGCACCCCCCGCGCTCTCCTTACCGATCCAGTCCTCCTCCCCCCCCTCGGGTCCTCGCCAACTCTTCCCTCATCCCTCTTGAACGTTACACATCGCCCGTCCCTGGCTTGAATGCATGCGATAGGTAGCCCATTGCTATGCCACCCCGAAAGCCACTTTATATTTTAGTGGCAATGTTCTACAACCCTTCGTAAGACACTTCCTGCGATCTTTTTTTTTCCGCCACCCTTCCTACCCCGAGCCTGCGGAGCGAGACAGGCGACGAAGGACCGAATAACCCGGTGCTCGAGTCCTTCGCGAAGCTCCCAACAACAATGGAGCTATGATGCACGCGAAGTATAGATATATTTGTAGTTTTGCGTTACCCGCAATCTCGAAAAATGTCCGCTTAAGGAAAAGAGTTACGGGCGGTGGCGCGATGGGCCTGGGAGGAAACGAAGGGGTGGACAGGTGTGAAATGTGGGAGAAAAAAATGTACTATGTCCAGAGATATTCGGAATGATTTTTCTCGTTGGAAGGAACTTTAGTTAGGTAAGTTCAATTGATTGACGAAGTAACCAGGAACAAACGCCATGGACAAAATTAGAGTGCAAAGCTGAATAAAGTTGGCACTGGCAGGGTTGAGACCTCAGGCATTTGTACTTTGCAAAGTTGAGGAAAGTGGATTTCAAGTTCAGGCGTAAAGTTGGTACTGAATTTACTCTGCAAAGTAGGGGTGGGTATTAGGCCAATGTAAGTAACGTTGGCAGGGAGTTACTGTCGCGTGATAGAGTTGAATAATAGTAATGGCAACTTTATAAAGTAAAGTTACGTAACAACAGTGAAAATTTTATGAAGTAAAGTTGAGCAACGCTGGTGAGAATTTTACGAAGTAAAGTTGAGCAACATTGGTGAGCATTTTATGAAATAAATTTGGGCAACATTAGTGAGAATTTTATGATGTAAAGTTGAGCAACATTTTTGGAAACTTTTCAAGCGAAGTTGAGTAACAATAGTGAGAAGTAAACGATGAAGTAAAGTTGAGCAACATTAGTGGAAACTTTTTGAAGTAAAATTGAGTAGCAATGGCTTCAACTTCATGGAGTTGAGTAACAATAGTTTGAACTTTATGAAGTGAGGTTGATCAGCATTAGTGGAAACTTTTTCAAGTAAAATTGAGTAACAAGAGCGGTAACTTGATAAAGTCAAGTTTAGTAACAATGGTGGAAACTTTTTGAAGTGAAGATGAGTAACATCAGTGGGTACTTTTTGAAGTAAAGTTGAGTAACAATAGTGAACACTTTTTAAAATGAAGTTGAATAACGATAGTACATTTATTTAAGCAAATGTAACAATAGTGCAAACTTTGCGGCGTAAATACGAGTATCAACAGCGGAATCTTTTTAGAGTAAATGTAAGTAACAGTTATGCTCCTTTTTAACAGTAAAGTTGAGTAATCAGAATTGGAAATTTTTCAAGTACAGTTGAGTAACAATCATGGGAACTTTTTTCCGCAATGTTGAATAAAAATAGTTAGAACTTCATGAAGCAAAGTTGAGTAACAATAGTTAAAACTTTATGAAGTACTGTTGAGTAACAACAGTGGCAACTTTTTAAAATCAAGTCGAGTACGAGTAGTTGAAATTTTCATGAAGTATCATCGAGTGCCAATAGCGAAAACTTTACTTACAAAAATTCAATAACAATAGTGGCAACTTTATGAAGTAAAGTTAAGTAACAATTTTGAGCTCGTTAATTACTCATTCATACACGTACCATTAAAATGCAATAAACGTTATCCATCAATTTTTTTTATTCACTTTATTTTCATCATCACCCAAAATCGTTAATAGTTGATTTTCGTTGTAGACTCCAACAAATATTTTAGAAAACGTAGAATGATTTCCGACATTGAAATGTGCAACAAAAAAATATTATCGCGTTCCAACGCCGCGAATTTCCGCACTAAACGTCACGTCGCAAAGTTGCGTCAAGCTGAGTGCTGATTGTCACTAAAATTAAAATACAACTCCTCGTCCCAAACTACGGGAAAATTCAGCATAGCCGGTTCAGTAGGCAAAACGAAGTGAAGAAAAGCACCGGATAACTTTACTGCACGATTTCGCAGTAGCTTAACATCTCGTATATGTTCGAAGAGACGTTCCCTCGCATAGACCCGACGCGTACACCCGCACCAAGTTATATTACGAATCGACACGAGACACTTTTATTACAAGAGCATAAAATGGTACCCCCTTTACCCTACAGGCCTTGCCAACCATCGGACGATTTATCGCGAATATTCTTACCCCCCCCCCCCCCCCTAACCGCCCCAGTAGCAAAAGTTTCGACCTTCTTTTTTGATCTACTTCAATACGTTGGATCGAGAGCAAACCGTTCTCGGAGGTTTTTCAACCTTCTAAAATAACCGAATACATTATTACTTGTAAACAATAGCCAACAAAATAATACATTAATACGGGGTGAGCGATTCCACTGGGAGGATGGTCGCGAATTTTTCCTCCCCGTCTTTTTGGATCCTTCCACCTCTTTCTCGTCTTCACTCCCCACCCCCTTCGACCCGATCTGAGCGCCGATGAATCGAGCCAAGTCACACGAGGTCACGGTGGCGTGTCGTAAATAAGAAAAGCTCCGTGTTGTTCACCGGATAAATACAAATATTGTGTACTACGTATATTTTATAAGGGGGGGGGGGGGGATCTACAATGACGTTTCGTTGTGCCTGGCCCGCACGAAATATCGCGAATATATAGCGAGCACATTAATTGTCCTCTCGTGCTACTCGGTACCAGCTTCGTCACGCGCGGGGGTTGCGTGGTCGCGCATCAAACGCGCAGTTGCTTTCCCTTCGATCTCTACATTTTCATCCGCCCTTTTCACTCTTGCTTTCTTTGTCAATTATTTTTCAATTTTTTGTCCCGTTTTTTTCGTTCAATGCGGCCTTGAGAAAACTCGGGTAGACTTATTCGGGTAGAGTGGGGGGTTTTTTTTTTCATTCGATGCATCCTTGAGGAAACTTAGGTGGCATTGTGTGGGTTGGATGGGTCCGACATACATTGCTATACCTAGAGACTTACCGGACGATTCACTAATCTCAATTAGCACCTTCAATATCTTCGAAACCGTGCATATCGGAACAAAAGTTGGTCCAAGAGACGTTGCATTATACTGAGAGGGTCAACGGAAGGTTATAACAATTTTTTCGTAGACCGAGTTGCTTCCGAGATACGAAGGTCACCTTTTTTTAAAATGAAACGCTCTGTTTTTGTATCTACCGTCTGATAGTGACTGTTGAGACTAATGTAATAACGTCACAAGGTTATTCAAGGTCATTGAAGTGGCCTTCGATTATAAAAGGTGGTTGGAGTTGTGAGACGTGGGAGTGAACCGGTCATTGAAAGACTGGGATTACCTTGATGCCAACAGACAAACGGTAACACTCATTTATACATATTCATTTATTCGTGATGTGACAGTCGTTAATTTAGTTTTAAGGCCATATCCCCACTTGTAGCGCAAAAAAGGCCTTTTTCATGAATTTTTTTAAAGAAAACTACAAAACTTTTTTAATCGATCAATATACCATCTTAAAGAACATATCTTGAAGAACTTTCAGTAATTTTTTTTATTGAAAAATATTGCATTGTTTAGTGGCAAATGGCTGTCAATTAAATAATGTTTTTATATACACGGTTTGCGGTGACCAACATTGCGGCGAAGTGGATCATCTGAAAAAAAAATGCGGATGGATTTAGTCAAATATAAGTATAAACTAGTCTTTAATCGAAGGATTTTAAAAAATATTCATTTTTCACAAAATGGCGGACAGTCAAAGTTAATGGTTCGATTTTAACGAAAAAAAAAACGGCCGTTTTTTGGCTATAAAACGGCAATTTTTTTCGAAAAAAAAATCGAACGATTAACGACTACATTTTTATGTATTAAATAAGCCTGCAAAATTTCAAGAAGATCGGTTCATTAGTGTTCGAGTAATCTTGGTCACCGACTTCAGAAATGCCATTTTGAGAAAAAAGCGTTTAAAGTTTCAATTTCAGTTTACACGAAGAACGGATTCTTCTCTTTCAACGCTCATATCTCAGTCAATTTTGTTCGGATCGACTTGAAATTTTCAGGACATATTCTCAGATGCTTATACTTCAAAAAAATGCAATAAAAAAATCGATTTTTTTCAAAATCGCAAGTGGGGGTAACCCCTTAAGCATACCATGTATCATTTATTTTCAATGATTTTTTTATCGTCAATGTTGAATGATTCACTCATCATTAATTGTTGAATATATATTAATGATTGGTTGTCAAAAGTTATTCGACAACGAGTTATCGCCGATTATTCATTAATTAATTGATTATTTATGTATTTCTATTGAAGCTACTGCTATTTCATTCATTCATTTGTCATTAGTTGATTTAATTTTGAAAATTTGTTGATTATGAGCATTCGTTTATTCTTTTGTTATTAATTGTTGACAATTTAATATTTATTTATTATTAATTATAGAATATTAAGAATATATTATTAATGATTTATGATTCATCTTGTGGTATTTTATTAGTTGATTATTTATTTCTTTATATTTAAGCTACGGCTTGTTTTATTCACACATTTGTGATACAAATAACATAGCAACATAATAAACTGATTAACAAATTCGCGTTATTGCGTAAATGGGGCGTTACACGCCAAATCGAACATCATTTAGCTTTTGCATCTCCGATTTTCTCCATACTTTTTTGTCTTTTAGTATCTATTGAGAAAGGCCACGATGCCAATGTTAGGCATTTTTTTGTCCAACCACTTCCGAGATATGAATTTTAAAAAAAGTGGTACTTTTTTTTAATGCCCATAACTTTGCGAAAAATAATCCGATTGGGATGTTTTTTAAAAATAATTTTCGATTTTAGACGCACTTTTAGAAAAAAAATGGTACAAAATCATAAAAACCGTATTTTCATATGATTTTCAAATTCTTAATATTAAAAGTTGATTTTTGAAAAACACGTGGTGATCGATTTTTTTCAAATTTTTCCTAAAAATACTGTCACTTATTATGCAACTTTTAAACCCGGCACGGCAATGGGATAATGTTAGGATCCATGTTTTTTCGAATTTGAATTTTTTTATTTTTTACTAATCCGTAAAAAAAGTACATAATAATCTTTTCAGACCTATGGGCAATTGTTATTGTCATCCATGAAGTTGAATAGATATGTCTTAATAATTTAATGGAACCCTTTCATTTTAGTTAAATATATAACAATATAAGTTTTTTGTATTAATTTTTATTCAATTTTATATCGAGTCAATATCTCATGTGTATGGAGAGTAGAGGTACCTGAAGATCATTATTATCTGAAGAACATAACTTATTTTAAAAGAATTTAGTTAATATATGTGTTCAAAAGGTGGCGATTTTTGAAATGATTTTTAACTTTTAACTACGGTCGGTAATAAAAACTTCGTTAACATAGCCTAGTGGCTGAGTATCTTTCTTTTCTACGGCTCCATTTCAGAACAAAAATTCAGTGTTGTTTTCAATCACGTGTTGACAGTGTGTCCTGTGAATAAATTCTACTAATTTGCTTTAAATAAAAATTTGTGTAATATCACGGTATATTTTTTGAAGCACAACTTATTGTGAACTTTTACGCCATGTCAAATTTTGGAATATATAATTTGTGCTGTAATCCTTTGCAAATATAAAATCATAGAGTTAAGAAAAGTCTTCGACGAGCTTCTGTTACTCAACAAAGTTTATATAATTTGAGTAAGGATGATTTTGTCTGCACATCGTGTAGAAAAGCATTGGACTTTTGCTTGTAATCAATCTGCAAACTAATTAATAATCATTACGTGTCAGATAAAGTAAAGTATTTTGATTACAGATATTTTTTAGCATATATAGGCGAAACAAGAAAATTTTAAAATTCGGAAAGTCATGGATCCCAACGTTATCCCATTAACGTGCCGGGCTTAAAATTTGCATAATGAGTGACAACATTTTTCGGAAAAATTTGAAGAAAATCGATCGCTACGTGTTTTTCAAAAATCAACATTTAATATTTAGAACTTGAAAATCTTATGGAAATACGGTTTTACTGATTATGTACCATTTTTTTTCTAAAAGTGCGTTTAAAAACGAAAAAAAAAAACATCCCAATCGGATCATTTTTCGCAAAGTTATGAGCATTTAAAAAAGTACCGTTTAAAAAAAAATCATATCTCGGAAGTGGCTGGACAAAAAAAGCTGACAATTGGCATGGAGGCCTTTCTCAAAAGATACTAAAAGACAAAAAATTATGGAGAAAATCGGAGATGCAAAAGCCAAATGGTTCCCGATTTGGGATGGAATGCCCTAAATACATACGTGCCAATCATCGAGACCCTAACTATTAATGCTGAATCAACCTATCAAAAATTTTGCGTTAAAAACAATTTTTAAATAACAATTTTTAAATAAAATATTACGTATTTGCTGAGAGAACAAACAAATCGTAAGCGGGGAATAAAACGGGACGAATTATTTCGGTATTTATTCTTTTTAATTTCCTTCGTCCCCGATCGTTCGGGACTTGCCAGTGATGAATTTACCCATGCAAATAGAGGCAATGCGCGTGAATGGAGGAAAATGGGGACGAGGGCATAGGGTTGTATAAGGTAGTACGATAAACACATTTTTCAATGGTATCATGCTCCCCGGATTCCGCGGTGTGCAAAGCGTCGGCGTGTTCGTGGCCGGTTTGACCCTCTTGCCTCCCTCCCGCGGGTTCGCCGCCCCTCAACCCTTGTCAGCATCCCTTAGCTACTGTTGCGACGCCACCAACATTCGCACGACCACCTTCGAACCTCTCTCCTCAGCATCCACCGCCAACGTCTCTTGCCTCCACTATTCTCTCACCTCTATCCCCGCGCGGGCGCGCGTGCAGGGATTTGATTGAATTTTTTCCCGAGGAAGAAATGTTTCCACCAAATGAATCCGTCGGAATATTGCATTCCGACAAGCGATTCGATTTTTTCTTCGTTTTTAATAAAAGACGGGCCATCTTTCTCTCTCTCTCTCTCTCTCTCTCGCTCTCTCTAGCTCTTTTTCTCTCTGGCTCCCTCTACATCTTTCTCTCCTTCACCCTTTTTCTCTCATTGTAAATGATTTTTTGCCAATATCGACATTCATTATTACTTTGTATCATTGATTTAAATATTTTTATTTCCATTTATGCTCTTTATTCCTTCGGTATTTTTTCTCCGTTCTGTATTTAATTTTTCATGGCGCTGGTCTTGTCCCCTGCAATTATTAGGATTCTATTTATGTTACTCTTAGTTTTGATTTTTTTTTTGTTTGCTTGGAAGTTGCACCACGGCATAATAAACTGTGTCGATCGATGTCTCCGATTTGCTGATACGTCTGTTTCTCGCTCTACCTCGACTTCTACTTCTTTCTTTCTCTCTCGCTTTGCCTCTTTCTCTCTCTGTCTCTACTCTAATCCTACTTTTACTTATTTTTATTATCATCACTACTACTTTATTGTTTATTAGCTGCAATATTTATATATTATAGTTCTGCTCATCTCTGTCACTTTATTTTTATTTATATCTCGATTTAATTGTAATTTAATTTAAATTCAAAATTAACTTTAATTTTTATTTCATTCGAATTTTAACTTTTATTATTATTTTAAATCTTATCTCTATTATTTATAGTGATTTAAATCGTCCCATCACGACCATTTGTAAAATTTGCTCCACAGCGTGCTAGGGGCCAAATACATTTTCTTTTATTTTCTCTCTTTATTGAGTTTTTTTCTTTTTCGGTTAATGCATAGTGACTTTTCTTGTGTTCTCATATTGAGTCTCCTTTATTTCCTTGCATATTTTCTTTGTATGAAAAACGAGGGTGGATGCCATTTTGGTCCTAGTGCACTACTAAGTCTATTTTAATGTAATCCAATCTCTCTCTCTCTCTCTCTCTCTCTCTCTCTCTCTCTCTCTCTCTCTCTCTCTCTCTCTCTTTCTCTTTCTTGCACGGTTCTCTTAGGAGATTCGATCTTGAATCCTGAAATAAACATCCCCTCCGTCTCTCCCTTCAAAACCCTTTCTTCAACCCATTCTCTTACCAAAGCTCTCCTGTCATCTTTTTTTACTCTTTTCCGCCTTGCAATCCCGTCCAACACATCCACGTATATAGCGACGTGGTACTGGTTGAATAAAGAAAAAGTAAGGGTAACTCACTCGCAACATATATAACGTAAAGGGAAACGAAAAAAAAAATATATTATAAAAAATAACATCTCATAATAATATAATAATATAAAATAATACAAAAATAATATGATATAATACTCCGAAAAAATTCCTATTGCAAATATTATTTTATAAAATATATATTCGGAGGATCGTATTTTCTCTCGTCTGCGGCGTGTTGACGTGTATCACCGCAATGGTCTCAGTATACGAGATATATGCAAGCAGGCGTAATTTGCAATTTTAATCTGGCCAGAATTTTAATAACATACATAGATGCTTTGTGGAAATGTAAACACGATGCTTTCTCTCTTTCGCGTAAACGCGCATCTTTTTTCAATCCTTGTAACCACACGTGTGAGCACACACACAAACAACAGTACACAGTACAACAAATTCACGTAAACAAATATTTTGGTGGACTTGAAAAAGAAGCAAAAAACCATACTAACGATATGAAAATGCGTCGATGTGAAAATCGAAATC
>OZ023317.1:56387625-56460125 GCA_964007375.1 Ophion obscuratus
GAACATCGATGTGGTACTTAATTTCGGATATTAATTTGGGTGAAAATTGGAAGGTAGCGCTCTATTTTTTAAGGGTCTGATCCGGTGATCTCGTGACCTGAAAAAATATGATATCTAATAGTTTCTCAAGTCGTCTTTGAGAAAAAATATAGCGTTTTTGGGGGTGAGTAGTGGGCACGTGCTAACAAATTTAACGATTCTGGTTTTTTGATAACAAATCAAAATTCGATTCTAAGTACGGCAGAATGGAGATGATCAAATTCCGAATACAAAACACTACTGAAAAACGTTTTGTGCGCATCCCGTCTTTGAGAATCAAATGATCAAATATGCATTTTGAAGTACATAAATGGAATTCAATTCTATTGAAAAAAAGTTTCGTATTCGAAATCAAATCATCTTCATTTTGCTGTATTTAAAATGAAATTTTGATCATTTTCGAGAATGTACCATCTATTCTGACACATACTACTCGTCACAAAAATATACCATACTTTTTTTCGAGGACTTAAAAAATCACATATTTCCCGGTATAAAAATCTCGGCGCCAGGGTTTCTTTTGGGTATATTTTTTTTTTCGAGGACTTAAAGAATCATGAAAAATCGTATTTTTCCCGATAGAAAAATCTCCGCACGAGACCCTTAGAAAACACACGACGTCTTTATAATTGCCGCCCTGTATGTGCGTACAAGACGGCATCATCGGACATCGCGGTCCTCGGACCCTTCGCGAGAACTCCTTTTCTCGCGTCACTTATCTCGTGCCTTAAAATTTGGCCTAGCGCCCCTTGACTCGACGCGCTGATCGATAACTCTTTACGCGTGCGACCCCTTTCTCTTTATCGATCCGTACATACACAAGTACATACGTAAAATCGTTACTGCGCACGATGTTTGAATCGGTATATACGAGGGCTAGGGCGATTGGGATCGTGATCAGTGACCGATTGCTTTCGCCTGTGCTTGGAGTACCTGCACGTGATAATTTCTCTCACACACACACACACACACACACACACACACACACACACACACACACACACACACACACACACACACACACACACACACACACACACACACACACACACACACACACACACACACACACACACACACACACACACACACACACACACACACACACACACACACACACACACACACACACACACACACACACACACACACACACACACACACACACACACACACACACACACATATATATATTAACTCACAAATGAATATCTTACGTGCACGTGGTAATAGGCAAGACTGTTGTGACGACGTGAAAGTTCATTAGAGAGAAGGTCTGACGGACACGTGCATTTAATCAAGATTTTAATTACCAAGGCAGCCAGGTTGTTCCCCTGGTGTTAAAGCGGACTTGGGAGAGAGAGAGACAGAGAGAGACAGTGAGAGAGAGAGAGAGAGAGCTCGCAGTGTACTCGAAACTAAGTAAGGGGCACCAACGAATCGCGTCGCTTTCCAAAAAGGCAGAGAGCACTCCTTAAGGGCTGTGTAAAATGTTCATATACATACGTATACAGGGTGATTCACAACTATCGGGGTTTCCGTTGCGAACACGCATGGTGTGTAATCGCGAGCAAAACGCTTTTTCTTAATGTTGTGTGACAAAAATTGGCCGAGATATTCATGTTAAAAGTCCAAGTGACGTCTATGATCGGTACAACGGTACAATCCGCTCTGTATAACACTTGCAACTATGGAGGCTGTGAACCATCCACTGAAGCCGACTCTGCGCAGCTGGAATAGCTGATTGCAGTTACGCTCAAAGTCCTCTATTAGTGTCTATGGTGCGTTCAATGAGAAAACGACACAGTTCCGGGCATAAATTCCTCCGGTACGGTCAGATCCCGCCTTATCTTTACCCTCTTCACGTTGGCAAACAGGCTCTGGCACCAATGTTACGGGCTGTAGCAAGCTCCACTAGCTCCACCCGACCTACAGGCCGCTCTGAGATGCGCGGCGCTGTGTCGTTCTCTGGTTGAACGCAGTATAGCAAGCCTCACGCTCAGGTCTGGGGCTCCTCCCACCATGTGCTACACCCATCGGTATGCCGCACATAACGCAGGGGGGGGGCTGTTGCATCTGTGGAGGATCCGATAATAGAGGTCGCAGTGTAGCTGCTCACGTGTGAAGGATCGAGCGCGACTTCGAATCCACCTTCAGACGAGTGCCAATGAAATGAATTCGCCAAAAAATAATCAACGCGGATACACGCTTTGCATATCGATAATACGATTCAATAATTATCGTTCATTATTTAATACTTGAAGAACAAAAAAATCGCCCGTTAGCAAATACTGTATCGTTGTTTCCTCAGTGTCGGACGTTTTTTTTTATTTCGCTTTTACTTCTACAATTATAAGCTGTTATGTACCATGGCACTAAATAATTTCGTGTTTTAGATAAATGTCAGGTTTTCGTATTTAGAAAGCCATCCATTGTGCACCGTTCTATTTATCGGCACGTGTGTTTTTTTTTATTTCATGCTTTATTCCTGGTAAAATCGCTGTCTCAAGTCCAGCGCGGCTTGAATTTCCTGAGCCTCCTGACGATTCCTCTTCTGTCCAACAGACTCGATGCTAGTCCGTTTGGATGGGCTGCGTCGGACTTTTAACGCGAATATCTGGGTCTATTTTTGTCGCCCGATACTTGGAGAAAAATAAGGTTTTTCTCGCAATGACCCACTTTGTATGCTCGCAGAGGGAATCCTGATGGTTGTGAATCACCCTGTATATGCATAATACGTAAGTTACGTACCATTTTTGATGATGTAATATGTACACATTATACGAAGAGGATCCTCATTATATCGGTGTGTGTGTGTGTGTGTGTGTGTGTGTGTGTGTGTGTGTGTGTGTGTGTGTGTGTGTGTGTGTGTGTGTGTGTGTACACTATATATATATATGTATATATATATATATATATATATATATATATATATATATATATATATATATATATACACACCTAAGCGGAAGCTATACATCTGCGCGAATTAGAGCTAGAACTAGACGAGTAACATGGGAAGAGGGGCGCAGGGATGCGCCGGAGAAAGGACGGCAGGGGGATTGCGGGGTCGCACGAAAGCACGCGGGCTCGCCAGCTCTAATTAGAGCTCTCTTCTTGAGGCTCGAAGATTAAAAGCGAGGCCTAAGTGCCGGTATTTCCCTCCTGCGTTTCTCCTCCTCCGCCTTCACCGCTCTCTTTCTCTCTCTCTCTCTCTCTCTCTCTCTCTCTCGTCCGCTCTCTTTCGCGCGCTTTCCCTTTTTCTCCACGCGAGCCACTCGTCTCATTGATCCTCTCCACTCCGTTTCGTTCTCGTTTAGCAGTGATTGGCCCGGCTATACACACACGCGAAACACGAGATCGCACACGAGGGCTCGAAAGAAAAGCCGGGACGGCACTGCAGCAGGGAATACTACGAGTGAAAAAAAAAAAAACAATAAAGAGAAATAGAGGAAACGCGAGTGGCGAAAAAAAAAACGCGAGTGAAAATGGGAGAGCGAAAGACGAGGGAAGGGCTAATTATCGTTTCACAGAGTATTAGCAATGAGAAAATACGACAGCAACCAAGAATATATATTTCTTTATCTATATGTTTATTCTTTTATAAATTAATTTTCTTCTTTCATTTATGTAGTTATTTGTTTATTCATTTCTGGACCGCTCTTCGTGAACTATAGATCCGAAAATAAATGTCAAAATCCGCTTAAAAGTTTTTTCGTCCTTACTCCTGCACAACGATCCTTTCGATGGTTTTTTGTTTTCATTAATAAAGTTACTAAAGTAATATAGATTGCAAATATATTTCGGCCATGACACTTTGTCGTTGCCAAAAGAGTTGATTCTTTCCATTCTGTATATATCTTCCTGCAATACTTTCAGGATCTATTTAAAAGGAAATTTTCCGCTAATTATGAATATTACAAAGTTGTTGTAAAAGAATCAAAATTAGGTTGGGCAAGCGTTATATATATCTATAAATATATATAGAAATATATATATATATATATTTCTCGACAATCGACAATCGTCATATATATATATATATATATATATATACACACACACAGTAGAACCTCGATCATCCGAACCCTCAATTATCCGAACGATGACTTAGTTTATCCGAACGCTCAATTATCCGAACGTTGGCGCGAAAGATACATTGTTGCTCGCTACTTCCGCCGTGAGCAACAATGAGCAAACCAACGCAACTTCTCTTTCTCAAAC
Organism: Ophion obscuratus; assembly: GCA_964007375.1. NCBI lineage: Eukaryota > Metazoa > Arthropoda > Insecta > Hymenoptera > Ichneumonidae > Ophion > Ophion obscuratus. The sequence continues at coordinate 56,391,889 of OZ023317.1, forward strand.
GGCTGCGAGACTTAGCCGCTCAAAAACGCATTACAGCCGTTCGTCAATAAAAAATGGACGATTTTTTTTTTTAAATATTTTTAAAAGGCCTTCGACTACTTTCAGGTGTTTCAAATACACACCTGAAAAAAGTCGAATGCCTTTATATATATATATATATCAACGTTAATATGTATGTCAAATTTTAATATATATGTATGTACTGTTTCTATATAAAAAAATGTTGTTTATGATCACGTCCCAAAAAAAACCTCGTTTCGATTATCCGAACTTTTGATTATCCGAACTAGTCTCGGTCCCAATTGGTTTGGATAATCGAGGTTCTACTGTATATATAAATATACATACATACATATATACATTAGACTGATTGAAAAAAAAAAAAAATTTCTGGATTCTCGTGCTATTGTTGGGCACTGATAAAACAAAATTTCTCTAAAAAGATGGGCGCGGTCACTCAATTTTTAGAGGTGGCTATCTTGACTTTTTTGTATTTGAATTTTTTTTAACGAACGTATTGCATTTAAACATAGTCATGGCTTCGGATTACGGATAAAAATCGGAAAAGTTTTGAGTTTGTTCTTTTACAAGCATAACAGAGAAAAACTGACCATACGTCGAAGTGCACACGAAACGATGAAAGAAATTTTCGAACAATGGAAATGTGCTGAAATTCCAACGCGTCGATTGAATAACGCAATCTTGAAATCAATAAAACTCCATCTAGTCTGGAAACAACTTTTAAAAAATCGAGTTAAAAAGAATTTGCCGTCACAAATATCGAAGGAGCGTAAATTTAAGAGAGATTTGGACAAACTGTTCAACGTTGCACATTTTCGTTCTGCCCAAAATGTTAACGAACTTGAGAATGGCTGGGAAGAAATGTAAATGAGTTTGAAGATAATATAAGCGTAGCATTTTGAAAATGTAAATATACGATTTATGAATAAAAGCTTATAATTTAATTTTTCGTAAAAAGTGCGAAATGTTAATGCGGATAAATAAATCTACATGAATAACGAGAGTAGTATAGACGCCATTATTGATCTACCTGGATTTGAATTGTGAATATTGCACCCTTTTCAAATTGTTAGAGTTTATTTTTGTTACGAAACAGCTGCTGGATGTGATTTTTATCCGTAATCCGAAGCCATGACTATGCTTAAATGCAATACGTTTGTTAAAAAAAATTCAAATACAAAAAAGTCGAGATAGCCACCTCTAAAAATTGAGTGACCGCGCCCATCTTTTTAGAGAAATTTTGTTTTATCAGTGCCCAACAATAGCACGAGAATCCAGAAGGAAATTTTTTTTTTGAATCAGTCTAATATATATATATATATATATATATGACGATTGTCGACTATCAGCTTCATCGAATTCGTATGGGAGATTACAATCGCTTGATAAACGAATTCTACGCGATATCGATATATTAAGGGTCGGTTCCGAAAGTGCATCAATGTGGCTCTCACCTTGTGCGTGGTTCTCCATGCTGTATATATACAAACTTCATCCATGTGTGTGTGTGTGTGTGTGTGTGTGTGTGTGTGCGCGCGTGCTTGCGTGTCTGTGTGTATACATATTCGTGTATAGATATATATGCATTGTAAGCACTATATATATTTATGTATAGTGTCCTGGTAAACTCTCGCAACGCCCTGGTAAGGCATCTATATCCCTTGACTTTCACTCGGCGAGACGCTAAAAGGTTTCGAGGTGTATCGAGGAGATTTTGCTTTTAGCACATTCACGATAAAACCAGCGCGCGCTCGTTCCACAGTCCTCCCTCCCTCTCACGCTCTCTCTTTCTCTCTCTCTCTCTCTCTCTCTCACACACACACACACACACACACACACACACACACACACACACACACACACGCACACACACCCGCACGCACGCACACACACGCACGCACGCACGCACGCACGCGCGCGCGCACACAGACACGCACACGCACACACACACACACACACACACACACACACACACACACACACACACACACACACACACACACACACACACACACAACCACACACACACTGTCTCTTTCTTTCTTCCTTCACTTTCTCGCGCCTGTTCTCGTCCTCCCCGCACTTTCGGAACCCGGGCTCGCGCCGTTGACGTTAATGCCGATAAACGTCGTTTCGTCTAACAAACCTGTATACATGGTGTCCCAGAACTGAATGCGTTTCCTGAAATGGAGGGTTCGGGGTGAAATTCTGCATCGATTGATATAAGTATGTGTGGATCTCAGATAAACTCCTGAATTATTGTGAATTTTTAAAGGTTAGCCAATCAGATGCGTCCGCCTTTGAAAATTAATAATAATTCAGGGGTTGATCTGAGACCCACACATGCTTATATCAATCGATGCAGAATTTCACCCCGAACCCTCCATTTCAGGAAATGCAATCAGTCCTGGGACACCCTGTATATGCACGATTATGTGTAGGTACGTGTGCACATTTACGTGGGCAAGCATTCCCATGGATATATACGCATATGTGCGTCACATATATCTATTAATATATATTAAATATTATATTAATATGTAATCATAACATATTTATTAAAATATTGATCGCTAATAAGTAATATATTTAATTTATAATATGAATATTAAGAATAATGTAATTAATATGTTAATATATTTTCACTGTAGGCGCGAAAAAATAATCAAAATAGTGATATTCGAACGAAAATTTCACGTATTGTTTTTCCTCCACATTCGTCACGTATTGCACATACCTTCCGTGTACAATTTTTTTTGTCCTTTGTTCGCCGCATTCACAGGATTTTTAAGTGCCGTTGTTGATATTCCACGCATCATATTTGTTCAACACGCTTTATATGGTGTTTACTTACACTGGAGGAGCTTTTGCCCCATAGGTTCGTGCTTGCATGCACTCTTCAAATTTACGAAAAATATCCACATCCGATCTCCCATTACGTGGGATGTGTGCTGCGTGTGTGAAAAAAATGCGTTTAAATCCTCCAAGCCGTTTATACGCGTAGGGTAGAGTATTGAACGAACAAGTGCAAAAAAAACGTAAGCGGGTACACAGACAGCGTTTTATTTCCGCGCAGTCGTAAACATTCGTTTGTTATTATATATATATATATATATATATATATATATGGCAAAAGAAACGACTGTTAATTTAAAAAGGAAACAAATTCAATTACTCGTTATCAACAAACGAATAGACGTATGAAAAAATGTTCCGTCATGCGATAGGAAATGTTATAAGCCATGCTCTGTTCGAGTTTAAAATGGATCGAACGAATAGATTTTGAGATACAACTTATACCGTTTCATCAAACACACCCCCATGGAAATTTATGTATGTAAAATATATGCAGAAAATATATGCTACATATATATATATATCGGTCACATATATATTGACGAAAAATAGAATAATACGTATATATTCAGTATATACGCATCAAATAGATGACGCATATATGACCCATATATTTTCGATATATTTTTCTGGCCAAAAAAATATATGCTGTAAATAAACACTATTACAGTTAAACTTAATAAAACTTAAAACTTAAACTTAAAAAAACTCAATTTACAGTTAAAGTACACTATTACATATAAACACTATATACATCCACATGAAAATAAAATATATAAAAAATATATCGAAAAATTAATAAAACATATATTAAATATAATTGGTTCGAATAGTTGGATATGCCAATTATATTTTTGGGCAAGAGTAAAACCTATACGATATATAAATATAAATCCATTTAAGATACATCTTAAATATATCAAACATACAAACTGAATGTATGTTTTATATATTTTAAATATGGTTGGTTAAGCAACTTGAGTAACAGATGACGTTGCGAATCAAAAACAACTTCAAGTCGGTATCTCGCGAAGACCTAGCCGCACTAGCCGGAATAAGTGATCGGAGAAAAAAATTGAAGGTTATATAATTCTATTTGATTATCACTCTCTATGCGAACGCAATTAAGTAATTGATCCGATAATGTTAGTTACCCTTGTAAATCCACACATTTCTCAATAAACTAACATTGTGTATTGTACGATATGCAGACGATACGAAAGTTAATTTAACAAGCAGAACTAGCTCAGTAGGGAACGACCAGCTCATCACTCAGGGGTCCCGAGTTCGAAACCACCTTACGGCGTGTAAGCGTCTGATATAATTTAAATTGGAACCATTAATATATTTAAACCGCAAACACCATAATCGTAATTAATGATAAGGAAAATATCGTAAAAGGGTGCAATGATGTAAATAACGTCATAACAAAATTTTTAAGAATATTTCAAGTATAGTTTAAATATATTTCAAGTATATCTTAAATACACGTTGAATATATTTCAAAAATATTTGAAATGTAGTATGAACATAATTCAATTCTATTTTAAACGGAGTACGAACATATATGGTGTATATTTTAGATGTACTTTAAATACACTTAAAGTATATTTCAATTGTAAGTCGAATACACTTAAAATACATTTGTAGTATATTTTCAATATAGTTTGAATATACGTACCCGCCTATCCAACATATATATTTTTATATACATTCTGATGATCCATTTTGGCCGAAAACTTTGATATCGCGAATATATTTTTAATGCATTTCCCGTATATATTGCATATACCTAATCTATATCTAAGATGGATAATATATATCTGAAATACATTTTACCTGCATTTTCAATATAGCCGAAAATATTTTTTTACATATATTTCATTTCCGTGTGGGCAGATATGCTACGCATATCTGTATATATGCGGCATATATGAACCATTTATGCAGTATATATGTGGTATGCATGCAGTGTAGATGCAACATATATGCTAAATATATGTGGTATATATGCTACATATATCATTGATATATGGTACAGTGATATACAGTAATACCACGCATATACATCTCATATATAAAAACGTTACGAAAATTAGAATTTGGCACATATATGCAACATATATTTTCAATATATGGCATATATTTCACATATATTACAATCATTAATAAAATAAATTTGCCGTATATTTTTGCGTATATAAATTTCCATGGGGGCAGCTCCTCATAACTCGGTCAATTTTTGGAATTTCCGCAAAATCTTTGTTGCGAATCAGCGTTCAGACCCTAGGCTAGAAAAATATGTAATAAAAAAAAGGATTTTTCAAATCTTGAGCTTAAGCAGGTCCCTTAAGATAGTTCACCTCACCACTTAAGGGCTTACACCCGATTAAATTGTTTTAAACCATCGAGTTTTCGTTTTCGATGGATTCTCAAAATATAAAATTTCAATCATATTTTCTGAATATTTCATGTCGATCTGTGCAAAATTCAGGGAGACTTTCAGGGGACATTAAGGGGGGATTGTCTTTTTTTTCGCAAAATTTACCGCTTTTTGGGAATTTTTTTGTGAAGAAAGTATACAACGGAAAACTTGTGAAACTTGGCATATAGTTTTATTGATCTGTTTACTATATACAAAAAAATTTTTAAACTATTTCATCAAAAAATCCGCCTCCCACCCCCCTCGACGCGCGATGGTCCTTTTTTGATGGTGTGCACGATTACAGCCTTCACGTTCATCCTGCAACAAAAACCCAAAAAGCATTTTACTTTAGACACATATAGCTATCGTTCGATGAAGGGGAAAAAAATTGACGATTTGGTGACGTTTTGAACGTGAAGTATCGATTTTTCGAAAAAAATTGATCGATTTTTTGTTATAAATAAAAAACTATTAAACGTATTGCTTTTTTGCTTCATCAAACGATAAAAGGATGTCAGCTGAGCATTCTGTCCAAATTTGAAGGCAATCGGTTGAATAGTTTTTGAGAAATCGTGCACACCATCAAAAAAGGACCATCGCGCGTCGAGGGGGGTGGGAGGCGGATTTTTTGATGAAATTGTTTAAACATTTTTTTGTATGTAGTAAACAGATCAATAAAACTATATGCCAAGTTTCACAAGTTTTCCGTTGTATACTTTCTTCACAAAAAAATTCCCAAAAAGCGGTAAATTTTGCGAAAAAAAAGACAATCCCCCCTTAATAAATCGGTTCCGCGAATCGGCAAACTTCAAACGCGTTTCCGTCAAAATAACTTTTTCAGAATTGGTGACCAGAATATCTCAAAAATTACTGCACCGATCAACTTCAAATTTTACAAGCTCCTTTTACATATCAAAAAGCAGTGCTTGAAGGAAGGAATTTTTTGCGACGCATCGTTTTTTTTTATCAACGAAAATAGAGCGTTTGGTCACCGAAAATCGATACTTCCACTTTGGACCGAGGACATTCTTCCGAAAATCGATATTTCATTAAATTCTTCATCCAAGCACTAGATAATTTCATGCAAAAAGTGAATACGTTTGGTTTGTTTATTTCGGTTGAATCGTTTCCGAGCAGCAGTGGCCACCGCGAAGGATGTTTTTCAAATAACGGTTAGCACAAACCATCGTTTCTACAACTTTATAAATATTTTTCAATACAAAAATTGTAGAAGATACTCGGAACCAGATTCTTTAATCGAAAAAAGAAAGTCAAACGTTTTTCAAGAAAAAATGCTCGAAAATTCCTCTTTTTTCCGGCTACGAGCTAGGTGTAACCCGTTAAGGGAGGGGGGGGGGTGGTAAGATTAATTCACTCTAAAAAGTATATTGACGATTATTTATTTTGACGACACAATTAATATATATTTATTTATGTTATTCGTATATAATAAAAGGACATTTGAAGAATATTCTGTAAAAATTTCATTAATAATTATGCACAAATGAGCCATTGACAGGTAATTTTCAGGTCTTAAAAAAAAGTTACATTGCGATGAACCGCATAACTCATCACTGGATCATCTGGAATAAAAAAACCAAAACGATTTCATTAGTTGATAAGTTCCTTAAGGTAACGCTGTCGGATTTTTTTGTATTGATACTTTAATTTTTGTTTCCCCTCAGAAGTCAAAATACCGATTTTTCATTTGAAAAATCGGCAATTTTGTTATTGTAAAATAAATTAAAATTATGAAAAAAAAACTCGTCAGCGTTACCTCGTAATTTATGTGTAGAAAGAGTTTGTAAAATTTCAAAACGATCGGTGTAGTAGATTTTGAGGTGGAGAGTTCACCGACCTTTAAAATGCTAAGTGTGAGAAAAACACGTTTAAAAGTTTCAAAGATTGGTAAAGTGGAAAATAAAAAATTAAACATCAATAAACGAGGGTTTTTTTTCATATACTTACACAAAATCATCGATGCTAGGCTCATAAAGCATTCATATGACGAAATTAAAAAATATCGCTAAAAAATTCCTTACCCTCCCGCCCCTTTGAAGCGTCGGAATGATGATTTTATTTTCGAGTAACAGATTGGTTGGAATAAATTAATTTTTTCCCAACATGTTCGTGGTTGCAATGAAATTTTTTCGGAAGAAAATCTTTTAAAGGGCTCGCGGTGCTGAAATTGGCATTGCAGTCTTCCAGCGGCGAGGCTCGGAACGGCGGGATCTCTACCAGGCTCAAATGCAATCTGAAACTAAAATAAACATTTTTTTCTTCAAATATATCCAACTGGCCATGGGTTCACGATCCACTTTTCGAAATTTCGAAAAACACGCGAAACGCCAGCTTCTCCAAAGAAAACCATACTTTTCTCTTGAAAACCAGTATGCTGAAGTAATTGCTGTTAATAAATAGTTCATCCAATTGAAAAATTCGGTCGTGAACCGAAAATGACTACTGTTTGAACGCTAATTGTGCAAATTCAAATAAATAGTGTGACAGTTACTCAATATATCAATCCCACCGTGTCACGATATATGGTTTGGGAAAATCGCGTTCAAAGTTTTGGTACATATTTTACACGATCTTGTGAAATATTGTCGTTTTATCGCTAGTCGGCTATTTTGGCACCGTATAAGTGTCCTTCCTCATAATCGAGATCGTGTTGCACACTTAATCTATGAAATCTCCGGCCGTTCGAGCCTCTTTTGAGTGTTCTTGTGCTTTGATATCCGCTTTTATTACACGCAAATCATCCCTAACTTTACACACTGTGCCACTGAAATAGGTGTACCTTGTCAATTTTTCGAGTTTCAGGGTCCGATTGGTCTTAAAATATTCTGGAAAGTTCACACTATAACAATATGCAAAAAAACGATTTTTCGAAGTTTCCAGAGAGGGATACCGTCTTAAAACAACACTCCTGGTATCTGTAAGAATAACATGAATGCATACAATGAGACGAGCGTGGCTCTTTTTCTCCGACTACCTGATATTTATAATACTATTATATATATATATATATACATATATACAGGGTGTCCCATTTTAATCTTACACCTGAATTTTCTCGAAAAATATTGCTCGGACGAAATATTGTGTGGAACAAAACTTCTAGGGATTGAGGGGGACGTTTGAAAAAAATTTATTTGAGGAGCTAAAATTCAAAATGGCGGCGTTACAAAGGCTGACATGTTTTTTTCAAATGGAAACATAACTTTTTTTTATTGCCAAAAAATTTGTCAGCTGAAAACTAAAAACTTTGGTTGAAAAAATTTTTTGATAAAGTTCATAGTTTTCAAGTGAGAACATCATTTTCAATTATTTCAGATGTATCCAGGATTTGTGTGTGTGTGTGTGTGTGTGTGTGTATGTTTTTCTACCCATCGTGATCAAAGTTCGTCAAGGATTTAAAGAAACACGTTTTTGGGCCTGAAAATGGCACAAATGCTATTAAAATGGAAAAAAACTATTTTTCATCGATTTTCCTCCAAAATTTTCTCATGAAATATCGTCCAAATTTGAAAACAAAAAAAACAAAAATTTTCAACAAAAAAATTTGATTCTTTTTTTGTTCAAGTGGTCATACATTCGAAAAATACAACATTGAGCGGCTTGCCGTGAGACATTTAGTCTAATTGTCCCTACCACCGGCATTTGCGTTAGCCAAAGCGTAGGAGGTTGCATGGCTGAGTCTGTTGCAGACCATTCGCGTTACCCAGAACTTGAAAACTATGAACTTTATCAAACGTTCTCACTTGAAAACTATGAACTTTATCAAAAAAATTTTTCAACAAAAGTTTTTAGTTTTCAGCTGACAAATTTTTTGGCAATAAAAAAAAGTTATGTTTCCGTTTGAAAAAAACATGTCAGCCTTTGTAACGCCGCCATTTTGAATTTTAGCTCCTCAAATAAATTTTTTTCAAACGTCCCCCTTCAACCCCTAGAAGTTTTGTTCCACACAATTGTTCGTCCGAGCAATATTTTTCGAGAAAATTCAGGTGTAAGATTAAAATGGGACCCCCTGTATATATAAAGTATAAAGCACCCTGTGATTTTTCTATCCGGAGAAAAAATTGAATATCTCGGCGAAAAAAAAACGTAAACCAACTTACCACACGGCGTTTTGAAGAGAATAACACCAGCTTCATTTTGCTTTTATTTCTGCGATTTTTTTTGTACGCTGTACGTCATCTTGAAAATGTCGGTTTTTCACGATTCTTGCGCTTCGCAGAATCGCATGATGGACTTAGAAAAAATAGTAATTTCACCATTTAGTGATAAGATCTGTGAAAAAAGAAACCGTTAGCTTTAGTTTCGTTTTAAAAAAAATGTCTGTGTTTTTATTGCAGAGTAATTTAGTTTTTTCTGTGGCGTAACTTGAAAACTATGAAGTTTGGAATATTTCGTCTAAGGATTGAAAAGTTCTATTTTGTTATTTTGGAGTCACTAAATATGTTTTAGATTTTTGTTCCAAAATTTCTTCATATCGCTAGTTTTGTTTGATAGTCGACGATTTGTCTCATCAATTTATTGCCGTTACTTTGAGACAAAGATGTTTTGGTGAAAATATCAAGAGAATGAAAGGTACATTATTTAATTTGTAAGTCGTACGAATCAAATGGCGTTCTGGGTTACATGGAGTTAAACGAATGAAAACGGACAGTTAGTCGAATCGAAGATAATCGGGAAAATAAAGTGAACACTCTTTGGTAGATTCGAATATTAGTGAGAAGTGCTCTTAAAAATTAACGAAAAATGTCATCTGATTTGTACGACGTACAAATTCAATTACCCCTTGGCCAAAAGTACTAGGCGCCCTATATTTTCCTACTTTTTCTAGTTTACGGTATAAAATTAAACCCTTATTGGTTTTCAAATGTATTTATTAGTCAATTCAAACAATATTATCAATAGTTGGTTGGTCCACCTTTGGCCTTTATCACCGCAACGATTCTCTGTTGGCAAAAACAAGCAATTTTCGAAAACAAGGGATCGCATTCAACCAATGAAATCGGAGACAAGGCCTCCTCGACTCTGAGATTAGCAAATGAAGACTGGCAAAAGTTTTAGTCGAAATTTAAAGAACGCACATGTTTAGCGTTTTTACAATCCATATGTTTTGTTATTCACCAAAAGAGGTTTTTTATTGTTTCATTTTACATTTGATGATGCCATCTTAGCTTTAGTTGAACGCAATTGTAATCTTTATGTACTTTTTAAAATATTAATATTTTATAGGGGTGCCAAATACTTGTGACCAAGGGTGTATGTACCTTTTCTCCTCTTGATATATTCATTAAAACATCTTTGTTTCAAGTAACGGCAATAAATTAATGAGACAAATCCTCGACTATCAACCGAAACTAGTGACACGTAAAAATTTCGGAAAAAAATTTTCAAAAAATTATTAACTCCATAATAACAAAATACAACTTTTTACTCCCTCGACTAAATATTCCAAATCTTCTAGTTTTCAACTTACGCTTTTTTTTCGTGAAAAAAACTAAATTACGCTGCGAAAAAAATAGCAAATTTTTGTTTTTTAAGGAAAATAAAGCTAACGGTTTCTTTTTCTATTTTCTAAGTCCGGAGACTATTTTTTCTAAGTCCAGCACGCGATTCTGCAAAGTGCGAAAATCGTGAAAGACCCGCACATTCAAAATGACGTACCGCGTATATAAAAATCGCAACAATAAAAATAAAAAAGCAAAATGAAGCTGGTTTTATCCTCTTCAAAACGCCGTTTGGTAAATTGGTTAGCGTTTTTTTCCGAGATCTTCGATTTTTTGTCTGTATAGAAAAATTACAGGGTGCTTTTGGCCAAGGGTGTATATATATATATGTGTGTGTATAAATTTATATGTTTTCCTACGTGTGGCTCGCGTCGCGCAGGCATCATTAAATCACAGAAACAGCCTCTGTTATTGACTCTACCGACAAATTTATCGTTGTCCAGTGTGCCTGTGCGCCACCGTATACTGGGGGTTGTATATATATATATATATATACATATATACGGGGTGAATTTTGGTGCACACCACGTTTCGAGGGATTCCCCCGTCTCTCGCGCTCTCCTCCCGCGTACATATGCTGGTTTGCGCCCTCCCGACCCTTTCAAGCCCTCCGCTCATGGTAGCTATACCACGGTCCACAAGGAGCATGGCAAGGGCATATAAGCGGATTCGGGTAGGAGAGAATGCAAGAGGCACCCTTCGGATCCTGCTCGCCCTCAACGAGACCCTAATTCCCTCCCTGTCGCCCTGCTGGTACCGGCCCTACACCGGCACTCTCTCGTTTCTAACTCCCCGCGAATAACTCGCGTCCCGCGCCGCGTCATTGTTCTGGTTTATACGGTGATTTGTGGATTTTAGTGCCTCCTCGTTCGTCGCCTCCTCGCCGCGAGCCACTGACGGTCGTGTTGTACTACCCGCTGCAGCCCCGCGGCGTTCTTTCGACCCTCGTGAACGTGGTTGGATCCGTGATGGATATTGCTCGCTGGTGCATGCGGGAACACAGCATCGGCGAACTCACCTTCGTAACGCCGGGAATAGGGCTTGGAGGGCGGGGGAGGGGGGGGTCTCGTAACGGAAAGAATACTCGATAAAAAGATACTTATGTATAGTGTTTTGGAAAGCTCTTGAGCTAAGCTATGAAAGTATACAATAGGAAATTAGCGTTTTGATGAAAAAATTCGGAGCTGAGCTTCAGATGACCTTGGTGGTTATAGATAAGGTCGAATTGACATGGTCATCTTTTTTTTATTCTTGAAACAAAACAACTTTTGTTTGAAACATTTTTTATTGTTATCCGTAATTTATGAGATATAAGCTTGTAACACTTTATCTGAGACACCCTGTATATCGTAGGGTGACGATTATACGCTGCTTTGCGACTGAAAAAAATATGATCTTCGATGCTTTTTCAAGTCCTCTTTGAAAAAAATGTAGCGTATTTTTGTGATGAGTAGTATTCACCAAAAAAAATTGAGCACTGTAGAAAAAAATCAAAATTCCATTTTGAGTACATTTGAAGATAGTCAAATTCCGAATACGGTTTTCGTATTTGTCCGGATTTTTTTTGTGGATCTCGTCATCACGATAAAAATTGTCAGAGGTAACATTGTAAGAAGGACAAATGGAATTTTGCTCCATTTTTCGGGTGAATACTTCTCATCACGAAAATACGTTATTTCTTTTTCGAAGAAGACTTGGAAAACCAACGGGCGACACCTACCTCATGGCCGAAAAAAAGAGAAATTTTCATTGACTTTCTGCCAATGCGGAAACGTGTGCAGGTCTTCAATTTTTTTTCACATAAAAGAGTTTGGTTTTAAGTAAGTTTAAGAATATTTGTATTTAAAATATTTATAAATGTGTTAAATACAATGGTTTGTGCAGACTAGTGTTTAAAAAACGTCCTTCGCGGTGACCACTGCTGCTCGGAAATAAATCGTTCGAAATAAAAGAAATGAAACACATTTGGTTTGTGCATAAAAGTATCTAGCACTTGAAGAGAGGATTTCATAAAATATTGATTTTTGAGAAAAAAGGCTGCACTCCAAAGTAAAAGGGTCGATTTTCTGTGAAAAGAGCACGCTTTTATCGTTGACGAAAAAAAATTATGCATTGAAAAAAAATTGCTTCGTTCAAGCACTGTCGTTCGGTATGTGAAATAAGCTTATCAAATTTGAAGTTGATCGGTGCAGTGATATTCAAGATATCGTGGTAATACAGATGCATATCTACAAAAGGTAATTTTGAGAAAAACGCGTTTGAAGTTCGCCGGTTCGCGGAGCATCCGCGCAAACGCCCATAATTTCCTCAATTTTGAACAGATCGATTTGAAAAAACCAAAGAACACTTCTTTCAAATATTATATTTTGAGAATCCATCGAAAACCAAAAATTGATATTTAAAAAAATTTCATCATGTGTAAACCCCTTAAATACCATATTTTTCTCGGTCGCCAAATGCCCGCACCAGGCTTAAAAAAACTCATGGCCCCCTTATTATTTTCACCCTATATATATATATACAGGGTGTCCCTCTTATCAGTATCGATGATACAAATCTAAATATCTCGGATCACTACCAAATATTTGTATATATATACCGGGTGTCCCATTTTAATCTTACACCTGATTTTTCTCGAAAAATATTGCTCGGATCAAATATTGTGTATAATAAATATTTTAGGGGTTATGGGGGAAGTTTGAAAAAAAAAATTGTTGATCCAAAATTCAAAATGGCGGCGTTAAAATGGCCGACATGTTTTTTTCGAATGGAAATATTTTTTTTTATCACCAAAATTTGTCAGCTCAAAACCAACAACTTTTGTTGGAATTTTTTTTGTTGATAAAGTTGATAATTTTCAAGTTAGAACATAATTTATAACTTTTTTCACACACACACACACACACACACACACACACACATACACATACACGCACCTCCGTGTACGCACGCACATGCAGACGCATACGCACACGCACTTACACTTGGTACGTTAAAGACCTCCTCGTGGTACATCCTGAATACCGCTAAAATAGTTAAAAATGAAACCGACAGAGGAAAATTTTTGAAATTTATTTTTATTCCGAAAAAATATTGGTAAATCTAAAATGATTGTATGTAACTTTTCAACCTCTTAGTAGTTTTACGAAAACCCAGTAGTTTCAGAGTTAGGCTACATTATATAAATATGGTCGCTTTTGGCAAAAAGTTGAATATTCATGCGAAAAAAATCGTACAAAACTTTTTAAAAAAAAACGAAATTGAAGCTTGTACTTTTCGCTTCAAGTTTTTCAGGGGAAAAACAGTTGACATTTTTTGTCCTTTTTGAAACGCCACTTGGTAAATTAAGATATCGTCATTGTTAAAAGAGCGATGAAACGTCTTGTGTGACTCGGAACCAGGGCGAGTGTTTCCAAACTTTTGGACGGTAATATATATATAGTATATATATATATTACCGTCCAAATATATATATATATATATATATATATATATATACTAAATATATATATATATATATAGTATTTGGTATATATAGTAATTATTTTTTCACAAGTATACAAAGTATACAAAGAAATATACGAAGACCCAATATGTAAGGACTGGATCGAGCGTTTGAAGTACAAACCTCGGTGGCCTGAGAAATGCACCGCTCATTCAAATGTGTGCATCTTTACTTGCGATTTATGTGTCCATTGATGCTTGCGTACTCTTATCGACCCCCGTCCGTATTCTCAAACGCCCGTATGTCTAAGAGTTCGCAAATGCCTTTTTGTAATTTTTAGTTTGTTATTAAAAAATTAATTGAGATTCCCAATTGTCGTTCATAATTTAATTAGAATGAATATTCTTTCAATGAAAACAGAAACAGATTCGTAAAATGTATATTTTTTTTCACCGCTTTGAAGCTTAGGTGCGTACTCCTATACCACCTTACCCTACGTATTTACCTCCTTCCTTTTCTTACACTCCCCACAATTTTGTGTCCTTCGTGCGGGCCTCGCGCGATATTCTCGCCTCGTGGTGGCGAGAGAGTTCATTAGAGGAGGATTCATCGCTCCAAATTGAATTCATTATTATACTAAGGCAGATTCTTGGGGAAAAGCCTCCGATCTTGCGGAGCCCTTACGTTAGTTCTGTATACACGTATAGACATAGTGTAGCCAGCGCAGACGTAAATATACACGAACCCCAAGTATCCCCACCAGGGTCGTCGCGAATCTCGGGGTTGACACATCGATTTTTCAGCTTCCTGGTCGTGGTCTCGGATACACGGTCACACTCACGGTATGGGCGCATGTTTCCTTTCGCGTCTACATCCATACGCATTATTTTTGGCCATTAATCATTAGCCTAACTTTTTCGTTTTACCCCGTGCAGAAATTTTGACCGCGATACCCTATGTCCGATCAAATCCCGATCAGGATTTGTCATGGATTCCCCAAAACCGGTATCCCGGTTAGAATCCAACTTGCATCAGTATCGGCATATGTACGACGACGATGGCATCATTTTGAAAATTTTTGCGTCACGTGTATTTTCTATATTACTATGGAATTCCTATCTATAGATAGGAATTTCTGTCTATAGATTCCTATCTATAAAATTCCTATCTATAGATAGGAATTACATAGTAATACCGAAAATACACATGATGCCAAAATTTTCAAAATTATGCCATCGTCGTCGTACATATTCCGATACTGATGCAAGTTGGATTCTAACCGGGATACCGGTTTTGGGGAATAAATCTCTGTTTATACCCACCGACATGTCGGTGGGTATAAACATGTAATTAAGACAAATTAAAATCAAATTCACAATGATTAGATTAAAATTTACACCAACCGTGAGTTCTTACGTATTTCGAGAGAAAACATTTCGTCGAGGCAAATAAATTTTTGCAAAAAAGTTGTGAGTTTCAAATATTACATTATAAATATGAAAAAAATCACAAAATGAGTTGTGAATTTCCTCAAGTTGAAGAAAATAAAAATCGAATTCACGACAGTTATATTAAAATTTACACCACAAGTGTAAACGTATTTTGAGAGAAAACATTGTGTTGAGGCAAAGGAATGTTCGCACAAAAAGTTATGTGCAAAAATGTCTTTGCCTCGAGGCAATGTTTTCTCTCAAAATACGTACGAACTCACTTTTGGCGCAAATTTTAATCTAATCATTTTGAATTTGATTTTAATTTGTCTTAAATACGAAAATATTCACAACTAATTTTGTGAATTTTTTTGTATTTATAATTTCTTGTCAATACATTTGCATTCACAGATTTTAATGTGAATTTGTTTAAATTCACATCAAAATCTCGCGATGAGCGCGATCTGCCATTTGAATCTTTGGACAAATTTTTTTTTATTGATAGTTTGATGCACCAAAACTTTATAAATGTTATTTATTTTTATAATAAATTTAACATGTCATAATTCCATTTTTGACATTTAATTTCAGCCTGTATTCATTCGTGATCCTTCCCAGATTCCTCAATGATTCCATGCGAAATTCATTTAGAGTCATTAAAGGATCCGGTTCTGGATCCCTAATGGAATCCAGTTTACGGATCTTACATTTAGTCTTCGAATCTGATCCGATATCGGACTAGATCCCGACTGGGAGCCCGGGATACAAGTCAGAATCCAGCTGTATCCCTGCCAAAATTTCTGCACGGGAATTACGAAAGTTATGTAAAACGTCGGTGCTCTACTTCCAAGTTTCGTGATTAAAGTACGAAGTTTGCATTTTGGAGGTCGTAGGATTTCCCAGTTGCCTTTTTCCAAATACTTGCTAACCGATTGACCAACATGACTGGCGTTGTCGTCCTGTAAAATCCAGCTGGTCATGGGGATTCTCCCATTCCGGCCTCTTCTTGTGCGGAGCTTACTTCAAACGCATCAGTTGCAGTCGATAACGATCCCCAGTTATGCTTTCAGCAGCTCGTTATCCCCGACAGCCCTCATTCGGCTGGTTTTCCTTATTGTCCATAGAGAAATCATGACTTTGGAAGCGGCGACTACACTTTGCACCTTGCACTCGACGGAGCATCTTCCGCATACACTTTCTCAGCAAACGATGCGTTTCCACGGCCGATTTCTTTGCGAGGAAATAATGGGGCATAACTTGCCGCAAAATGTGATGTATTTTGAATAAAAACTTGCCATTGTAAGGACAATTAAAATAGATGATGTTAACGACTCGCACTGATGTCATCTATGGCGTTCTAGCGAGACTCTATACGGAACTATCGTAATGTGTGTTGCCAACTTTCAGTTCGAGAAAATAGTCTACCTAGCCATTCTATTGGCAGCGGGCGATTTCACGTGCAACCCCACCTAACTTATGTATACATGTATATCACGAATATTAGTGCACATACGAATATGGCTATGACATCAACGAATGCAGTTATCGTTACAAACATTTACGAGGCTGCTATCATACTTAGACGGGGATTTTGCTTGCTCCCGGGAAATCCGTGGAGTACGGCATTTACGAGACGGCTCGAGAGTAATTAGGCTACACCACGTGGGATCGGGAGGAAGAGGCAGAGCCCGGAGATGGCGGGAGGATTCCTCGATTGGGTATTCTCAAAGTGGAAAACCGGAAGGGTTAAGCACCGTTGTCGGAGTCCGTTATCGAACAGCGACGGAAAGGACGGTAGGAGGAATGGCGCGGAGGGGTGCATGGAGTGAGAGAGAGAGAGGGAGAGAGAGGCTCTCCTTGGTTCACGCCTGTTATTACACGCCGCGGCCTCGACCTTATCTCGGAGATAAGGACCTGCCAACCCTTATAAATGCTCCCATTAAGCGAGTCCGGACCGCGTTGTGTATCTCTCGCTATTGGCCCTTCACTTTCTCTCTCTCTCTCTCTCTCTCCCGCTGCCTATGTTTCTCTGTGTCTTTTGTTATCTGTTTTTCTCTCCCTGCTCGCGCTGGAATCGTGTATTCCGCAATTCCTCGGCCCATCGTTCGTATTATCTCTCGTGTTGTATGGTGCTCCGTAGCGCGACAGGGAGCGAGCGAGATCGGGGGCTCGATAACGCTTGAAAATTGATGCTGCGTTTCCCCTAATAACGGCGATAATGGAGCAAATGGTAGTCAAAACCGGGAGGAGATCGCCTTCGAATTGCTAACATTTATGTACTATAATTCCCCGAAAAAACTCAGGAGAACTATCCGAAAAAAATGCGGTGCGCTTCTGGGTCGGGATTCGAACCCGGGACCTTTCGATTGCCGGTCGACTGCTCTGACCAACTGAGCTACGCCAGCCCGCTTATCTCATCTTTCTCGGATAGTCTAGATATGGTAACGCAACGTCACAGTACATATATACTTTATTGTGTTTGTATTTTACATTTTTTATTATATTCGTATTTTTAATTTATTTATATTCATAGTATATTTAGCAACGTATATTATACAGGGTGTCCCTCCTATCTCTGCCACCCGAAATAACTCGGTATATATCGACGTTACAAAAAAATGTTCGAGACAAAAGTTCGACGGTGTGAAGGGGGCTATCAAATGCGACCATGTTTTTTGAAGGTCACCTCCAGTTTTTTGAATGGAATGGTACATTTTTTTCACACATCTTGTGGAGCACCTCGAGCCGCATAAAAACATTAGGGGGTCAAAGTCATTCAAGGTGACACAATAATAATAATGATTATTCTAATAATATTAATAATTACAATAATAATCATTTTTTTTGTTAAATGATTATTATTATATACCAACAATAATAATCGGTTTTTAGCCACTTATTTGCAATTCAATTCGCATTTCCAGTCGTTCGAAGTGATGCACATTTTCGTGGGTAACAATATTACTGTTGTATGATATATGCATGGGTATCATAATAATGCATATGTATATATTTGTGTTTGTGTATGTATGTATGCTTTCTCTGCGAGGAACATGTCGTGCGAAACAGTAACTTCCGAATTGGGATATTGAATTTACGCTATTTCTGTTTCGATGGCTCGCCGTGGTTTGTACGTACACACACACACGTGCGCGCGCGCGCGCATATATATATATATATATATGTTTGTGTGAGTGTGAATGTGTGCGTGCGCGCGCGTGGATTGAGTATGCATTGTATTTATATTCATATACAATTCGCTTTAAGCAAACTACGAATTACAAGTTTTTTTTTACGTTTATTTTGCGTTCTCTCGGTCTTGCAACTTCAAAAACTGCTCCACTTGCTAAATCTCTAAAAAAAGTTTAATTTCTCGTATGACATTTTTTCCCTTGTTGAGGAAACAAAAAAAAATACATGTGCCACTAATTGTCAGTCACGAGATGCAGGACGAAACTTTTCGAAACAAAATCGTGTACCGTTTTTTTTCCTCGATCCTCGAATAAATCCGCCTAGCCACACGAATGATTATATCGCTGGGACTCTCGCTCGGGGCCGGAAACCTTGCGCCTCCCTGGCGCCCAGCCGCGCCGTCAACCCCCAATTTTCGCGCGATATCCGTTCCATTGCGCGCACAGTGCACTTCCGTCACGCGCGCGCTGTATCGCGTCCGTTTCGATACCTAGGAAATTGCATGGGAAATTTGAAAGTTGGACGCGCGAACACCCGTCCCCACCTCTTCCCCACCTCCATGGCCCACCGCCTCACATACACGCGAATAGTATACAATCGACGCGATGCGAGTGCGCGAGTTTTACGGTGGAGTAGATGGGAAGAGGGAAAGAGAGAGAGAGAGTGAGAGAGGGTGAGTACGAGAGGGCGAGAGGGAGAGTGAGAGAGGGAGAGTGAGAGGGGGAGAGTGAGAGAGGGTGAGTGAGAGAGGGAGAGTAAGAGAGGGAGAGTGAGAGAGGGAGAGTGAGAGAGGGAGAGTGAGAGAGGGAGAGTGAGAGAGGGAGAGTGAGAGAGGGAGAGTGAGAGAGGGAGAGTGAGAGAGGGAGAGTGAGAGAGGGAGAGTGAGAGAGGGAGAGTGAGAGAGGGAGAGTGAGAGAGGGAGAGTGAGAGAGGGAGAGTGAGAGAGGGAGAGTGAGAGAGGGAGAGTGAGAGAGGGAGAGTGAGAGAGGGAGAGTGAGAGAGGGAGAGTGAGAGAGGGAGAGTGAGAGAGGGAGAGTGAGAGAGGGAGAGTGAGAGAGGGAGAGTGAGAGAGGGAGAGTGAGAGAGGGAGAGTGAGAGAGGGAGAGTGAGAGAGGGAGAGTGAGAGAGGGAGAGTGAGAGAGGGAGAGTGAGAGAGGGAGAGTGAGAGAGGGAGAGGGAGAGAGGGAGAGTGAGAGAGGGAGAGTGAGAGAGGGAGAGTGAGAGAGGGAGAGTGAGAGAGGGAGAGTGAGAGAGGGAGAGTGAGAGAGGGAGAGTGAGAGAGGGAGAGTGAGAGAGGGAGAGTGAGGGAGGCAGAGTGAGAGAGGGAGAGTGAGGGAGGGAGAGTGAGAGAGGGAGAGTGAGAGAGGGAGAGTGAGAGAGGGAGAGTGAGAGAGGGAGAGTGAGAGAGGGAGAGTGAGAGAGGGAGAGTGAGAGAGGGAGAGTGAGAGAGGGAGAGTGAGAGAGGGAGAGTGAGAGAGGGAGAGTGAGAGAGGGAGAGTGAGAGAGGGAGAGTGAGAGAGGGAGAGTGAGAGAGGGAGAGTGAGAGAGGGAGAGTGAGAGAGGGAGAGTGAGAGAGGGAGAGTGAGAGAGGGAGAGTGAGAGAGGGAGAGTGAGAGAGGGAGAGTGAGAGAGGGAGAGTGAGAGAGGGAGAGTGAGAGAGGGAGAGTGAGAGAGGGAGAGTGAGAGAGGGAGAGTGAGAGAGGGAGAGTGAGAGAGGGAGAGTGAGAGAGGGAGAGTGAGAGAGGGGGAGTGAGAGAGGGAGAGTGAGAGAGAAAGAGAGTGAGAGAGGAAGAGTGAGAGAGGGAGAGCAAGAGAGGAAGAGTGAGAGAGATGCAGAGAGGGCGCGAGAAAAAGGGAAAGAGAGAAAAGGGGGGAGGGTAAAGGCAGCATCTGACAAAACGGCGCGTATGACTCGTGACTCGGATTCGAATTTACGTATGTAGAGCGACAAAATAAACTAAATCGTAAAATTCACTCGACGTTCGAAACTATCGCATGCGGAGACTCACGAGTGTGTCGGCTTATATATAAATATATATATATATATATATATATATGTATATATAAATCATTGAAAAATTACTCTTTTTTATTTTCAGATAAGCCTGTTCCCGCAGTGAATGAGACGGTACTATTTGCTGACGGATAACCCGGCGAATCAACATCATTGGTGAGTCCTTTGGAAACATCCATTATGCGACTTATTAATATTAATATTAATATTATTATTATTACCTACACTAATTGCATATTGATATTACCCATACATCACGACCAGCTGTCAGTTGTACGGTATCTCCAATTACTACGATTTTTATTAGGTGTACAAATGAATTCGCAGCCTTTGGAGTTAACAAACAAGATTTGTAAAGGGCACCGAATTAATTTGTATACCTATTAGGGATCGTCCATTAATCACGTGAGGTTTTTTGGCCCCTTTTGAGCCCCCCCCTCCCCCATGGTGATATGTGGTGAGGTCGAACAGGTTCTGTTATCCAAATCCATTCCCCCTTTCCCCTATTTGAGCCTTACGTGATTAATGGACGACCCCACATCACCATGGGGGAGGGGCTCACAAAGTAGCCAAAAAACTTGGCTCACAAAGTAGCCAAAAAACTTCATGTGATCAATGGACGATCCCTTATCATCAATAATAATGATTATTATCAGTATATGTCAATATCAATATTTGATACTCATCATCTAAATTAATTTATTATAATTGGTAATGTAATCTGAGTCTGCGGTAACTAATGAGTTATATTATTCCGGAACAATGATATTGATGTTATGTATATGTTATAACACGAAGATTAATAATTAAAAATAATTTGGTCTTATTGGTGGGAGCCTTTTGTTCCACTGATGCAATACTTTTAGTAGTTTCCGGCGGTGTCTTGAAGCTCATGCGCTGGGCACAGAAAGCACGGTAGAGTGTATGTGTTTCTGTGTGCGTGCGTGCGTACGCGGGTGTGTGTGTCAGAGAGAGGGATGCAGGGAGGGAGAGAGAGAGGGTGAGAGAAAATGAGACAAAAAGGAAAAGAGAGAGAGTGACAGAGAGAGAGAGAGAGAACGGCAAAGTTGAAGAGAAATGAGAATGGATGTAATAATATATTTAATATTCGTCGGATCCCGGTGCTTCTCTTCTCCATTCTCGGTATTACAAGCCAACCAATATTCTCGCCCCCTTTCCGGGGACCCTCTTGGCCTTACTCACTTTTCCGACCCTCCTCCTCTCTTACCCGACTTTTATCTCTCTCATCCTCTCTCTCTCTCTCTCTCTCTCTCTCTCTCTCTCTCCCTCCCTCCTCTCCCTTTCTCTCTACTGGCCCTGTAGACATTATTTATTCTCTTTCCCTGCATCCTCGTGACCCGCACTATCCCGAACCTATCCCTTTTGCTCCCTCGGCATCTCGCACAGCTCGCTGATCCGTTGCTCTCCTTGGCGCACTTTAACCGGCCCTGGAGCCGGCAAAAGTGCGCCGAACATTACTCACTCTCCGACCAGTGTGTCTGTTATTGCATCGAGCTACATCCAGTGACACGCGTCACCATGAATCGTCGTGTCTCGTCCCTACCAATCGGACACCTTTTTTCTGCAATTTTTATATTCTTCGCGGTTTTACGGTATCTAAAGTATTTGAGAAACTGAAACATCTTGTTTGGATTCGTTTGGACGACACAAATCCTGTTATTCCGCCACCTCTGTCTTTCTTTTGTTTATATTATACTTTTATATTTTTCTTTTCATAATTTGGTCATTTATGTTTTGCTTGTCCATTGAGTCTGGTGGCCATACTGCCCAAATTTGTAAAATTTATAAATACGATCCATATGACCTCAGCAAGGTATGACGTCGCTCGATAATTTGGTAATGGTTAGTCAGATCCCAAAATGGCAAAGGACTTTTTTGACGTGACAACGTCTTATAATTCGATGGAGCCGGCTGCACGCACGAAAAAGCATGACTCATCGCCGTTACCTCGCTCTGAGGCGTTCCATCTAAGGCTTGAAGTGTAAGCGAGAGCGCGGAACGAGCGACAAAGAGGCACAATCGGCCTCCGCGTTCGGCAGCGTTCGACATCTGTCTCTCTCCTACTTGAGTGATGGCCTCTGCACACTGCGAGCGACGAGCGACGAGCGATGAGCGATATCCAATGGCAACGTCACTCTCATAGAGCATTTCCGTCATACTCGAGCTCTCATTGGATATCGCTCATCGCTTGTCGCCCATCGCGCGCAGTGTGCAGAGGCCATGAGCGATGCGTCCGCGTGGACAGCTGCTATACAATAATACATGTACATGTTTTCGTCAAGTATGAAGTACAGTGAAAAGTGAATGTGGTGTCAATTGTTTATAGCAACGATAATTGCGGCGATAAAGGTAATGATTCTTTCGATATTAAATATATGTTCAGTGATATATTGTCGAATATTCGTGCTTTCATCATTAAAATAAATAGCATCGGTCCGCTAGTGCAGCGATTGTAGGTTATGCTATAATTGACAAAACTATAACAATAAGTTAACAGAACTATTTCACGATGAGTAAAAATAAATTGCTTTACTATTCGATCGAAATAATTATCGAGCGTAGCTATGATTTCAAAAAATTAAAACATAAATGTTAAATCTTCCACATATCATAACAACGTGTCTGAAATGACAGGTTGGACCAGCCAGCCGTCAAAGGGAACAATTTTCTCCTATATCAAACACATTGAGGCGGGCTTTTTAACAGCTAGAGTTACAAAAATTTTAATGATGTTTCCAAATTTTTAATTTTAAATTTAAGATTTATGAACAATAATTTAATCACAGTTTATTCTTATAATAAATTATTCAAAATTATTACTTTTTTACAATAAATTACAATTAAATTTGCAAAAATAATTAAGTAACTAATTGAACAACAACTTTTATTCAGTTTACTTGCTGAAAGAAATAATGTCAATACAAAATTTATTATTATAAAATAATAAAATCAAAAATTAAATTTTAACAGTCGAGTAGAAATTTAAACAATAAATTTTATTCAAGTATTTTGTAAATTTACAATGATTTTCTGAACGAAGAATTTTATGAAAAAATAAAAGTTGTAAAACAATTGCTCAAAGCACATTCATACTTGTAAAAAATATGTACATTGTAAAAAAAATAAATAAAAATTGACATAATTGTATTTATGCGTACAAATAAATGTAACTTGATCAATTCAATTGTGATTTCCATTTACCTCCTTCTCTATATCCATACAAAATATCTATCAAACAAACAAAATAAAAAATTTCTTTTGAAAAATGAAACCATTCCATCAGTATTTTCTTATGACGTTGTCACGTTCAACTATCGTCAGTAAACCGACTTTACAGACAACCGATTTTTGTTCAGAATGATCGCATGTATTCTTATACTTTTTTAAATGTCAATATTTTATAGGGGTGCCTCATACTTTTGGCCACAGCTGTAGGTACTTCTTCTCCTCTCGATATTTTCATTATAACATCTTTCTTTCAAAGTAACGGCGATAAACGAATGAGACAAATCGTCGAGTATCAATCAAAATTAGCGATGCAAAGAAATGTTGGAAAAAATCTAAAAAACATTTAGTGACTCCGAAGTAACAAAATACAACTTTTTACTCCTTAGACTAAATATTCCAAACCTTATAGTTTTCAAGTTATGCCACACGATGCCGGCTTTTCGGAAACCTGCCGTTTTTTCAAGAAAAAAACGAAACAACTCTGCGAAAAAAAATCGCTATTTTTTTTCTTAAACGAAAGTAAATTACTATTTTTCAGAGTCCAGCACGTGATTTTACACAGTGCGAAAATCGTGAAAAATCGGCATTTTCAAAATGACGTACGGGGGACAAAAAAGTCGCAAAAAGAAAAATGATGATGGCTTTGTCCGTTTCAAAACTCAGTTTGGTAGATTGGTATACGATTTTCTTTCGCCGAGATATTCGATTTTATATATATACACACACACATATAGAACAATTTAATATAGTGAATAAGGAAATAAATAGATGTATATATATATATATATATATATATATATATATATAATTGGCCATTAATATATTAATGCCCAACACTTTTTCAGCCAACGTCATGTGTATATATATTATTATATCATATTATTATATGTAGTTTAGTGTATCTACGCACTCGTGTCTATGTGTACACGTGCACATATTTAGTTTATAGGCATCGCATCCCTCCAGCATGATTATACTGGCGATATATGAACTCATATCAGCCGGGGGACGTGAGCTTTCTGAAACAAATTCGTTTTCCTCTCTCACTTGCTCTCTCTTTCCCATCCGCTTACGCTCCCTCTTGACTTCTTTTTCTTGCGGCCTCATCCTACCAGTCTCGTTGAACCGACTGCGGCTCGTACCACCCATGCGGTCTCTTCCGTCCTGTTTTTTTGCTTCGCACCAATTCGCTTAATGCATTGGTGTTGGGAAATTTCATTATTTAAATTAAGTGGAAAAGATTTTTTCTTAATTGTGTTTGTTTGAATGATTTGTAAACTAATGAGACAAAATGTCAATTCTGAGAATCGAGGACGCAATCAATTTTGGAAAAGAACGTCCCGAGGTAACAATCGAAACGATGCTTTTCAATGATTCAACTTTACCTACGTTCCGACGAATTATTACTGGCGCGCCCAAACATTATTGAGGATTTGCTTGCACTCGGCCACTCGCCAATTGCGCGAATCAAATGCGACGAGAATATCCAATATTTATCGTCAATAATAACAGGACGATTTAATGAAAATTCAGTGAGGGAGGCACGTCATAAACAGATTATTGATCGTTTCGATGGACGGAAATTTGTCGTTGGCCATACTTCAGTGGCGGTATATATAGAATAAAAAAGATTGATCGATCGATTGATAGTTTCAGTATGCCCTGGTTTCATCACATTTGTGAAAAGTACGTAAAGAAACAGCACCATTTTTAGTGCTCTCTGTTCACGACAAAAAGAAATACAAAAATAAACAATTGCAATGAAAATTTTTAGTCAAAAATGAAAATAAAAATGAAAATTATGATTTAAGATTACAAGTAAAAAAATTAAATTAAAAATGAATACATTTTTGTACAAATTGTTGTGGCCTCTGTTGATGTTGAAGAAAAATACGAATATAGAAAGTAAGAAAAATTGATCGGAGTAAAAAATATAATGACAAGAAATGAAAAATGTTTCCGTATAAACTTTTTGGGGCCTCGTGCAATAGTGCACGAAATCAATTATCACACGTCGAATAGAGTCATATAAATCGAATGCTCTCAGAGAGGGAGAGAAGGCGAGAGATCGGGAGAGAACAATATTAACAGCCCAATCGACAAATTTGAGATTGACACGTTGATAAAACGTCATCTGGCGGAAATATCGAGCGGATAATATCGTGTATATTGGCGACGTGCGGATACTAGCCCATAAGCGATTTGCGGGATATAGGTGTGGGCATATTACGTGAGAGACGTGAGGTGCGGTAATTAATATATGTATATGCGGGAGAGATTCATGGAACGACGAGAGGTATCGACAGAAATTGCTACCGGATCTTGTGCTACCCTCTCTTCGTCTCTCTCTCGCTAACATACGATACAGGGTGATTCAGAATCGATGTATGCTCGCAAACGGGACGAAGGCTGAAACAAGAAGAATTATATATATATATATATATATTGCATAACATGAAAAAAGAATAAATACTCGTCTATATATCAGCAAATGGGTAGAATGGACTTAACAATTATTCATAAACCTGAAAAAATGTATACTTAAGACACAATGACTATGTTATTTATAATATTTGATAGAAATATAATAATTATTAACATCTTATGTCTAAGCATACATACATACATACATGAATATGAGTTGAATAATTAATAGCAGAATTTTTTCTATAATTGTGTGAAAGCTGTACACAGTTGATGGTATATGCTAAAAAAATATTTATTATTATTATACTCCCTGACGCACATGTAAATGAAGAATGATTCAGAATCGATGGATAATCGAGCAGAGGACGCTTGTCGGATTAAAAAGAATTATTTATATATATATATATATTCATATATGCAGTGACCGAAAATAAGAAACCGCCTCATCTTTCTCATTTAGATTCGAAGTATTCGAAAGAAATATTTAAAATACCGATGATTCTCTCTGCTAATTTTACTCTAGTCACTCCGTTTTAATGTATGAAACAAATTTCTACGTTATTTTTTTGAGTCTAGTTTTCCGTGATATTCTTTTGTAAATTTTTCGTTCAAGTATAGGACCAAAATAAATACTGCATCGCAGTGTTGATGTTTGGCATGTTCTAGCAACTTTGGTGAGCGAAATTTTTCGATGTAATATATTTTTTGAATTTAATATTTTACTATTCAATAATATTTTTTTATTTAATTTTCTATTTAATATACTAATATATTTTGTTGGGCTTCTTATACGTGCTTGTAGTGTATGTTTATTCCTTTTACCGGCTCACTGTTCAGTTGAGAAAAATCCGTGCCAAGATGGCTGGAAAACAAGTTTGTTCTCAAAATGCGAAAGTTGATTATAAAAGACACTAAAAAGAGTTTTTCAAAACGAAAAATAAACGAACCGATCTTATGAAATGTAAACTACATATTCTATACAACTATAGCTATAGTGCATAGCAAGGATTTTTTTTAAATTTTGACATTTACTTTTTTTGCCAAAAACGGAAAAATGCAGGTTTTTTTTGTTTTTTTTTTTTCGAAAAAAGTCCGCCATTTTGTTACTTTTGCATATATAAAAAATCGTATGATATGCGCTATAGCCATTAACATACTGAATCTAAAACCGTTTGATTTTTAGTTCCGGATGATCCATCTCCGAGATTTCATCAACATAGCGAACCTACAATGTTTTTAGGGCATTTTTTAACTACCATTTTGGTCTATAAATAGTGACAAATAAATTTAAAAAAAAATGTATTTCGAAAGTGTATTTAAAGTGCAACAACTTTTATATCAATATCTATAATATAAACCTATCAAAAAAATCATGGAAATAGCCTTTTTTAGTGTCTAAAGTGAGAAGACCCCTCAGTCGAAAAAGAAGACTAAGAGTAGAAAAAAAGCGGGGAAAGAAGCCAAGAGGGTCACGTACAGCAAACTGTAAAACGCGGAGGCGTTAATAAAATGGTTTGGGGTTGATTTGCTTGGTCGGGCGTAGGCGAATCAGTAAAAAATCAATGGCATATTCACTGCGGATAAGTAAATTGGAATCCCCAATGAAAATTCGGAAACGTCCTTGCTGCCGGTTTGATTTGAAGAGGATTTTATTGTCCTACAGAAAATAATGACGCAACGCATACATCGAAAATAACACGACAATTCGTACAATTCAACATGATGAAAATCCTTGAATGGCTTCCAAAATCACCTAATTTGAATTCCATAGAAAGTCTACGGTCAATTTTGGACGAAAATATCGACAAAACAAATGTGACAAACAAAGATAATTATTTTACAGCGCTAAGGAAAACCAGGTAAGCATTAGACGAACACTACCCTCAAAACCTCGTCGAAAGTGTGCCTAGACGACGCCAAGCAGTGATTGAGGCCAACTAAAAATTAACCGTCGTTTGCAAATATTTTTTTCTGAAATGTTTTTTATAAAATAAAAAACGCTTATTTTGTCCATGCATATTCTCTAGTATTTTCGTATAATCAACGTCAAACATCATTTAATAAACTTATTTTGTTTTACATTAATTTAGCGAATATCAAAGTTAAGTTGTTGACCATTCCCACGAATTAAAAGTTCTAAGAATTTCTGATTCTTCTTAGTAATCTTTACGTGAAAAATCGGCCAAAATGGAAGATGGCCTCCTTTTTTGCCGGTCACTGTATATCAACAAGTGGGTGGAATGAGATAAAAACCATGAAAAAACTTGAAAAAATATTTTTTTATTTAAATTCGGACTTAACGAATATATTTTTTCTAACATTTGAAAAAATATAATTATTACTAAAATCTCATGCATAAACACACATACATACATAAATGAGAGTTGAACCATTAGTAACAGAATTTAATTGTATCGAAAATAATATAAAGATTGTGATAAAATGTAAAATACAGAAATATAAAAATATGATAAATTAATTATATAATATATAATGAAATATATGTATAATAAATGTTTCATTATTAACATAGAATAAAAATAATTGTTATTCTATGTTGACAATTACATACAATTATTATATACTCATTCACGTACGGATGAATTGAGTGAGGACACCGGTAAGAAAGTATTCCTTGCTGGCTAACAATAAGTGTCACTCGAAATCGGTCCTCATACGTTTCATTTTCTCGTTTTTCGTTCTCTTTCGTTTGTGAGTCGCCCTGTATATTCATGGAGTATAAGGCTCGGTACGGGGCTCTTCTCCAACACCGCGGCACTACACGTATTACGTATACCGCATATGGGTACACACGATCTATAGACCGGCAGAGTGCGGCATCTCACGTCTTGATTTACGCGATATGGGCGTGCCTACACGGGAGCCGCAATTAGTTTATTAATAATTAGTAAACGAGGCCCGAGGTTGCTCCTTCCTCTTTCTCTCTCTCTCCCCCTCTCCTCTTTTTCTCTCGCTCTCCTCTCTCTTCGTCTCAGAGCTTCTTAGATTACGTGCGATCGGGGACGAGGCAAGAGAGAAAGAGAGAGAGAGAAAGAGAGAGAGAGAAAGAGAGAGAGAGATCCTGCCTCGGATCTCGCTCACATGTATTTCCGATGCTCGAGGGGCCTCTAAAACGATCGGGGAGAGCGCTTGGTCCAGGGAGAATATCTCGGTGAGCCAGCAGGAGAACGACTCGAACTGGTCTCCTATCCATCCTCGACTTACCGACCGTTCACCCGCCGGTGAAGATAAAAAGAGCGAGACAGGGCGGTCGGGGGAGAGCAAAAGAGCGCGACGATAAATCTTCGAGATACGAACTATGAGATTATTCTAAAGTCGATTATCGCTAGGCGAGAACTGCCACGGTGGATCTAGCACGAAAAAGTACAGTCCTCAGGTCAGCGATGAAACAATTTTTTTTTACCTACTTATATGGGAAATTTTACGCCATTTCACCTAGCCCGTGACCCCAACCATTTATGGTTTTCCTGATTTTTTTTTCGGAAAATTTACCCTATGAAAAGAATATACACAGCATTTTGTAGATTTTTATCTCTTCTCTTTTAGGAGTTATGATTTTCCAAAATATGTCATTTTCGGAAGTTTTGGATATGTTTAAACGCTGATAACCTTTGAACTAATCGAGGTATCGACAAATGTCACTATATAATTTTTTTTTTCATTTTGAAGCATACTTTTATTAAAAAATATGAAAAGAATTATCAATTATCAATGTCAATGTTTTTTTCTTCCCAAGTGAAAACTATGTTTTTTAAAGGTGATTGCCTTTTTTTAAATTAAAAAACAATTCTCTTAAATAGAGTGACCCATTGTATGATTGTTGAGACTAGTCTCATCGTGGGCCCATTTTTAGGGTTTCGTACCTTAAGGGCAAAGCGGAACCCTATCAATGTCACTTTGTTGTCTGTCCGTCCGTATGTCACGGGTCATATATGAAAGAGGGGCAGAATTTTTTTTTTTATGTACCCTGGCATGTGGAGTGTTATTTTTTAAAGCTCATTGAGTAGAGTACAAAGTAATTTTTGAAATTTGTTATCTTCAAAAACGTAGAAATGGCGGGCCGCCAAAGTTGTCAGTTTTACACCATTTTTGTTACGGGGTCTATCTGAAAAACTAAACTAGTTAGGAATTTAGAATTTCTGTATATTATTTACTGTATATTATTAAACTGTGTTTCAAGAACAAATACTAAAAACGCTGTTTCATAATGTACTATATATAATAATTTGTTGCATACTTAATACAATACATTTATAATGGAAACGTTTAAAATCATTGTTATTTAAATCGACGTCGCGGAAGAAACGAGATATCAAATTTTAAAAAGACTGTAGATCATATGTTTCATTAGTTTTTCTTCGCCTCCTCTTTTTCTGCGAAAAATAAGACAATATTGGCAATTGGCTGGTACCGACTTCAAAAATAAGTCATTTGGTATTATGTATATTGTATATTGAAATAACAATAATTTTATATATTTTCATTATTAGCTTACAGCAGGAGTTTGCATAGCTTTACTTAGCTACCATGACCTCATATGGCTTTAGTTTAGTACTACCTAAGAACGAAGACACAAAAAAAGCATTACCTAATTAAATATCTAGTTTAAAAAAACGCTGCGGGTAGGCGTCCGGTTATCGGACGAATAAGCGTACTATTCTTGCTGATAGCGGCTTAGTTCACGCCGTATTTCCACGTACATATTATTGTGTTTCATGTCAGCTAGTATCCGGACGAATAACATATATATAATTGTCCGGATAGAATGTGTTAAATTGTTAAACACATCTATCTGGACGAATAATTTACACGTATTCGTCCGAATAAAATCTTCATAATTTTGTTTGTTTGGGTTTGTTTAACAAACCCAAACAACACTAAACAACACCAAATAACACCAAACAAACAAACAAACCCAAACAAACCCAAACAAAATTATAAAGATTTTATTCAGACGAATACGTGTAAATTATTCGTCCAAATAGATTGTTTAACAATTTAACACATGCTATCCGGACGATTATATATATATATATATATATATATATATATATGTTATTCGTCCGGATACTAGCTGACATGAATCACAATAATATGTACGTGGAAATATAGCGTGAACTGAGCCGCTATCCGGACGAATAACATACGCTTATTCGTCCGATATCCGGACGGGGAGACACTCCGTTGAAAAAATGTTAATTGGTCATATGTACGCAACCCTAGTAGAGCGAGGCCCGACTCGGACTTGTTCCTTATATTTTTTTTCGAACGGGTCATATTTTTTTAGAATCTTTTTATCATTTTAATGTCCAATAATGCTATCAATGATTTTGTGATTTCCAATTCGGCTTCGACATGCCTGAAACGGTTTATTTTTACTTTGTGCTGAATTTAACGAAAATGAATGATTTTAAATAAAAATAAGAAATTGTCAAATTCAGCACAAATTAAAAAAGAATTATTTCAGGCCTGTCGAAGGCGAATTGGAAATCACAAAGTCGTTTATAGCATTATTGAACATTAAAATGAGAAAAATCATCTAAAAAAAACTAGATTAATTCGAAAAAAAATAGAAGGAAAAATAGACCCACGATAAGGTCACTCTATTTAAAATTTTTTTTTTAAAACAAATTAAAAAAGGCAATCATAATTAAAAAAAAAAAATAGTTGTCAGTTTAAAAGAAAAAAGAACGTTGACATTGACAATTCATCATTTTTTTCATATTTTTCAATGAAAGTATGCTTCATAATGAAAAAAATATATGTAGGGACATTTGTCGATATATCAATTAGTTCAGCAGTTGTGAGCGTTTAAACGTTTCCAAAACTTCCGAAATCGACATTGTTTGGAAAATTATAACGCCTAAAAGAGAAGAGATAAAAATCTACAAATTGGTGTGGATATTCCTTTCATGGGATACAGTTTCACAAAAAAAACAGGTGAACATAAAATGGCCGGGGTCACGGGCTAGGTGGAATGGCGTGGAATTTCCCATATATAATATGCATGAATGAAAATTGATTATTTCCCAATGCAAAATAAATAATAGTAAATCATTGTGAATATGCATAGAAATATACAAATCATGTTAACAATGACTTACTATTATCATATATTTTTCCATTAAAAAATCTCTTATTTATTCGTATAGACTTCCAACTGCAAAAGAAAATTTTAAATATGAAAACTACCCCCAATGTATTTATATTATTTAACCAGAACAAACCCAAACATTTTTCCCCGTATACATATAGAGCCACAAGTGTACGAGTAAAAAATGATTTTTTTTCTTGTATCATAATATATAATAGTACATGCTTGCATACAGTTATACTAGTAGTAGTAGTAGTTTTATTTCCCAGGCATACCCTCTCGAGTTTTTACACAGTATCCCCCTCTATATATATTTTCCTGATATACGATTATAATAAAACGCAATATTATTAATTTTCCTTGCTTACATTTTTTGCTTCACCCGCTCAGTCATTCTCACATACCGGGACGCTCGAGTCAACATTTTCGAGCTGCTTTCAACCCGCGGAATGAAGGCCTCCTTCTCCGCACAGAGGTCCGCGATGGCGGATTATCGGATATCCAAATGAGGGTACGATGTACGGAATATTATTATGTTAGAGCCTCCGTTCAACCCCCAAGATGGCATATACTGGACTTTAGGCTCAAAGGAGGCTAGTGTAGCGCGCAACTGAACCCCTGAAACCTCGGGTGGGCCTTTTCGAGCGCTCTCGCAGAACCTACTGGCCCTCCTTTCAGCCTACTGTAGGTCCACCGTATACCCTCCGGACCCTCTATTCAGCCTGCTGTAGGTGCTCCGAATACCCTTCGGACCCTCCGTTCAACCTACTGTGAGAAGAAATGTTTTTGCGAAGGTGAACATTACGCAGTTAACGCACACCTTGTTAAAACCATTTCATTTCAAGCAACAACAGATGACGAGATACGTTCCGAACTCTCTTATCTGCACGAGTGCCATAGAACGGATAATGTCACTTGTACGGCTAGCGACATTAGAATCCGTAGGTGTCTTCATGTCAATTGATCATCATTCATTTATAAGCACGCCGATAAATTCGATGGAATCAGAGTAAGTCTGGATATACAAGCCTTTTTCCACTAATTACCCTCTAAAATGATTATGAACCGATATTGAGAACCATTGATTGCTTGCACATTTTAATGTTGCACTGAAAATTTAATAAAGTGATGTATTTTTACTTTTCGTGTAGCATTTATTTATCATCTGTCACGTGGCGAAACAACTGACAATTTTTATTTATACCATTATTCGAGAATAATTAGCAAAAACGTATTCATTTTGGCATCGAACGGGTTACCGATCAGGCCAGAATAAAGTGTTGATGGTTAGGTAGGGTCGAAGCAACAGAATTGAGATCGAAAGCAGGTTAAGGAGGCCTGTGTTTTGCACGTTCCATTGGTACTGGGGGGTCGAAAGAAGGTTTGGAAGGCTTAAATGGAGGCCTCTCCATGGCAGTGAACTCGACAAATAAGCTCTCGTAGGTTAAACAGAGACTGGCGGCTTGTGCATTACAAAGGAAATGGGTCCTGCGAGAGTTCAGAGGAGGCTAGAAATTTGAACTTGGGCGGTTCCTGCATCTTATAACAATTAATATTGTTGTATAATTTACCATTTTTTAAAAATCATTATTAATTCGTTTAGATTTCCAATCACGAGTGTCACGAAATAACGAAATCTATTTTTATTCGGTCAGATCTTCCGCCGCAAATTAAGGTCGAAACTATACAAATTGCGCCCTTATCCTCGACACACATACATACACACGCGCGCGCTACCGTATACATGCCCAGTAATTCATACAATTTTATTATATTTTTATTATCCATTAACAGCCATATCCAATCATTATATACTTTTCCACCAGAAAAATCCATTTTTATTCGACTCGTGCAGCTACTTTTGAACAGGCGACTACTATTCATGGCGTCGTCTCGCTCGTAAATGAAAAAAAAAAAAAAACGGGACGTTAAAGCATGGCTGTATAGGCGAAGTACAGGGAAGCGACGCACGTATATGCAAGTTATTCGCGGAGTTTCAGGTGATCAGTGCCCTGACACCCGTGCCCTCGTGTCTATGATGGATTTTTGCGACTTTTTGTGCTGAACCACAAGAGGAGAGAGAGAGAGAGAGAGAGAGAGAGAGAGAGAGAACATCAGTTCATTCGTACTCTGCAGTTTGCATTCCCTACGACCACCATGCCAGAACTTACATCCCGACGCTTTGTACATGCATACTCATATGCTTCGGTTTATTTTACAGTAATATGTGTAAAATGAGAGATAGATAGATAAATAGATAGAGAGAGAGAGAGAGAGAGAGAGAGAGAGAGAGAGAAACAGCGCGGAATGTGCGAAACGACCCGAGCCCACTTCGACATCCGTGTATACGGGCGCCCTCTGGCGCCGGGCCATTAACGAGCGGTGTGCATTATATTGTAAGAACATAGAGAGATACGTGATCCGATGGGACGATCGTAAAAGTACGATATTTTTCTCTGTCTCTCTCTTCCTCGAGGGATCCCGCTGCATTCTCCTCTTCCGTCTTTCTCTTCCTCGCCATCATTGTTCGTCACGCTCTCTCTCTCTCTCTCTCTCTCTCTCTCTCTCTCTCTCTCTCTCTCTCTCTCTCTCTCTCTCTCTTCCCCCTCTCCGGGTCCTTCATTTTTTAGCCCTGTAACTCATCTTGCAGGGCGCATCAAGTTTCGAAGCTCAAAGTCATAGAGACGCAAGTACTCGTAACGCGTCCAATCTACGCTGTTAACACACCTCTTTTTCCCTTTTCAGTCTTTATTCGCATACCCCAGAGTCCTATGCGTATCTATCCCTCTCGCTCTCTTGCAATTTCCATTTCCGGATAAATCGATCTTTCTCTCTTTCTCGCTTCAGCCTTTTTCTCTTCCTCCACCCCCCCCCCCACTCTCCACTCCATTTTTTATCCCTCAAGCTTCTTTTTTTTATTCTTTGATATTAACGCGAAAATGGAAAATGATTAGTGATTTGCGGTATTTTCATAATTTTATGTTCGATCGGATGGCAATTACGAATTATAATTAGCAATTGATGGAATATTTGTAGTCTGCATTGTGATACATATTTAAGTTGGTTTTTGTCTGGATCAATTGATCGAGTGTGCGACAACACTAAGGTTCGTGTCTGCGACCAGCAGGGTCGTACCTGCTGGATAGAGATAGGCCAATTACCGAACGGGCACCTGGTGGACCGGTATCAGCTCGCGAAAGCGTCCGTGACCGAGAGAGAATTTTGGCGTGACCGCATCGTTCAAACCGGAACCGCCAACCAAATGACATTCTGTTCATTGTAATTGGATATTGAAAATGAATTATCCGCCTGGTCTCCTGTATAATAACTCGATACGCTGTTGTAACGTTTCGCCTTATTCACAATCCTCCCTCGCCATCCTTCTCCCGCCTCGCGGCCCGTCACAGCCAATCGGATCAGACGTCATTGCCCACTTTTCGAATTCTTCGATCGTTTCTATGCGTTTAATTGCTTTTCATTTTATATTCGACGAGGTGTACTTTACGATTGGATTAATTTGTGTAGGTGGCGATGTATTTAAATGAAGTTTACATCAGGTGGTTGCACATGAAGCCACGCGCTGGCGATAGATGGCGTTAGATAGACTTTTCTCGAATCAAATGTTGGCAATACACTTCACCATAGGGCTATAGAGACTAAAATGATGTAGGTCACATCAATGCGAGGTATTTACAGAATCTACTTTAATTGTCTTTTCAATGGCAAATTTTTCTTCCGAAGAAGTCACATTTGTGGCAAATTAGCTAGAGGAAGTCTATGCCGAAGATGCTCCATCGAGTACAAGGTGCAAACAGTGCTTTCGCCGCTTCCAAAGTCGTGATTTCGCTATGGACCACAAGGAGCGAGGAAAACGAGCCAAAGAGGCCTGTCGTGAATTACGAGCTGCTGAAAGCATTGGAAAGCGTCACTGAGGATCGTTATCGACTGCAACTGACGCGTTTGAGGCGAACTCTGCACGGGGAGACGCCGGAATGGGAGAATCCTGATGACAAACTGGACTGTACTGCACGACAACGCGAGGCCGCATTTTGCTCAAACGGTTAACACGTACTTGGAAGGAGTCAACTGGGAAATTCTAGCCCAGCCGCCAGTCCCCTGACATCGCGTCTTTTGATTATCATTTGTCCTGGTCGAAACAGTTGTTTATTTGATTGGTAGTAATTATCTATATTGCATCAAAATGTTTATTTCCTTTCCTTGGTTCATCGGGGGATCTTTAAGCATCGACAAGACGGTATGCCTTTTCGGTTACGTTTCAATTGCATCAGATTATCCAATTGTAAATTGCACAAAAAAATGTATGGGTTTACAGTAACGATAAAAATTATTTTTGACGAGAAAAATAAATTTGAAGACAAAATGTTGTAAAAGAGGACTAATCGATGAACAATTGTTATTAGTGATAATAAATATTGTTTATCGATTAAGGGGCTATATCAGTGTGAACACGGAACATTTGGGTGATTTTCGGGAATTTTTTCGAAGAAAAGTACTCAATTAAATGTTTCGGAAAATTAAGAATATATTTGGCTATATTCGACCTGTATTACATAATTTTTTTATGGAAAAATATTGAGATCCAAGCGACTTATGCGCTGGCTTCGGAGGCACCAAAAAAAAGTTCCTCCACTGCTGACATGATTCCGGCCGATTGAGTAGCTGAAACCGAAAAAGGAAAAAATGTCGTTAAACTGGGAGGTATTTCCTGTAAAATGACGTACGATTTTCGAAAAATATCAAAACCAACAAAATGGCGTAGTTATGAAAAAAATATCTGTTTTCTTGGCTATAAAATGGTCGTTTTTTTCAATGCCAAATCGTCAATTTTCATCCAATTAAAAATATCCTACGTCATTGTAGAATAAATATATTCAAGAGTACTCAGTTAAAATTTCACGTCAATCGGATAATTGCTCTTGGAGTTACAATGTCAGCAAATTTGAAAAATCTCATTTCGAGCAAAACGCGTTTAAAGATTTAACTATCGATCGAACATTCGACGAGTATTAGAGATACGGCCTTGAAATTTGTACAGGATATTTTTGAAAGTATAAATTGTCGAAAAAGGCAAAAAAATTAATCGATTTTTTTTAAGTGTCACACTGGTATAGCCCCTTAATCGTTTTTATAACATGGTGTCTGCGAAACTTCCTTTCTCATCACAAATATTTTTCATGATTTTTTTTTATCCCATTTATCGCATTTGTCGTCGAATTTGAAATTCTCACCAATATGGCTGAACAAAAAAATAAAATAAATTAAATGAAACAACAACATTCATTTTTCTCAAGGTATAATTTAAACTGTCATTAACATAATTATCATAAGCTTAACCTAACTTTTGCTTCCCGTTAACGCAAAGATAACAGGGCGATATGAAAAAAATAACGTTCTCTTTTCTTTCGAAAAATAATTGCGTTTCTCTCTTTGTCATTATCGAAGGGTATTATATCTCGTTAATTTTTTCACTTTCTTTTTAATTCCGTATATGAGAACGTTAATATTCTAGCTTAATAACAAGAGCCAGCGCTTATGAAGGTTGGCTCCCTCTCGTTTCCTGATTTTGTGTGTGTGTGTGTGTGTGTGTGTGTGTTTGTTCTGGTTCCGAAACCAGGCCAACAAGCCGAGCTCGCACCGCCTCTTCATACAACCCTATTCTCCTCGTCCGCTTCGTCCCCCTCCCACCGTACCCTGCATACTCCGGTTATTTGTTTCTTAATTAGAAAGA
Source organism: Ophion obscuratus (assembly GCA_964007375.1). Lineage (NCBI taxonomy): Eukaryota > Metazoa > Arthropoda > Insecta > Hymenoptera > Ichneumonidae > Ophion > Ophion obscuratus. The sequence continues at coordinate 56,430,334 of OZ023317.1, forward strand.
AAACTTTGACTCGGGTCTCGTTGGCTCTGAGGCGACGATTATCGTTTCCAACTCCCATTAGAACTCGTTACGAGCGCGGTATTGGAACTATACATCTGTGCTCTCGTGCCTTCCCTGCAACGAAACTCCCCGCGATCCTCTCGCTGCCTTGTATTAGTCCGTGTACGAGATATGGGGCAACCCTTTTAATAAGGCTTGCGAGTGCTCCTACCCATATATTAAGGAATTATGGTAATTTTGTTCTCTTTGCGGTAGGATATTTGTCGCTCGTATTACTTTTGGGCATGTCTCCGATGACCTCGATGACCTCGATGACCTCAATCACGTCAGTGACCTCAACGAATATTCCAATCTTGCTGAAAAAATGAATGGTAACGCCGGGCATGACCTTGCTGACCTCAATCACGTCAGTGACCTCAACGAATATTTCAAACGCACTGGAGAAATATGGTAACTTCGCACATGACCTCGAAGACCTCAATTGCATGAGTGATTTCAACTAATATTTCAATCTTATTGGAGAATTAATGTTAACTCCGAGCATGACCTTGCCGGCCTCACTAGTGTCGGTGACCTAGCGGACCTCGATTATGTCGACAACCTCACTCACCTCAAATTGCCTAGAGTGACCTTAATTCATTTTTCAGTCGCATCGAGCTTCTGAGTGATAAACATTTTCAGTGTTGCTGGAGTTAAAATCATGGTGAATTTGGCTTTTACCTCGATCACATTGATCGTATTTGGCCCTGCCGTTTATGACCTCGACTACCTTAAAGGTCTTGATGGCCTCGATGATATTTCGCAACCTCAAGAAATTTGTCGAGCGTGCTGCGTTTAGGAGTAACTTCGCTGACTATTTGGGAATAACTTCCGTGACGTTTGTTACGTAAACGACCTCAATTGCCTTAGAGGCCACAATGAATTTATTCGACTTGTCGCTTTTTGACATGAGCTCTATGGTTTTTCTGGGAGTCACCTCGGTAACCTCCAATAGGTGACTGACCTCGATTGCAGTTGCAACCTCAACGAATTCATCAGACTTGTCGATTTTAAAAATGACTTCCGTGACTTTTTGTAGTGACCTCGATCACCTCCACTCCCTGAACGACCGCAATTACACTAGTCACCTCGACAAATTTATTCGACCTCACTTCCCGAAATGACCTCCATGACCTTTTTCACTTTTTCCATCAATGGGAAAATAATCAAGAATTTAGAGAATATTGGAGCGTGTTTTTTTTTCTCAAAACAATAATTACGAAACCCTACTCTTGACATTGTCAACCTTTCGTTCGTGTTTTGCGACACGACTCTGTACGCTGTCGTTGCTGTTTGGTCTCCCCTTAGCGCTAGCTATTCACAAGAGCATTTGTCACCTCACCTCACCAAGATATATGTGAGAGCAATTCGATGGCGAGCATAGGACGGGGTGCCCGTCGCTGCACGCGTCTGTCGTATGCAGAGGGGCGAAGCACAGTTGCGTCACACAGTGGGGCAGAGATGAATCCGTCCGGCTCGTTATCGAGGACCGCATCAAACTGCGATTCGGTATTTAGTCATCATAGGAGACGCATTAGCTATGATTACCAGCGCATCACCGAGCCATCACACGTATACGAGGCTTGTCGCCTGTCTCGGCCTGTTGGTGTGATGCAGGATCCGCGTATCTCTGAATCGCTCGTGCACACATTTGCGTGCAATACGATTTATTTGTATTTATTTTTTGAAATATTATAATTATCTTAATATTATATTATAATGATTATAATAATAGTAATAATGGGTTTCCGTATACCCATGACAGAAAATGTCATGGTGAATGCGACACAGAGGGGGAAGTCGGCTGCGGCCGCAAGGTGGGGATCGATTGGGGATGTGGATTGGAGAAAATGGTGGAAAATGTAACAAGGGGAAATCCCTGTACATGGAAGCTACAATTTAGCGAAGCGTTCGCCGTAGCAGATACAATAAAAAAATAGTAATAATAGAGATCGTATAATATTATCTTTATTATAATATTATAATAATCACAATAATAGTAATAATATAATATTATGTTATAGTTATTATAATGTTATATTACAACAATTATAACAATAGGGCTACGGTTGTTTTTCGCCGTGCCAGTTATATACTGGGTGGCGCAAAAAGTGACCGAAAGAAAAATTTGTATTCCTCGTGTCCATATCTATCCGAGTTACCCGCATGTATGTTCTACGACCTTTTTTACTTTTCGAGGACAGAGCATTTAACATGTTTTTTTGGACTTTTCTTGTAGAATAGGTTTTTATTTGTTTCTCTTTTGTGCATGTACTTTCCTTTTAGAAGTTTTTCAATGTAATTCGGAGTGATTAGATTTAGACTGGGATAAGTATTTTTTTTATCTCTACTTTGGTGACTGATCCTCGCAAACCTTTTTTTCTAAACTTGTCATCAATATCTAATGAATTCACATTTGCGTTCACCTGGTGATTTATTTTTCGCTCAACAGTGTAGTTCGTTACGATAATAGAATATTTGAAAAATTGCGAGAAAAGTACGTACAGAAAGGAGGACCATAAAAAAAATCGTTTTTTCTCGAAAACTGAAAAAGAGCGTAGAACATACATATAGAGGGTGATTCGGCTAGGTATTGATACGAGGTATCTGGATATTTCTGCTGGACGTCACTTCTCGGGGTCCCCTGTATAATATATATATATATATATATATATATATATATATATATATATATATATATATATATATATGTATATATATACACTGAAAAAAAAATTCGTTCATCCAACCAAAATTCAGTTGGTTTAACAAAATGTATCTTTAAATACGTGCAACTTGATTTTTGATTGGTATAACAAACGTTTTGATAATCTAACTGATAGTTTTAGTGGTGTGAACTGTAGCTTATTTAGCATGTCTGAACAACTGTTGAAACAATAAGATTTCGAGACAACAAAATGTATTTTGCACATTCCACCATTTCTTTTTCTCAGTGTGTATATATATATATATATATATATGTGTGTATATGTATATATATACAAATATACATGTAAAATCGTCATCGGCAAAATATGCGTACTCCTTTTTGCAAGGATCGTAAACGGAGGCCCCGGTGCGGTGGCTCGCCGGGTCGCTGCGCACATCTCCTCGTTCCCCGATTGCGTCATCGCGGGCCCCGCACGCCGGAAGTCGTAAAGAGTTTTATCAAATTGGCGGTGCGGGGAGGCAAAGGGCGGGTGGTTCCTGCAGCCGCAAAGGGAGAACAAACGTCATGAATCTGGAGAGAGAGAAAGAGAGAGAGAGAGAGAGAGGGGGAAGAGGGGTAGTCCCGAATTACCATATACACACGTATTCTCTCAGACATGGGAGAACGGACAAAAACACCAACTCCAAATGTTTGCGTATATACATAGAAACGAGCTAGACAGGCCGGTAGTTCACGGGGAATATATCTACTTCCGGCAATAGATTTTCTCCTGGTCCCACTCTCACTTCCTCGCCCGTACAACCCTCGGCGTTTCGGCGCCGCACTCTCGCTCCTCCCCCTCTCTCTCTCTCTCTCTCTCTCTCTCTCTCTCTTCCTCTCTCACTTTCACCGTCGTTATATACAGCGAGTTGTCCCCACGGGGGTGAGAGATCATCCCGGTCTCGCGGGGAGGTCAGGATATATATAAATATATGTGTGTGGGGCATACAGCTATGTACATAGCTGTATGCAAGGGATGGCAAGCGGGGGCTCCTGTACACAATCGAGGCATTGTGCGTCGTGATTTGTGGGGATGATTTTTTGACTTCCGCTCGCATATAGCTGGTGAAAGGATATACTATACATTTTCTCTCTTCCTTTATATATATAGCTATGTATATAGAAACACTCACCCACACACGAAAATGCATATGTAAATTTCCAGTAATCGCAACTATTGGTCAACTATTGTGATTATTTTCCGATATTTGTATTCAGATCCGATTAACGTGTGAAATATTTTTTTAAACTTTTGTCTTTATTTATTAATTTTTTTTTAACTTCGAACGATCCATATCGTACGCAAATATTTATTCTTTTTTGTTGTTAATGTACTCTTAAGGGGGGAGATCCCTTTAGGTAGCCGAAAGTAAGCGAATTTTCATGACTCTTTTATGTCAAAATTATTTATTCAACATAATCAAAATGTTATGTACAGATTATATATTACTTATTCTACATAATAAAAATGTTATGTACATATTATGACATCGTTTAATTATCCAAAAAGATTTTTTTTTAATACTCGAAAATGTCTTAACGGTGTACAACGCAGCGTCTGATGTATCGATCTGAAATATCAAGGCCAAGAAGTTTTAGATTTCTAAGACCTACACGCTCTATCTGAATCTAAAAAATCTGAAGAAAAGTGAACATTTGGAGAATGGTACCTGTGTGGAAAAATGTTTTATTTTTATGAAATATATAGTATAGTATGTGTCAATGAAAAAGTAGTTTTTCAAAATAATTTTTAAGAAACGTTAGGTTTATCTACACGGCAGTTATGTTATTCAAAAGTGTGAAAAGTTTCAAAATGATCGATTGAATAGTTTTTGAGTTATCTTGTACAAGGATCATGGAAAAGTGGAATTCAGGAAAACGCGTTTCAAGTTTCAAGAATCAAACATTTTGTGACTGAATGATCTGCCGATTAATTTGCGATTACAAGTCCATAAAGTAGTCCCTCGGTTCCTCATCGAGTTCATCTTCGGCCATAAGCCCTTCTTTATGTTATAAAGAAGGGCTCTTCCCTTAAATACGCTTTTCCCAAAAAAGCATTCCTTTTTGCACAAATGCAATTTATTGTCAGTGCATATGAATTTATAATGAGGGAACATTTTCTGCAAAAACATGCGCAATAAAAGGATTCAGATTTCTTTCAGTTATTTATCACTATTTTTCGTACCGTTCGATGACGGAGTCAATGATGAGGAGGGAATTACGAATTACACATAGATGACAGCTTTATGAATAAAATTTATTAAGCTCGTCAAGATTTCTTACAGTTCTTCGTCGAGAATTCGATACTCATTTGCAAATTGTGAGGGGACATTCACCCTCGTCGGGAACTTTTGGAACAAGACCGAGAGACACCGAAGAGGAGGTGGCCGAGGGGTGAGGGGATGAATTCGTGGCGCGTTCGTTGCGACGGAAGTAGAACGCGCTGACGCAGGGAGTGTCGAGTCCGAGTGATATACGTGTACATGCTACACTCGCACGGGAACACAGGGGTGTGTATATATATATATATATATATATATATATATATATATATTCTAATACCCAAAAGCATTGCACCGGTGTGCCGATACTTTTTGGATTCTCCGATCACTTTGTCGATTTTCCGTCGATTGCAACGCACTTGCGTTCCGATCGGACGAAATATTCAAACTTCACAAATTTCCACGTTTTACGAGTTTGTTTTTCGTCTATGCTAATGAACGACAGGATGAAGAGAATCATGGCCATGCGCTCACCGATCACGACGATCTCGATTTTTAGTGGACGGTTTTTTCGATCTAGGCATGATCTCATTATCGTAAAACAGCGAAGAAAAATGACAGTAGGAATTTTGCGCTATCGCTATTCGCCGTAGATTTTTAAACAGAAAACGGTGCTTTTAATGAAATTCAATTTCGTGTTGAATTACCGTCGTAATACAAGTTTGTATTTATTATAAATAAATATATATATATATATATATATATATATATATATATATATATATATATATATATGATGAGGGTAGGAGCCGAATTTCGAAAAACGTTATCTTATTTGAAAAATATTTAAACATGTTAAGAAAATGTATTATTCCATACATTTCAAATCGATCAAGCTCATTCGTTCCCCGTTTTTTCTGATCGTTTCTTTAATTCATCTCTTATCTGCAACCCTTTCTTTTTTTTTTGCTTGCTTGATTTACTTTTCGATTTAAGCCATCCTACTCGTCAGAGTTTAGAGCAAAAATAGTAAAAAATATTTTGAGAGGAAAATTTCGAAAAACAGCCAAGCGATTCAGTTTAATCTTACGCAATTTTTTACATCTTTGATATTTCCTTTTAAGGGGTCAGTCCACTTTGGAGCCACGAAAAAGGCTATTTTCGCGGTTTTTTAAAAGGATTTTACAAAAGATATGAATATAAAAGTTGTTGGGCTTGATAAATAAAGTCTTGAAATACATTACAAAAAATTTAATTCATTTTTATTCATTCGTAAGTACAAAAACTATAGTTTAACGTAACGCCTCAAAAATAGGTGGTCTCGGTAGCTCCATCACAACTCGGCAAGGGCTTGTCTGAAACAAAAAATCAAAGTCCATTAGATTTAGTATGACACCAGCTACAAAATGACCCTCGGATATAAAGTTTTATCAAAAAATAAAAAAATGGCAGATGAAAAACGAAAAAAGTTTAAAAAGCGCGTTTTTTTCGCAGTTTTTCGCAACAAAAAAGAGTAAAAATCAAAATTTTAAAACCATCGAGGGTGATTTTGTTGCGAATCATGTTTACAACATGTGGTTCAAATTTCAAGAGAATCGGTTCATTAGTTATAGAGACACGATGTAGCTAGATTTTGAAAACGTTGTTTCGAGAAAAACGCGTTTGAAGTTTATACTATGAAAAACTCTTACCTAAACTCAATCGGTAATTCCTGCACCGTACAAAATCCCTTCTAATTGCTCTCCATTGTCGATTCCTTCGAGTCTTGCTTGCTTTCGATTTTTTGAAATTTTCAAAGTGGACTGGCCCCTCAAACCCTATAGTTCTTGAGTTACGCTGTATTTTCTAAAATTTGTCTTTTTTTAGCCAAAATGAAATAATTTTGCGAAAAAAAAAATCGTACGAAACTTTTTGAAAAACCGAAAATGGATCTCCTGCTACCCCAAGTAGCAGTAGTTCAAGTTTGTCCCAATTCTCGGTGGTCGAAAAAGCCGAAAAACAGTCACGTACAAAAGTGGGTACCAGATCGGAAAAAAATCATACAAAATATTCCAAAAAAGGAAACCAAAACCGAATTTGTTCCCTTCGAAACGCCGTTCGGTAAATTTTACTATCTTTTTTTTTACGAAGCTATGTGACTTTTAGTGCGGCGAGAAATATCGACTGGTGTATCAAAACTTTTAAGCGGTGGTGTATAAGCAACACTTTTGCCCAGTACACGAGCTCTCAGTACCCCATAATAATACCATAAACCCAACAATATCAAAATTCCAAATAAATACGTTCGTCACAAGTGTTTAGCTGCTTAAACCCCTCAGACAAATGGATACAAACGAAACGCGAGTCTTTCCATCCAGAGCTCATGGATTGAAGAGCCGTCAAATGAATTCGTTACGACCGAAAAAAGGCGGAAAACTGGAAGGATCAGATCGCGATTTTCTCGACGGAGAAACTCGATTCCCTGCGAACGAGTTGACACGGATGAAACATAATCTCGCCTCTCTCTCTCTCTATCTCTTTCTCTCTCTCTCTCTCTTCCCCCCTTAAGCATGCCTCATCTTGTGTTTCCTCGAATCTTTTTGAGCAGTTCAAGGTTTAAACCTTTCGCGCGCGGTCTGAATAACGCGCACCCTTGTTATTATTGCGTCTACACACCTTTTTCTTGCTAAAAGTTTGCGAAGGCGTTCGAGTCTGGCTGGCTGGCTGGCGAGTGCCCTAAGAAGCTCGGATGAAGTAAAGTCTCTCTCTTTCTTAACTCCGGGAGCAACATATATATATATATATATATATATATATATATATATGTATGTATGGGGTATTACAACTCAACTCAGACAACTATTTCCCTTACCATCGTGGATTGCAGATTCCTAAAACGTAAAAAACCTAAATTCCTAAAAAAACCTAATTTTTCCCTTGCCCTTCTGCGCCTGCAAAAATCGAAAAGTCCACTCGTACCATTTTCTTAATTCCGAAAAAATTGAATTACGTTTTAGACCTGCTTTGTGCCAAAGTTGAACTTGTGCTTCGGACATTCACTACTTTTTTGTTGTTGTGAAATTCCGATTTTGGGGATGATTATTCGGGAGTTTGAAAAGCAGAAGAGTAGTAGAGTAAAAGAAAATTTCAAAAATATGGTTTCAGATGAAATTCAATTCTGATGAGATTTATTCAATTCTAAATTACTCGTTCTCTTCCCCCTCTCTTGCTCTCTCTTTCGTTGTGCCAGTGATTTTAATCTACCTCAACAGAAAAGGCGTTGACACATTTTCCGAGCTGATCTCAATCCTTCTCCGAATATTATAAACGTTACATACATTCTTTCTATTTCCCAAAAACATTTTCTCGTCTTTTTCGAAGTTTATTTACTTGCAAGACCGAAAAAGTACGTTTTCGACTTCCACCCTGTCGAAGAATTATCCCCAAAATTTAAGAAGAGAAGTTTAAAAACGACTCGAGTACCCTTCGTTTTTTTACAGCCGGAGAAGGGCAAGGGGTGGGGGGGGGGAACTTTATGAAAATCGGTGTTTTTGTGACACCAGGAGTGAGGTTTTCCATTATTGAAATCTATAATCAACGATGGTGAGGGAAATAGTTGTTCGAGATGAGCTGGAATACCCCATATACATATATGTTGCTCCCGGAGTTTCTCACTCAAGCGTTATTGTTTCGGTTCGCGCTGGCCAAGGCCCGCGTACTACAGTTTCGTAATTTGTCGACGCGGAGTCGAATTTCCTGAAAGGGGACCATTGTCCGAGGGACTTTCTTCCTCCTTCCTCCTCGACACCCCTCGCGCTTTTGCTCGTGATAATGGTCCCCATTCACGAGTGCCAGGGCCTCAAACTCTTCGTGGCTCTTTGGGACCTCGAAGCCCTTCGAGCTTTCTGTTTTTCTTCCTCCTCCTCCTCCCCCTCCTCTCTCTCTCCCTTCTCTTCGGGAGGCTCTCTTTCTTCGGTACAGGACCGTGCGCGTTTTTTTCCTCCGGTTGGCTCGTTGCTTCTCTTTCCCCTCTTCCTTTCGCTCTTGTCTCGACCTTCGTTTTCTTCCTGTTCTTCCTTCTTGAGAGTGAGAGAGAGAGAGGGGGGGGGGTACAAAGAGGGATCTCTCGTTGCTTGATCCGGCGCGCCGCAGCCTCTCAGGGAAGAGGAGTGGGTTATATATCTTGGGAAAGTTCGCGCGATGATCCTCTCGAGGAGCTCTTCAGCCGGAAATGGGCGGTAGTGCTCGCGACTGAGGGAACTGCCTTTTTTTCGTTCGTCCTCTTTTTCTCTCTCTTCCTCTCTGTTTATACCCACTTTTTTTCCTCCTCAAGTTGGCTGTCAATGCTTCTTTTCATTCCATTTGGTTTCGCGCCCGCGACAGCAATGATTTAATTTTAGCATTCGCACCCCGGGGACACGTGGCTCCGTGTCGGAGGGCATCGTTAACGCGGACCGCTACGAACCCACTTTAAAACATTCAGTTACACGTCCATGTATACCTATACCTGATAGCGTTTAAAGGACTGCACGCCAATGCGTTATGCAACATTGTTTATGGCCTTCGGCGATTACGCGAGACTTCATAGTTTTGCATCTGCACATACACCCTTGGCTGAAAGTATCATGCACCCTGTCATTTTTCCATCCTGACAAAAAATCGAATATCTCGGCGTAAAACAAATCGTAAAAGAATTTACCAAACGGTGTTTTGAAGAGGATAATACCAACTTCATTTTGCTTTTTTATTTTTGCTATTTTTTTTGTACCCGGTACGTCATTTTGAAAATGCCGGTTTTACACGATTTTTGCACTTTGCAGAATCGCGTGCTGGACTTAGAAAAAATAGCAATCTGACCATTTCGTGATAAGATCTTTGAAAGGAAACCGTTAGAATTGTGATTTTTTTCGCAGAATAATTTGGTTTTTCTCTTGAAATAACGGCACGTTTCCAAAAAGCCGGCATATCGTGCGGCGTAACTTGAAGACTTTGGAATATTTTAGTATAAGTCTTTTGGAATATTTAGTATAAGTAGTAAAATGTTGTACTTTGTCATGTTGGAGTCACGACATTTTTTAATGATTTTTTTTTCCAAAATTTCTTCGTATCGCTAGTTTTTGTTGATAGTCGACGTTTTTCTCATTAATTTATCGCCGTTACTTTGACACAAAGATGTTTTAATGAAAATATCAAGGGGAGAAAAGACGAATAATTTAATTAGTAGGTCGTACGAATTAAATGACGTTCTGATCTTATATGGAATTGAACGAATGAAAACTGACAGTCAGTTAAATCGAAAATGATCAGGAAAAATAAAGTTACCAGTCTTTGGCAGAATCGAATTACTAATGAAATCGGAGAAGAGAGCTCCACTCTGCGATTAGCAAATAAAGACTGGTGAAAGTTTTTTGTAGAAATTGTAAAAACGCACATGTTTAGCGTTTTCACGATCCAGATGTTTTGCAATTCACCAAAGTACACTGAAACGCTGAACATTTGGGTGATTTTCGGAAATTTTTTCGAAGAAAAATACTCAATTATATGTTTCGGAAAATTGAGAATATATTTGGCTATATTTGACCTATATTACATAATTTTTTTACTTATGCGCTGCCTTCGGAGGCGCCAAAAAAAAATTCCACCACTGCTATGATTCCGGCCGATTGAGTAGCTGAAACCGAAAAAGGAAAAAATGTCGTTAAACTGGAGAGTATTTCCTTTACAATGACGTAGGATTTTCGAAAAATATCAAAATCTAATAAAATGGCGTAGTTTTGAAAAAAAGTCTGTTTCCTTGCCTATAAAATGGTCGTTTTTTTCAATGCCAAATCGTCAATTTTCATCCAATCAAAAATATCCTACGTCATTGTAGAGTAAATATATTCAAGAGTACTCAGTTCAAATTTCAAGTCAATCGGATAATTGCTCTTTGAGTGGCAATGTCAGTAAATTTTAAAAATCTCATTTCGAGAAAAACGCGTTTCACGATATAACTATCGATTTTTGCAATATCAAATGATATTTACCATAAAAACTGCTAATTACAAGATATTCTTGAAAGTATAAACTGTCGAAAAAGCAAAAAAAAAAATGATTTTTTGAAAGTGGTCATACTGGTGTAGCCCCTTAATCAACTTCATTCTGCTGTACTGAAAATAGAATTTCATTTTTTTTTACGGATGCTCAACTTTTCCGGGCTCATACTGCTTGTCAGTATACGTTATACTTTTTTTTGGACGAGTACTTGAAGATCCATTGAAAATCTTCATTTAAAAATTGACGTTTCCGTCTTTTTCCCCTCTGCGAGCGAAACAACTTTTATTTGAAACATTTTTCATTATAGTGCGGACTTTGAAGTATAATTTTGTAACGCTTTATCCGAGACACCCTGTATATACGTGCACAGATATACGTTTTGGCGAGAAAGAGACTGAAAAAGGGAGGCACGTCAACTGCGTCGAAGGAAGCGTCGTTAATCATTCAGGTGAATCCGTCGAGCTGGCTGTGCCTTTAAACGGTACGACGGATCGAAAATTCGTCTGGACGTTCGTTCGTACTCATAGTTGGACACCGACACCGGCGTCGAGGAGAGGACCGAATTTAAATCTTCTCAAATATTAAGACCCGACACACGAGCCTACCGTACAGACGCCGAAATTTTCCTCAGCAAAGACAAGTTCCCTGCGCGATAAAAATGTAGCCTTGACCCGACAAAAAAAACCGAAAGTTCGAAATCTCGATGTGCTTTCTCGACGCGATGTGTCGGAAATATACAGGACTATTGAGAGGATGTGGTCTAAGCGGATAATTCAGAGTAGGGATTTCAATTATTCGAAAAGGAAAAATTGTCAAAGAATGGCAGATGAAAAGAACCGGGAGGCGTAAACGAAAATATTAATGAAATGTTTTGTATTGATTGACAATAATGAGGTAACAAAAATCGGTAAATTTTGTTCGTTTGTGCGGTGGTATTTATTTTAGTTGAAATTGTCCAGATTTCGCAGTTTCAAATTCCCCCGGATATGAGGCGAATTAAAATTCCCCTAGATATGGAAGATGTATGATTCCCCCAGATGTGATACGTTTGATTTTCTCCACGTGAGGGATGCGCCCGAATTTCCCAAAATCTGGGCTACGTTTAAATTCCCCCGGGTGTAGGGTAGAATAAAAATCCCCTAGGTGTAGGGGAAAATTCCCAGATATAGGGAATGTTCAATTCCTCCCAGATGTCGCCATCGAACATCCTGTCGCCTGATTTTTCCCAGACGTCGGGGCCTTTTAAATTCTCCCACATGCGGGGAAACGTAGATACCCCCAGATGTGGGGGACGTCTAAATTCTCCCCGATGTAAGCGGACTTATAAATTCCCCCAAAATCTCAATCTGACAATTCTGGTATAATTCCTTATCTCACTCTTATCAAAACAACTGGGTTTTCGATCGCGTCATAACAATTTGGAATATCGATTTATTTTTCTCTACGACGATTCGAAAGTGAGCAAAAATAAAGGCACAAATAAATATTCCTTCGGTTTTTTTCCTGAATTGTCCGGTGGGTTTTTAGCATTCGCAATAGACAGTAAATTAATTTTTGATACGACTCGGTGAGCCTCTTGACGATAGACGGAGACCTAAAACGGGATAGGGAGAGAGGAATACAGAAAAGGATTGAGAAAGAGACACACACACAGAGAGAGAGGGAGAGAGAGAGAGAGAGAGAGAGAGAGAGAGAGAGAGAGAGAGAGAGAGAGAGAGAGAGAGAGAGAGAGAGAGAGAGAGAGAGAGAGAGAGAGTGAGTGAGAGAGAGAGAGAGAGAGAGAGAGAGCAATCTGAGAGAAAACATACCACTCTCGATCGCCCGCTTGGAATCTCAGCAGGCTCGCCCACGTAATGTCGGGATATGCCTACGCAAAAGGAGAGAGAGACACGATTCTCCCAGTCGGATTAATAATTAAAGTCATAATTCGTTGCCGACGGCATCCTCGCGTCCACCAATGACCAACGGAGAGGCATTCTTTCAAAACAGAATGAGGGGGAGCGAGAGACAAAAAAGCAGAAAGAGAGATGGGAAGGATGAATGAAAGAAGCAACTAGAATCAGGCGGCGATGAGAGTGCACTCATTCTTCGCTTTCATTCCTCATCGACCGGGATTCACTTTATCTGCTCTGCACACGAGGCTGTTCGCGGTGAATCGGTCATTGGACGTCCTCAAGCTCCTCCTTCCCCTAGTCGGCAGGTACAACGTATTAATTCCAATGAAAAAACTGGAGAATTCATTTCTCAAATCTCTCTCCTATACGTGTACATGCTCATCAAAAAGATGTTTTTATGCAGAGATTTTTAGCAGGCTAAATTATATCAAATTACGATAAAATAATTCAGCCTTGTAAAAATGTCTGCATCAAATTTTTTTTTGACATGCAAATATTTTGTACATGCATAGGGGTGATGAGATTATTGAGGGAAAATGTGTACGTAGGATTCAGTTTGAGGTTGAAAATAGAAGACTTTTCTAGACAAAACAAAAATCGAGAGTATTTTTTTTACCGGGTGAAAAAGTTATCATTTGTAGAAATTACACGCGAAAAACCAAAAACCTATCGACAGTTGCAGGATTTTCCATTCATAACAGGACACCTTGTATATTCAATAATAATGAATTTGACCAGCTTCGACCATACGAATAATCGTACACACATGCATATATATATATGTTGCAAATGGTGACACAGCATTAAAAAAATCATTGTACAGAATCATTCTATTTTTTATATTATTTATGCATATAAAATATACTATTATTTAATGCAAATATTTTTCCAAATGCTGCAACACGATTTAAAATACATATACGTTCGTAAAGTCAAAGCTAATTAAATTTCTTGATAAAACTCTCAATGAAAGTGCATTTGCCCCGTTCGCGTACGGTCCCGTTAATCAAAACTTTGCATTTGCATATCACGTTATTGGCCGCCATCGATTATTTTGCTCTATATAAGAGTCGTTGCGCAATTAGAGCTAACGACGTATCCGTATCGAAACGAAGTACCTACGCAGGCTTATCGTGTGCGAGCCAAGACGTGCGACGGAGACGAGTGCAAAGAGTCAGAGAGGAGAGAGAGAGAGGGAGGGAGAGAGGGAGAGAGAGAGAGAGAGAGAGAGAGAGAGAGAGAGAGAGAGAGAGAGAGAGGAAGCCTGGTGCGTGGGTTGAGAATAAAAAAATCCGGTCTTCATACACACATATATATATCTGTACATGTCGACACTCAAGAGACATCTCGATGGCATTCCAACATGAGAAAAATATGTCGCGGAATATTTGCAACAAGTAACCCGTGTTGTCAATTAAACATTGTCGTGACTCTTGTTGGATTGGTTCAATGCACTGTTAAAGCTCTGCAGTAAACTGCATGAATATGGCCATAGATTTTCAGGGCGCGCGTGCGTGAGCGCCATTAATCGCTGCACGACTCGTTAATTTCAGTGCGAAACACTAATTAACCAATTAGTCGCGATATCGGAGCACGCACACGTCCGACGCGTATGAAATTTCGATCACACGCTTCTATCGGCGAACAAATTGTTGCGAAGGAGGCAGAGAATGGCTGTGTAATCGTAGCTGTTGAGTTATTGGTGGAATTTAAAGGATACTCGTTGTTTTTTCACACTTGAATATGAAATGCAAGTTCAACTTTGAGATTTCAGAAGTTCTCATCATTTTGGAGGAACTGAGATAAATTTTCGATTTTTTACTGACAATGATTACTTATTATTGCATATGTTATTTATTATTTATATAGACTTTTATTTATTATATGTATTATTTGTTTATATTTATTCAAAATATAACATTTTTTAAATGCAAATATACGTAGAAAAAAAATTAATTTCATAGCTTAGAGTTTTTACGTTAATTTGCACCGAAGATTTTGTGAACAGTCCAAAAATTAACCGAATTTCTGTTTTTCGGAAGTAACCGTTTTCCTCAAAATTATGTTTTATGAAACGATGAAAGTGAGCTATTGGTGGAATTTGAAGCAAACTGGTTTCTTTTTCACACGAGGATATGAAATGAAAGTCCAACTTTGAGGTTTCAGAAGTTCTCATCATTTTGGGCAAAAAGAGATAAATTTTCGATTTTTATACTGACAATGATTACTTATCATTGTATATGTTATTTATTATTTATATTGACTTTTATTATATATATTATTTGTTTATGTTTATTCAAAATATACAATTTTTGTAATGCGAATATACAAACAAAAAAATCTCATAGCTTAGGTTCTTAACTTTAATTTGCGACCCTGATTTGGTGAACATTCCAAAATTAACCGAGTTTCGACAATTTTTGTGGAGGGTTCAGAAAGGTTAAACGTTTTTCTCAAATATATGATTTCTGAAACGGTGAAAATCGTATCTCAAAATGTATTCGTCCAATTCACTTCAAATTCGGACAGAGCATAGTGTATAACATTTTCTAGCGTATGACAAAATGATTTTGTTATATGTTCCTCCATTTGTTAATAACATATGATTATAATATATTGATTAAAGTCATTTCCTCTGGTCGAAAATCAAACTTTTTTTTCCTATGACTCGCCTACGTTGTAAGTTTCAAAATTTTAAAAACCATCCGGTCACACGAAAGTCTTATCATTATACTAAGAGTACATTTTCTGATTTTTTATTTCACATCGTCCTATTTGACAATACCACCTACACCGTCAATTGGCCATGCAGCAACGGCGGCATTTTCTTTAAATAATGATAACTTAATTATTTATTAATATTTATCAATTTAAAAAACTCAAACCTACCAAGACTACGTATCGATTCTGTGTAAAATTTCGACTTCGTCACCTCGAAACTCTCATCAGGGAAAACGATTAAAAATGGACCTGTTTTCCGCGCTCCACGTTTATGCAAAAGATGCCAAAAGTTACCTGCTTTCTGGGATCTTCAAATTTTTAACAGTCGCCCCTCATTAAGAAACTCTCATGGTATTTGATTAGACACTTGAACAATACAGATTATTTTTTTCAATTAAAAAAGAACCCTAGAAAGCAGTCGTTCATAAGCTTGTACCTGAAGCCACCGGAGTAGAACAATCCATGGGAGTATGCAGACTTCAATTTTATTTAAACAAAAAAAACCAGTGATTTTTTTTATGCTTTACATAATTACAGTGTTGAGGAACCTAAAAACGAAAAATAAAGTACAAAATGGAAGAATAGTTAGAAGTTGACAAATGAAGTTTAGATTTTTCCGAAAAAATGTTTTTTTTGTTCTAAAAAAATCCCGAAACGAAATATTGACAAAGTGTGCAGGTTGCTGATGTGATAAGGCTCGTATCCAGACCATCTTTATTCTTATGGCTTAATACCGTTATGACTACAAAACACAGATTATTATTATCAATTGTTTACCTCTCTCTCTCTCTTCTTCGTATCCCCCCTTCTCTTTTTCTCGCTGCCTGCTTAATTTCGTCCTTTCTTCCCCGCCCGCTCTCCTTTCTCTTCAATCTGCGAAGTGTGCGAGAGACGCACTGAAAAGTGCACCAAGTTCGCGTGAAAGAGCAAGACAACGAGTACGCGGAGTAGTGGGCGCCAGGGGCGGTTGCGGGGGCGGGGCAGCCCTCTTTCACTTTCGCGGTCCTAAATTTAATTAAATTTCACGGTTTTTCGCGATTACGGGACAGAGAGGCGCCGTTGCGAAATTAGTTTTAGCGGGATAATGAATTTGGTTAATTACGAGCGGCGAGGAGCTAGGCAGCAGCATCAGCCGAGGAACGAGCAGTAAACACTTCTGCGCGATACGAGAGGACCAAAGACGCGCGGAGAAGGTGCGCTTCCGTATAATACAGTTTACCTCAACGAATATCCTGTTCGCTCAATGCCGACGAAGATATCTGTCGATATCTTCGTTTCCACCTCGTACTTTACTTTGATGACAAGTGTAGCACTCTGAGCTCACTTATACGTATTGAGAAAATGAAACATTTTATATTGATTTCTAATTGCTTAAAAATGTTATATAGATCGTTAATATGGAATTTGTTATTACATAAAATCTACATATATACATAACTTTATATTGATTTCGAATTTTGTATATACCAGGTGTGTAAGTATGAAACCGGAATTTTTGTACAGAAAAAACACGTTTATTGTAATGATATGATACAAAGTATCATATCATTACCGTAGGTACATCCGCCAGTTGTTGTTGTGTTTGAGCGTCGTCTTCGTCCAACAAGGCTTGCAGGTCAGCGTCTTCAAACTTTTTCGGTGGTCTTCCACGTTCTTCGTTCCTCACGTCAAAATCGCCACTTTTGAACCGTTTGAACCACTCGAAACACTGTGTTTTACCGAGAGCATGCTCACCAAACGCCTCCACAAGCATTCGATGCGATTCGGCTGCGGTTTTCTTCAGATGAAAACAGAAAAGTAGTGCTGTCGGCAAATCGTAATTTGTTGGCACAAAACTCGACATGTTTATCTCTAATAAACTAATGCTACTGAATGAAACTCGTGTTATTGTGAGTTGGAAATCTTTGTCGGATATCAATACAATAACAAGACACCGCTGACGTGATGTGTCGGTAACTGCATCGACATCTAGCGCCACCTATGGGCAAATTCCGGTTTCATACTTATACACCTGGTATATGGTAGAGAATATTAATGTGAAATTTGTTTGGGTTACATACATATATACATAACTTTATATTGATTTAGAATTTTGTGTAGATATCGTAGAGAATATTAATATGAAATTTGTTTTTAATTAATAGATATATACATATTAATATATATGCAAAATGAAGTACCTGCGCAACTTGCCATTTAGTTTACATTGTTCCTTGCATTTTTTATTTTGTCCAGTACTACATCCATATACACATATATACAATACTCCAAAAAACTGAAGGAATAGAACATTTCTTCAATTTTTTGTTTTTTGAAGCTCTGTATGTGAAAAATGTTCGTATCGAGATAACAAAAAATCATTTTGAAGCTTCAAGTTTCTAGTTTGGAGATCTTTCGGCAAAAAAATGTGAGCTACGGTTATCGCGCAATCATAAGAAATAGCGGGAGAAAAAAATGTTCCAAATTTTTTTGTTTTTTTTTTTTGGATCACGGCTTCGGGTTTTTTTAGTTAAATCATTGTATAGATCAGTTAGCTTGTTGATTTAACTTTAATTTTTTTTGTTTCTCTCTCTCTCTATATATATATATATATATATATATATATTTGCGTGGGTTTCGAAGCGAAAAAAGCATATTTTCTCTATTAAAAAAAAATTATATATATAAATTATTTTATTCAAAATGTTAGGCACATAAAAGAGCAATATTTCAACGGTATTGAAAAAAAATGTCATTCACAAATTTGGGATATTCAGCCGGTGGGACCTGGTTTCCGGGGATCCTTCAAAAAAAGTGTCCTCGTGGTGGTCAGGATAATTTATGATAGCTTTATCTGAAAAAAAAAAACCAATTTTTTTTCTGTTAGTAGACAAGTATACCTCGTGATTGAACTAAGAATTTAAAAAAATTGATATTTGAATTTTTAGCAGAGTTGTATGCAAACTAGTTGAATTTTTGGTACAATTTACCTTACGCCTTGCCTTGTAAAATTAGTTGTAATCGAAAAAAAACCTTCGTTCAATCACTAGTCAATGCTATTTTGAAGAAGTGTGCAAAATTTCAATAAGATCGGTGCACTCGTTTTCGAGAAATCGTGCTCACCGACTTCAAAAATAGTTTTTTTTTTAGAAAAATGCGATGTACCTGCGTCGCTCCCGGCCGGTCTTTCCCAACGGCTCTCTTTCCTAGATTTTTACTCCGATTGTCTTAAAACTTTGGGAGAATATTCTAGACATATTGTACTATTAGAGAATAAAATTGAAAAATGGTTTTTTTTGACATTTTAAGACCCACGTATCCACTTACCGTTTCGTGCCTTCCATTTTATCCAAAATCGCCCCAATATCATGCTTTCGTTTTATTCAAAAGTACAAAGCAACGTCTACATGCTGGCACTTGTATTTTTTCATGATCGATCAGGCTATCATACATTCGCGTTGCATGAAGAATATTGAATACTTTGTGATAATTCTCGACTTGGATATTTTGGTTGTGATTCTTAACCTGACGTATTCTAATAGTAAAATCCACTGCAACGTCCTTGCACAATGAATGGCAAGGAGCGTATTTTATTTTCTCCAGTTTAGTATGTACGCAATAATAACTAGTCATTGTTAAACATTGACGCTTCAAATTATTGCACACACGAGGGAAACCCCACTTAACGTGTCTTCCAACACGCACTTGGCAGGTTTTTATTTTCCTCACACGATACGTCCACCCCCAAGTACACGCGCGCCGAGATACCCGTGTCGTGGAGCAGTCTCAGGGCTTCACAATTGTCGAATCTTAACCCGTAATCGATTTGGATCAGGATGACAGAGAAGCGCGGTCGAGAGGGGTGGCGGCGGCCGAACTTGTGGGATTTGATGCGAAGAGACGCGGCGGACGGTGGAAGGCGCATACGTAGAAACGAAGATTGGCGTCTTGGGTGCTGATTAGTCGAGGGCACCGAGGAGGTTTCACCTGACCTCGTGCAACGGGACGAAGCCAGGCTTGAACACCAAAGGTTCTACCTTTACCGAGCAAAGCCTCCTTGGAGCTGAGCGAACAAGGGAGAGCACATAAGCAAGCAGGGTGATGGCGCGGCTCGAGATGGAGCATTTTCGTATATGGGGGAGAGAAAGAGGTAATGCTTAGAGAGAGAGAGAGAGAGAGAAGAGAGAGAGAGAGAGAGAGCGAGAGAGAGAGAGAGAGAGAGAAAGAGAGGGAGAGAGAGAGAGAGAGAGAGAATGAGAGAGAGAGAGAGAGAGAGGGAGAGAGAGAGAGAGAGAGAGAGAGAGAGAATACCAGAGAAAGAAAGCAAGAGAAAGAGACCAAGAGAGAGTAAGAGAGAGGCCTTAAAGGTCTGATTAACCCGCTCCGGACTCTCTGGTAACGTCATAATCCCTTTGATAACGCCATTCTGCGATTATCACGGGCCTTTCCTTATTCTCCCGTCGTTTCTTGCATGGCCTCTCGTTCCTCGATGTTCTCTCTCTCTCTCTCTCTCTCTCTCTATGTCTCTCTCTCTCTCTCTCTCTCTCTCTCTATGTCTCTCTCTCTCTCTCTCTCTCTCTCTCTCTCTCTCTCTCTCTCTCTCTCTCTCTCTCTCTCTCTCTCTCTCCTCTCTCTCTCTCTCTCTCTGTACATTGGACTATACACACTTCCTACCCCATACGCCCACACGATATAATACCAGAGACCCACACCTGCCTCCTTCGACCTTTTGTCGAGACCGCTTTGATAGTCGCGAGAATCGAGTTTAATTATCGCTCTTTTCCCTTCGCACGCCTCTTCCTCTCGCCATTGCATTTCGACATCTAATATATAATCAAATATCCTCCCATAGCTCTGTGGAGATGTGGATCACAAAACGCGAGTACAACCTCACGAAATAATTCGTGCTTCTTTCACGTCGCTAAATAAATAAAAACAAAATTATTGAGCTTAATTCGAGGCTACTAGGAATGCCACTTTGGAGTCCGTCTTGTATTTTGTTCAAATTTTTGTATAGAGTAGAGCATAAAAAATCATTGGATACGTATTAAGGCGTTACCCCCACTTGTAGCGCAAAAAGGCCTTTTTCATGAATTTTTTTTAATGAAAACCACAAAACTTTTTTAATCGATCAATATACTATCTTAAAGAACACATCTTGAAGAACTTTCAGTAATTTTTTTATTGAAAAATATTACATTGTTTAGTGGGAAATGGCCGTCAATGAAATAGTGTTTTTATATACACGGTTTGCGGTGACCATCATTGCGGCGAAGTGGATCATCTGAAAAAAAAAATGCGGATGGATTTAGTCAAATATAAGTATAAACTAGTCTTTAATCGAAGGATTTTAAAAAATATTCATTTTTCACAAAATGGCGGACAGTCAAAGTTAATGGTTCGATTTTAACGAAAAAAAAATCGAACGATTAAAGACTACATTTTTATGTATTAAATAAGCCTGCACAATTTCAAGAAGATCGGTTCATTAGTGTTCGAGTAATCTTGGTCACCGACTTCAGAAATGCCATTTTGAGAAAAACGCGTTTAAAGTTTCAATTTCTGGTCGTTTACACAATGGATTCTTCTCTTTCAACGCTCATATCTCAGTCAATTTTGTTCGGATCGACTTGAAATTTTCAGGACATATTCTCAGATACTTATACTTAAAAAAAATGCAATAAAAAAATCGATTTTTTTCAAAATCGCAAGTGGGGGTAACCCCTTAAGATTTCAGATTGAGGGACGAACCACCCCTTGATTTTTCTTTCTCTCATCCGACAGGTCCATGGAATTGAAGGTAACGGGCAATATTTTGAAGGGGGAAACAAATTTAAGTGTACGTATTTTTGCATGGGCGGGGGGGGATTTAAGTGTACGTATTTTAGCTTGAGGGGGTAAACCACGCTTCCTACGTTTCGACGAGTTTTAATGGAAATTGAGGGTTTTGAGGGAAATCAATGGCGAATTCTGGGGGTAAAAATACATCGACGTGGACTAGTACAAGAAATAATGAAAAACCCAATTTTTTTCCATCTCGGCTAATATTAGGTGCCTTCACTGAATCGTGGATAATTTTTTTCTGATTCGATTTCGAATACCGCTGTATGTTCATTCTATTTGTTATCGTTTGTTCTTTAAATCGGCGTTTGGTTCTTTGATTTTCGCTGATTTTTCGATTTTTGCAGAATTTCAAATATGCAGCATCGATTTAAAAAAAAAATTCATACAATACCCCTTCGCCTCTTTTTTGGTCATTTTTTAGTTGAGCTTTACGCGAATACTCTCTGAGGTATCAGGATTAATCAGACGGAATTCTCTAAGTCTACCAAAAAACTTCTAAAAATCCTCTATTACATTTATGTCACTCGAATTTTTTCGAACTTCGACACTTTGGCGATTTCGGAAATGTTGCCAAAAGCGTCGAATATTATTTTTCGACTATTAAATCCTTTCTCGCGTGTACCTAATAAGAAATTCTACCGTCGTTTACGAGTATTGCCGAATTTTCGTCGAAACCTCAAAATTACGTAAACTAAAAACGAAAAACGCCTTTTCACACACTTTCGACAATTTTTTTCATAAGAATGTTGGGTTTTGGGAAAAAGTAATGATGAGTTCGTGTTCAGGGAGTAAAAATATCGCGATGTAGAATTAGAAACTAAAAATAGAAACCCAAACATTTTTTCCATCTTGATAAAAAAAATAAGTGGTTTCACTTAATCGTCGATCATTTATTTTTGATTCCGATTTGTAAATCTGCTTGTGCACATTCTTTTCATTATCGTTTGTTCCTTAATAATGCCGTTCAATTAATTGAGCTCCGATAATTTTTTATTTTTAGCGAAATTTCAAAACAGGACCATCGATATTCCCTAATTTATCCATAAATTCGAAATTTCCTAAAAATCTGTATTTGGAGACTTTACTTTGCAATTTTGATTTTGATTCCCCAACCTAACCTATCCTAAACATGAAGTCCACGCGGACGGATCCAAAGAACGCAAAATAAATGGCAAGGAGCTTACTTTATTTTGTCCAGTTTAGTATATATCTGTATTTATTCCTTCGACAAACTCATACCAAAGTACACACATAAGGTTTCACGTACCGGAGCAATCCTCCCTATCCGAGCGAGACCTTTCGTCTGCCGTTCATACATTCGCATCAGCTCGGTTGTTTCGTATCTCTGCTTCGTCTAGGCTCTCAAAGACTTTGCCTTCAGACGATTGCAATTAAATCGCAACTGAAGGGCGGCGGGCGCTGTTAAACCGGGCGGCAGGCGCTTAAGGGGTTGGTTTCAAGACGGGAACAGAGAGGGGGGCGGGGTGATCGAGAAGAGGAAGAAGGCGCGAGAGCGAGAGTGACGAAGGTATCCCAGCTAGAAATCCCGTAGGTTGAATTGGTGGAGGGGGTTAATGGATTTTCATGCTGCCATCTGACGGCCGTTCGAGAAAGCTCGTCAGAGTTCCACAATACAGCACTGTGTGCAATTTTAAGCAACCCTTTATCCCGCGCCACGCCTCCCCTCCGCACCTTCCGCCTCTTGCCCCTTTATTCGTTATTTCCTTACCCCCCGCACGTCACCGCGCTCCAAGCAACCGTCCTCCTCTAGGAAACTACCCCCTCCGCACCCTTTCGACTCATAGTGAGACTCTCTCTCTCTCTCTCTCTCTCTCTCTCTCTCTCTCTCTCGCTATTACGTATAAGACCCCGGTCCAATTACCTCCTTGCTGCGCCGGCTGCCGTTGCTTGGGAAGGGGTTGCATGATAGTTAATTACACCGCCCCCTCCCACCACCCTCTCTTTATCTCGCTCTTCTCTTTCGCCCGCTCTCCCGGCCATTCTCCTCTTCCGCTGGCAAGCTGCACCTCTGCCAGGGATACCACCACCTCAATGATCTCACTTTCTCGCTCTGGTACACTGCGGCCACCGTGGACCGTCGTCCTCCATCTGCCTCCTCCTGGCCTCCTCGCCTCAGCATCCCTCCCCGACTCTCCTCTCCCTCTTGCGGCCTCTCTTTCTCTTCCTGGGGCTGCTAATTACTATTTTTAAAACATTAAAAGTAAAGTTTGTTAAACGAGTGGGAGTTAATTATGAAGCTACCGGCGGAGGAGGACGATGAAAGGGGGGAGGTCGGTGAGGTAATTGGAGCGAACGACAAACAAAGGGCTCCACCGTACACGGCGACTTTCATCCAACCGAAACCTTCAGCCTAGCAGAACTCGCCGATGCCCTCTCTTCCTCTCGCTCTAGCTCCCAGACTTTTTTTTCAACTCTTCCTTGAGCTCAGTACTCTGCTGTTCGCAGCTCTTTTCGCTCGTCCAAGGAAATCAAGCGTCCTCTGGTACTTCGTCTACCCGAGAAAGATTGGCGAGAGAGCGTGGCTTGATCCGGTTGTCATGTATTAAAAGTTCCTGTTGCACCCCAACACTTTGGACACCCAAGGATGAATGACCGCCACGAGAAAACTCACTAAAAGAGACTCCAGCTTGGTAGTCGGCGCGAAAGCGGTCACCCAACCGGTTATTGGCTCGCGCCGAAGCAGAGACACTTGACACAGTCGAATCCGAATGCGCCAGCCAAGCTTCTTTTACCGTCAGTATCGGTTCTTCCTATCGTTATCATCCCTATCACCAGAAACATCGCATAACTCGGTCGTCACATGGCTCATCAAGTGTACACGGCGCGGCGTTACGGCATATCTCGTTAGAACGCTTTATGTCCCGGCCACGTTGCGTAACACGCCTGGAATTTCCCATGTGAAAATGAAGTACCGACGCGTGACTCTTCTGCATCTGCGGATACGTCACGTGGGACACTCTTCCTGCCGTCTAACGCCCCCCCCCCCCCCAGGACCGGGCGGATGAGGCGCACGGGTGAAGATATTAATTAACGAGGTACGAGGATTTTGCATCAGCGGAGCAAGTACCACGTGTAATAGCGATGGTGACCTCCGGCGCTTGGCGGTCACCTGTTCGTGTTCGTTTTTTGTTCAGCCTATTCATAAAAAGGCAATGGAATGGATCATATTGGTCGGGGTCTTTGTGACACTGCTAGGGTTTCCAACTCGACAGTGATGACCATCAATGATCAATAGGAAGTATTGACCATCATGCGAATCATGAACTGGTTGAAGGTATGTGTTGATTTTGCGGATGAGTTGTACTCATGTCCGGTTGAATTCTCGTTGAACCCTTGGCTGCTGCTTGTTGAGCCTGTCTTTATTAGCGCGCACGCTTCGTCTCTATTTCCGTCGCCATCCGTCAGAGCCCGTTACGAAGACGTCGTGCGCGACGACCTCGCTAGCCGGTATAATTCTTCCACGGACTACCACCGTCGTGTTATGCCCTCTGAAGACATCTTTCTCCTCTATTTTCTCCGCCACGCCTCTGCCCCCCGAGCTGGAGGTCTTCTATGCCGAGACGTAGCTCAAGATTCACTTGGACGAAAGAACCCAACGAAATGGACCGGTTTCTTCGTGTCTTTAGCGCTCTGAGGAGTGACGAGAGGAGGAGAAGCAATGGTAAACGTTCCGGAAAAATGTCCCAAAAGAAGCTGATGCGGAGAAGGCGGCACCGCGTGTTCGACGCAGCGTTAACTTCCTAGAATCGTCCGATGAGCAATAAGAAGAGGAAAATAAGGCGCTGATGTATTAGCCGTCGCGCCTGTTCCGTGTCGAGATGCTTAGTTAATGGCTCTCCTCTTCTTTCTATTCTTCAGGCTACTTGCCCTCTCTCCAGCGTCCCTCGTTCTTTTCGCAGCTTATTTCTCTCGCTTCTTCAGTTGATTCGAAACGTGCTGACGAGCAAGACTTGCTATTCTCGATTTTGACCTGTTACGATTTTGGGAGATGCCTGCCTGGCTGGCAAGTCTCGGAGGATTTATCAGCCACTTTCGTAACTCTGTACAGTACAGAGAGACACAGTAATCGGGGAATCACATGTCAACTGCCTCCAGTATTCCTTGGGCTGTTGCTATCAACAGTGGCCATCCAATGTCACGCAGATAAGAAACAAGCTTAATGAGAACGAAATGAACAAAGATGGTAGCGTAGGTAACCTGGGACAAACGGTACCCTTGCTATCATAACATTAATGAACCCCGCAAGTTGAGGCAACCTTTCCGAAAAGTTGCATACTGCAATGATTGACATGTGATCAAAAAAGTCACTCCAAGTCACTTGGAAAACAAGCAAGTCACGAACGACTCTCGACGTCACGAACATCAAGCACGCAACGACAACTCCTCCGAGTCGTCCCCATACCTATCGGGGTTGAAAAGTAACAATCTTGAATAATTGGAAACCCAATGCTGATACGTGAAAATGGAACTCTAAAGGGGCAGGTCCACCTGCTATCACACATCGTTGGTGCAGGTTGACCCTGATACATCAATAGTCGATCCGCGTGGCCTGTGGCGTACAGGCAGTTTCCCATTGCACATTGGCGAGTATAACTGTATAGTCGGGGAACACCGAGGAAAGGGAAAGTCCCGGTTTACTGCTAATTGCTGTTGTATTACAACGGCAAGGGGAGAAACTCGACCGGGGCGCCCTCTGCGAATCTCTCTCCAGCCCGACTTGGCTCTTTCCGTTTCCGTCTCTCGCTTCTTCTCTTTGTCCTCCTCTTTCGTCTGCTTCCGCGCAGCCCTTACCCCTCGTTCTCCCCAGTCTCCCATCTTGGCCGTGTCATTGTCTCCGGCTGTGTCCCTCCGGCAGAGCTTGCCTGATCGCCGCGACTTGCCAAATTCCCGTCGCGCTTCCCACTCCAGACGTCTACTATTTTTTTAAACTGAATTACTCTCGTCTACACAACGAATGCCGAGCGGCTACCAGCATTCGACAAACCTCGTTACTCATTAATGTTACCCTCCGGATTTGTTGTGATGATGAGCAACAATACGAGTAAAAAAAAACGACGCGAATCATGGCAGCCGATGGTAACGAGGCTGGATCGAGGGAACTCTTCAATTTTTAAAAGCCATTAGCGTTACGGATACAAGCGCGCACGCATGAAACAAGGGTGGCAAATGGTGCGATCAACACACGAAAATCATCCATTAGT
This sequence comes from Ophion obscuratus, assembly GCA_964007375.1. Classification (NCBI taxonomy): domain Eukaryota; kingdom Metazoa; phylum Arthropoda; class Insecta; order Hymenoptera; family Ichneumonidae; genus Ophion; species Ophion obscuratus. Next base: position 56,456,981 of record OZ023317.1, read on the forward strand.
CCCTCAGTAGGCGGGTTCTGAAATACACTTCGAGTACAAGCGGGGCTCTCCAATGTGTGAACCGATGGCTTGCGTGGAACGCGCTCAAAGCCTCCAATGGATGAACAACACACCCACCCAAATATGCTCTCCCTTACGCACGCATACACACACACGCATAAGGGTAAATCGTTCTGTGCGGATTTTCAGGGACTAATAGCTCTCGACTATTAGCCATTAGTCGCTTCGAATAATATCAATTATTATCTTCGTGAGCCGATCTGGATGGTGGCCAGGGAAACAGCCCCATTCTCATTCAACTCCATATGCCCTGTTTGATGTTACAATACTCATTGCCGCATTTATATATATAGGTACGCACATATGTATAAAAAAGAATATTTGGGGGATGCACTTTTTGGACAACTGTCAGTGCACCGCGCTGTTTTTCCCTTGAATTTTCTCGTAAAATAAAACTTAATTTTGATGTCAGGAGAATCCTTGAAATGATCTCCATTTATTCAATATGACTTCAAGGTCAACTTTGAAGGCACGGCAACAGGAGAAAAACTTGACTAAAAAATGTTTGGTACTCGCAACTGCAAATGCGTACCCGAGGATTTTTGACGCGGGTAATATCGATCGATCATCAATCAATTGATATCGGACGATGCGAAAAAATCATTGATTTATTTTTTCCTTGACACTGAACAATGATTCCTCATGGGGGGCTGAAATGACAGGCGTGAAAAAATTGTTGACAACGCGTTGCTCACCCCATTTTATTATCATTTAATTTATTTCTACGCACCTAAGGATCATCGCGTCTCGTGAACAGTCAGCATCCCTTCTCAACTAAAGACGACGATCCTCGGTGCCTGCCACTGCGAATGACGAATCTCCTCGTACCAATATTTCTCGTCACCTGTACGAATAACCATAAAAATAAACACGTAATGCGGCTCGATTCATCAATTACTCGTGATTGCAGAGTCCTCCGCCTCCCGTATAAAATATAATGAAATAAAATCGACGTGACGTACGGAAACATGGCGAGATAGCAGGCTGGGGGAGAAAAAAATTTATATTCGTACAGGAATCGAAGGCAAATTGGTGGTCGGGTAGACCATGCTGTGTGGAAAGTTGAAAACGTGTTTTGCATGCGTGGATCCTTTGGAGAGAGAGTGAAAAAGAGAGAGACAGACAGAGACATACATAGATATAGACAGTTTGAAGGCGCTGGCGTCGGGGGGGGGGGGGGGGGTAAAAATGAACGGACCGGAGTATGCGGATCGATCGACATATACAACATTTCGTCAATGCGCGACGCGATCCAAAACGGGAACGTATCAAAGCTCCCGCAACGTTCGGTCATTGCTTTTCCATTTTTTCTTATAATTGACGCATTCCATTTCGGATAAATCCAGGAGACTTTGATTTGCCAAGTAATTAAAAAATTTAACGAAAGCAAACATATTGAAGATTCAACGTTTAAATATTCGGTAAAATATAGAAAAAAGGAGCGTGCGCTCGATGTGCCACTTCGGCAATCTCTCGTGTCGAGCTGCGTTGACCAGGACCAATACTCGGATGGGTGACCGCACATTAGCTACAGACTACCGAACGGGAGGCAGTTTAGCCGAGTTCCCGGTAGCAATGCATAACCGAAAGTTGTGATTGGGGCTTGTGATATTGTGATTTGGGAAAATTGCGATTATTGCACAGGAGAACGCTATTGTGAAATAAATTCTCGTGATCTCATAACATTCTCATGGAATGTGAATATTTCAGGAATCAAGTCGCAGAAATTAAATGAATCACTTTCCCGTTCTCGCTATGAAAATCGTCCGGAGTTGGAATGCGTGCAATTAGTGAAAAATGTATATCGCATTAAAGTCTCTCAATATTATTGAAATACGAGTATCGATTTCATTATCATTGCAGCTAATGAGCGAATTCATTTCAAATCATTTTAGTGCTGGTATTATTAAAAGGAAATATAGTTCGATTTTATTGGCCATATCAATTTCCGAAAAACAATCTTGCCCGATCCATTTGAGAGGGAAACAAAAAAATTATCCATTTTCAGTTGTTGAGCCGTATAGACTACGACCAATTTTCAACTTCCGGTCCAATTGATTTCCCTACACTATTATCGATGCCAAATCATTCGCTGATGACAAAGTTCCCAGGCGGAAATCCTTAAGAGCAATCCCGTTGAAGTTTGCGTCGATGGAATGCAACGATATATTTTCTTTCATTTTTCATTTCTTTATTTTTATTATCCAAAGCCTTCCTTTTGCAAATTGAGCTCGTATGTTTCTAATAGAAATGCATAGAAACATTTGAGAATTTTTCACAGCCCAAAACGACAAAAAGTAATGAGAGTCAATTAAAAAAAAATCATTTGCGTTGCATTTCAACGAAGTCATTTGGAGTATAACTTCTGTTTCAGCAAAGCTCTATACACAAAAACCGGGAAAAAAATTATATTTCCAACGAATCGTCCTAATTGTCCTGCAAGTTTGAATCAAATCTCCGACAGTTTGTCCCTATGTGGATGAATATTGATCGTTTCTGACTCGAAGCTTTCTCTCTCCCTCTCTTTTTTCCTTACCCACTATCTTAGAATTTACTGTCATTATTATTGTATCGTAAATATTATTGTGATTATACAGCATCATATTATATTAAGATAAAATAATAATAAATAACATTATTATACTACTGCGTCCAAAAAATAAGGTGACATTTGAATTTAAACTGCGCGCGTCGAAGGATTTGGAGAATTTTTTTTTTTAGGTTGGTAGTACTGTCAGTGACATCTATGTCAAATTTACATGTCAAAATATTCATTAGTGTTTGAGATACGCGTCGTTTTGTGAGCTGCTAAAAGTGAGTTTTTCGTTTTTTGCGATGTCGAAATTTGTTGAGCAAAGAATTTGCATTAAATTTTGTTTGCGGAGTCAATTTTCTGCTGCGGATACGTTTCGCCAAAAACTCAACCCATATCGTTCCGCAACCACCGTATTCACCTGATCTGGCGCCGTGCGACTTCTGGCTGTTCAGCAAGCTCAAAAGATCGCTCCGGGGACACCGTTTTGATACGATAGAGGAGATTCAAGCCGCAGCGAAGACGGAACTGAAGGCCATCCCGGAAAGTGAC
>OZ023317.1:56465125-56487625 GCA_964007375.1 Ophion obscuratus
CAAAATGAGTTGTGAATTTCCTCAAGTTGAAGAAAATAAAAATCGAATTCACGACAGTTATATTAAAATTTACACCACAAGTGTAAACGTATTTTGAGAGAAAACATTGTGTTGAGGCAAAGGAATGTTCGCACGAAAAGTTATGTGCAAAAATGTCTTTGCCTCGAGGCAATGTTTTCTCTCAAAATACGTACGAACTCACTTTTGGCGCAAATTTTAATCTAATCATTTTGAATTTGATTTTAATTTGTCTTAAATACGAAAAAATTCACAACTAATTTTGTGAATTTTTTTGTATTTATAATTTCTTGTCAATACATTTGCATTCACAAATTTTGATGTGAATTTTTTTAAATTCACATCAAAATCTCGCGATGAGCGCGATCTGCCATTTGAATCTTTGGACAATTTTTTTTTTATTGATAGTTTGATGCACCAAAACTTTATAAATGTTATTTATTTTTATAATAAATTTAACATGTCATAATTCCATTTTTGACATTTAATTTCAGCCTGTATTCATCCGTGATCCTTCCCAGATTCCTCAATGATTCCATGCGAAATTCATTTAGAGTCATTAAAGGATCCGGTTCTGGATCCCTAATGGAATCCAGTTTACGGATCTTACATTTAGTCTTCGAATCTGATCCGATATCGGACTAGATCCCGACTGGGAGCCCGGGATACAAGTCAGAATCCAGCTGTATCCCTGCCAAAATTTCTGCACGGGTATTTTCGTGAATTTTTCTACACTCTAAACATCAATTTGGAGTGTGTAGAAAGATTTTAAATCAGCATCACATTTGAATACAGAAAAAAACTTCGATAAGGCGGTTGGAGTAAAGGTTGGTTTACCCCTTCAAGCTTGCTATACAGCGAAAATGCAAAAATACGTAATCTCGAATTTTATCGCCCCTTCAAATTGTTACTTATTTCATTCAATTGAATGCGTCCCTTTCAAATGTGGGTAGAGAGCAAGGGAAATAAAAGTTCGGTTCATCTCTTCATATTTTTTTTTATAGAGGTCCTCATATTCATTTCTGATTCGCTTGCATGATAAGACTTTTCATTTTGGCTTCACTACCGAAATCGGTCGACTGCTTGCGGCCCAAACAGCAAAATCAACCCTTGAGCTGCTTCACTCGAAGGGTGGTTTCACCGATTGGAACAGTTTTTCCGTCAATAAAAAAATACGTATCTAATAGTTTCTAACGGTCTACCATATACATGAGTTTTACCAAAATTGACGGTAGACACCAAAGTGATGTTTCTTGTGAGACAGCCGGTATATACGGGATATCCACATCGTTTCAGCTAGCCCGTGACCCCAACCATTTTTGGTTTTCCTGATTTTTTTTTTTATAAAATTGCACCCCACGTAAAGAATATGCACACCAATTTCGAGATTTTTATCTCTTTTCTTTAAGGACTTATAATTTTCCAAAAAATGGCGATTTCAGAAGTTTTGGAAACGTTTAAACGCTGATAACTCTTGAACTAATTGAGATATTTACAAATGGCCTCGAGGCAAAGAAATTTTTGCACATAACTTTTTGTGCGAACATTTCTTTGCCTCAACACAATGTTTTCTCTCAAAATACGTTTACACTTGTGGTGTAAATTTTAATATAACTGTCGTGAATTCGATTTTTATTTTCTTCAACTTGAGGACATTCACAACTCATTTTGTGATTTTTTTCATATTTATAATGTAATATTTGAAACTCACAACTTTTTTTGCAAAAATTTCTTTGCCTCGACGAAATGTTTTCTCTCGAACTACGTAAGAACTCACGGTTGGTGTAAATTTTAATCTAATCATTGTGAATTTGATTTTAATTTGTCTTAAATACATGTTTATACCCACCGACATGTCGGTGTGTATAAACAGAGACTTATTCCCCAAAACCGGTATCCCGGTTAGAATGCAACTTGCATCAGTATCGGAATATGTACGACGACGATGGCATGATTTTGAAAATTTTGGCATCACGTGTATTTTCGGTATTACTATGTAATTCCTATCTATAGATAGGAATTTTATAGATAGGAATCTATAGACAGAAATTCCTATCTATAGATAGGAATTCCATAGTAATACAGAAAATACACGTGACGCCAAAATTTTCAAAATGATGCCATCGTCGTCGTACATATGCCGATACTGATTCAAGTTGGATTCTAACCGGGATACCGGTTTTGGGGAATCCATGACAAATCCTGATCGGGATTTGATCGGACATAGGGTATCCCGGTCAAAATTTCTGCATGGGTACGACTTTGAAATTGTGCGAAAAATGAACCAGTAATCGTAGCTCGATGGGTCCAGCGGCAGTTTTTAGAGTAGACGATTGCGAAGAGAATGCTCGCAGAGAGGAGTTCCGATTGAAACGAAAAATATTAAAAGTAGAAACGAAGATTTTTTTTGTTAAAGTGCGAAAAGAAATTTGTATTTCTTTCCGCACTTTCGCATTTGTATATTTTTACTTCCTGAACACGAATCCACCATTCATTTTCTCTGAAGGCCTCAATTTTTTTTAATTGTTCAAAGTATTAAAAAAATACATTTTTTGCGTTTAGCCCTGGCAATTTAGAGCTTTTGACAAAAACTTAGTGATATTCGTAATCCGCAGAAAAATTCCCATTGGATAAACTAATGGAATCGTTTAAAAGGTGATTTTTTCATTTAGTCACCCTTCCGGAATATCCAAAATGGCGGAATTTTAAGTAGCCGTTTCCTCGGGTCTATGAGATTGACATAAACTTATTGGGAGGTTGCCGAATGGATTTTAGTAGACTTAGAGAATGCCCCTTCATTCATGCCGATATCTCAATTCGTTTTCCCAGAAAGTCCACTTGAAAGATCATCGAAAAAGGGCCAAAGGGGGTATGGATAAATTGGTAAAAATTGATGCTTCGTCTTTGAAATTCTGTCAAAAATCGAAAAATAATCGTAGCTCAATGAATGAACCGGCATAGCAAAGAGCAAGCGATAACGAAGATAACAAGCACAAAATAGAGTTCCGCATCGAAGCAGAAAAAAAGATCGACGATTTAGCAAAACTACTTACTTTTGTCCAGATGGGGAAAAAATTAAATTAAATGTTTCTTTTGGAAGTCCATATCAGTCATCAATTTTCATTAAAAATCGTCGAAAATGTATGGAAAGTGAGAAAATATTTTAAATAAGAGTTGTTCCGTTTCAAACATTATTTAAAATTGTAATCCATGATTTCTGAGATATAAGCTTGCACATTTCATCTGAGACCCACTGTATATTCACATACATACGTATACATTAGGGTGGTACAAATTTGAGGTCCGTTTTTTTCTTTTTCTCACCATCCAATTATCTACTTTGAAGAAAAAAAACGTCGCGAAAGCTGCGAACTGTCAAAAAATATTTAGAGGTCGCTCAAGCCTCCGAAAAATACAAATTTTCATTAAAAACGAATTTTTTTTGTACACTTCTCATCCATGAATTTTACGCTTTATAATTTTCAAATTACTCTCGCGAAAGCTCTGCCCAGCCAATGAATATTTAGTGGTCGCTCAAGAGCTTCGAAATGTCCAATCGTCGCAATATTTTTCTCTTCTTACTCATAAATTTGACACTTCGTAAAATTTTCAAAACAATTAATCCTTTTTTCTTTAAAAACAATTTTTTCAATTCACCTTATACTTCTAACCCGATAAAACGGACTAACTTTAATTTTGTTTACGGACAAGAATTTTAAAGAGATATTTTAGGAGAACAAAGATAATTCTTGCTCTAAGATTATAATTTTTACTATAAAGCATCAAAAATATGAGTGAAAAGAGTGAAAAAAATTGGCGAAAATTGAAAATTTCGAAGCTTTTGAGTGACCACTGAATATTCATTGACCGGCTAGAGCTTAGGGAGGTTAATTAAAAAATTATAAAGCGTAAAATTCATGGGTGAGAAGTGGACGGAAAAAAATCGATTTTTTAATGAATTTTTGAATTTTCCGAGGTTTGAGCAACCTATAAATATTTTTAACCGTTCGCTGCTTCCGTGACCATTTGTTTTTTTTTAAGAAGATAATTGGATGGAAAGAAAATGGGAAAAAAATAAAGCTCAAATTTGTGCCACCCTATTATACATACATATCCTATAGATATGTTTATTATAACAATGCTATTATTACTTTCACTTACCACCATCGTATCCTAACGAATACCATAAACCCACATGTTCACAATTATTTTGCCACGACCAGAAGTAGGCAAGTTACACGTTTAGTAGCTGGAAGGCCCCAGAACAGGTACGCGCGAGATTTCAGTATAAGCGGCTGAGTATTACGACGAAAAAAAAAATAAAAGAAAGCAGCTGGCTGGGCGGGCGGGGGTTGGGGGGAGGCAAAAACGAGCCTTCGTCGCGGGGGTTGGGAACAGCGAAAAGGTGGGTTGCGCGACGGCAACACCGGTTATTAAGTAGATGCTACATTGGGGGATGAATACTTGAGACGTTCAACAAGTTGCGGATTTTTCTTTAATCAGACCGGTACATAGACACTGCCCTCGTAGTACCAGGAGAGTCTACATCCACCCTTCATCTTTCTCCCTCGTCCGCTCTTTTCTCACCCCCCCCCCCCCTCGCACTACTCCTTTTTCTCTTCCGGCCTCTCCGGCTCGACGCTGAAATTGACCCCCACGATCTTAGCGGGAAATTGTACCCGTGCACCCTCTCTTGCCACTCTCTCACTCTTGCTCTTGCCCTTTCTCGTCACCCTTGCAAGGCGGATACCTACAGTTAGCTCAAGCGCGGGACGTCCACGATTTCCCTCGCACCAACAACTTCAACTTTTACACGCCGCAGTCTTAAAGAGCGATAACTATTTGCACGGCAACTAAGCTTGTACGAGTACATGATAATATTTATAAGAACAACAATAACAATTATGCTAATAATGATAATAATGTGTATTATTTATAATGATGCGTAATGATGTGTATTATTTGGATAAGTGAAAAATATATACATACATACGGACATATATATAAATGTACACAAATCTAATAACAATCGAAGTCATTGAAATATAATGCTACGATTATTGTAGCAGAGCTCATTATAATATAATGATGATAATTAATGATATGTCAATGAATTCATACAACCGTACAAATAAATAATGATTGTTCTTCTCCTACTTCGAGTGTGTTTATTCATATCATTTAGAATATAATAATAATAATGTTTACAATGAATGATTATTGTTATTTTTATCACTATTATATTATTATGTCTATAATTATTACTTATAGTCATAATAATAAACGTACTCATAAATTTCTCATAAATGTACACATGTCCATATGCAGGCATACATTTTTCACTTATTATAATAATACACAAAAGTTACTATTATGATTAATATTATATATATATATATATACATACATACATACATATATATATATATATATGTATATATATATATATATATATATATATATATATATATATATATCTGTGTGTGTGCATTATAATAATAATCGTGCGTAAAGAATCCACTCAACATCCTAAAACAAAATAACCATATCAGACTTTGAAACAAATTTTAATCGGTCAAGATCTCCTCTAATAAAAATTACTCGGGCTGGCTAAATAGGCAATTTGACGACGCCAGCGAAGTATTTATTGAGAAAATGAAACATTAGGTGATTTTCCAAATTATTTATTCCATCGAACTAATAAATACTCAAAATAATTACATTTTTTGGTGTTTCATCTCATTATTTCTTCGGCCACCTGTAAATGAACAATTTCTTTGATCCGATTGTCTTTTTCTCTAGGTGTATATTATAGAAAGTAAAGAACAGCAAGTGCGAAGCACACACACGTTCCTAACAGGTGAAACTCCCCATAAGATAATTGGAAAGATTGTATCGTACCGTGGAGGAATACTGAGTTTTTTTGTCTCGCACCCTCATGGAAAATTCGATGGACCAAGTTTCCTCTCTCCTCCCGTATCTCTCCGAGTCGTAAGGGCGAATGGATTGTCTTTTTTTGGGTTGCTTGATATAACTACATTGGCTAGAAACAAACAAGATTCTTTATAGACGGAGCAAACCACTCTTCCATAAGTACATCAACCGAGCTGGCCTTCTACCTTTTCCACTTCCCGGTCTTCTTCTTTGCTTTATTATGGCCTTCTTTGCCTTTCATTCTCGTCTTGCAGAGTTACTCTCTCTTTCCCGCCTTCTCTGGCTCGTGATCATTTTCCACCCCTCTCGAACCGGGTCCGTAGCACTCTCTCTCTCTCTCTCTCTCTCTCTCTCTCTCTCTCTCTCTCTCTCTCTCTCTCTCTCTCTCTCTCTCCTCTCTCTCTCTCTCTCTCTCTCTCTCTCTCTCTCTCTCCCTCTCTCCCTTTGTCTCTGTCTGTCTCTTTTTCTCCCTCGCCCTCATTTCTCATATCCTTTGCACACTTTCCCGCGAAGGATACACGCTTCTCGTGTGCGTGTTTGTTTGCGTGCGCGCTCATCGTGAAGAGCTCGCAGACCGCCGCGCCAGACTAAAGTACGCTTTTAGCCGAGTGGCTGATTTATCAATGTATTTATACCGGGATATTGAATTTATTTTGTTAAGTAATCCCTCTGGTGAAGCTTGGGTACCTTCCATTTTCACCTACTTTTGGGATTTTTCTCTCTTTCGCTCTCTGTCGCTCTCGCTCGATTTTGATTCGATAAGGTTTTTTTCTGCGTTTGCGATTTCGTATGATTTTTGTATGCTCCTTGAGGATCAATTTGCAATGATATTGCATGAGAATTAAAAAAAAATGTATTTATTTAAATATTTTGTGTTATAGTCATTTTTCAAAATTTATTTTTATTGTTATGTTCATTGTAGTTCTTTTTAAAATTATTATATTCATTTTTGAATTGGTTTTTATTATTATATTTATTTTTATTTTCATTTTTAACGAGAGCACTCTCACTCACGCTCTTTCAATCTTCCTCCTCATTTATCTCGCATCACCAATACAAAGCAACCGGAGTTTTTATCTCTGGCCATCTTTTACACAAGAAGTTATCCAACACTTGGCGCACAAGATGTACGACGGTCAGCTGGTTGGGCAAATGGGCCGAATGCTCTTACCGCGCTCACATACGACGAGACATTTACAATAGTAAAAAATAAACGAATGGACGAATGAAACAAAATCCTTCGAAATAATAAATCAAGTGGGATTAATGCGTGTCGATTATCGGAGCCCCGACCAAACAAACTGAAGTAAAAATAATGCGACAAGATTGTCGGAGCCTCGTTCGATTATTGGAGACGCGCAGAGTGGTGCAATTTATTTTTTTAATTTTTGCGTTTTTCTGGTTGAGTTTTAGTTTATTTGGGTTTGGGCATGGATTTGTTTGGGCTTGGTTTTGAATTTGTTGGCGTTTGGGTTCAGGTTTATTTGAGTTTGGCTTTATTCTCGGTCTTTAATAACGTCCGTCCGCGTCTTGTACCGTGGGGCAGTCGTAATTGTACACGGACGTGGCAGTTCCCGAGCAAGGCGTGATCTCGATAGGGACTTTCTCGAACACGCAAGGTGCCAAGAGACATCGCACCTAGCGGCGTATGCACGACGGCGAGATAATACGTGGTGAACAGCCGAAAGGGGGAGAGAGCGAGAGAGAGAGAGAGAGAGAGAGAGAGAGAGAGTGAGAGAGCGAGAGAGAGAGATATGGGTTTATTAGTGCACCAAGACTCGTCGTCTTCAGGGACACAATCCACTATAACATCAAATGTGTATGATGACTAAACACAATCAAATATTATTAGTCTATTTCATATACAATACAAATAAAAAGAACAAGACTCGGTACAAAATCAGACCGGAAAACACGCACATTTAGTTCATGCAACAATCACGTACACTCTCACGCTCATTTTATAATCTACATGAAGCCTGATGACTGCAGGTTCTCGATCAACTTACTCAAGATTTTTCTGCTGATTTGTAGGCTGTTTGGGGGAAGAGCGTTGCAGAGATATGCTGCAGTAACCGAGAATGAATGCCTCTGATATATTCCGTGCGGAAATGTGGGACTATCAGGAGTTCCGGGCTGGCTCGAAAAGCCATTCCTTCCTTGGGCCCCTTTACCACGAGCAGCGATCGCAAGTAGGCTGGCCGCTTCTCTCGTAAGACTTTATACGCTATAGAGAGAGACAGAGAGAGAGAGAGAAAGAGAGATTGATTGATCAATTTTATTATAGAGGGACACCACTGTGACGGGTAAAAAAATCTACTTTTTGAATTTTTTCAAAGTATACATATTCTTGAATATGTGAAAAAATGTCCAGGTTAAAGTACTTAAAATTCACCATGCCACAGACGACTTGGTGAGAGCTTGTAGCTCAACGATTTTCGCATACTAAAGCATCCAATCGCGTTTTTATGGAAACGACTTTTCTCGACCCAGCGGGAATCATAACTCTAGTTATAATTGTCCGATTTTCACATGTAAAGAACCAACACTTCCGTAATTGCAGGAGCTATCGTTGTACGTAGCCTTTTTTTAATTCAGAATTTTTTAAACCCGCCAATTTGTCAATTTTTTCTCTACATGCGGCTACGTACAACGAGCACTACATTTATGTAGATTATAGAACTTTTAGATTTTTATTTTTCATACCAACCATTGTGAAGTAGTCGATCCGGCCGTTGGACCACATGTTTTATACAGAGGCTCTATTATACCTCAATAACGTTGTAAATTTAATTTTTTCAAAATAAAAATTCACACAAAAATTGTTTAATGTATGCTTAAAAACTTATAATTTTTCCAAATCCCGAATAAATAATCTGGTAAAATCAAAATTTGGAAAAAACGACCTTTTTTCGGCTTGCTACAGTTATGTCCTAGTTATCTCTCAGCCGAATATAAAGGTACAAATGCAATGAGAAAAAAATATCAACAGGAATTCAAGAAATGCAGAATTCATATAGTACAAAATAAAAATGTTATCATTCAAAAGATATTTCTTGCAAATTGCGCTCTTTACTGAAGATATGAAGAAAAAAACGTTGATATGATTTTTAAAGCTTGAGTCAGACAAAAGGAAGTTTGAGCAAGTAAACAAAACTTATCACCTTTGCGTTCGAACGATACAGGTTTCAACATTATTTATAATTCCGCTGTAGCTACTAGTCATTAGACGGCAAAAAAATGCCGTTTCGAAAGCAGTTTTGCCTTCGATACTGCCTACGCACACACATACACACACACATGTGTGTATATATATATATATATATATATATATATATATATATATATATATGTATGTATGTATGTATGTATGTATGTATGTATGTATGTATGTATGTATGTATGTATGTATGTATGTATGTATGTATGTATGTATGTATGTATGTATGTATGTATGTATGTATGTATGTATGTATGTATGTATGTATGTATGTATGTATGTATGTATGTATGTATGTATGTATGTATGTATGTATGTATGTATGTATGTATGTATGTATGTATGTATGTATGTATGTATGTATGTATGTATGTATGTATGTATGTATGTATGTATGTATGTATGTATGTATGTATGTATGTATGTATGTATGTATGTATGTAGATGAATAAAAATATAGTTAAATAAATAAATAAATAAATAAATATATATATATGTGTGTGTATGCATAGATACACGGTTGTGTATTCCCGGTCGTGGTTCGCTTCTCTCACGGTTTTGTCTCGTTCGCCCGACGCCACCCCATCGCTCTGTTTTAATGCAGTCCATTAGAGTGCATTTAGATCGAGGGGATAGTTAAAGAGCAGCGAGAGTATGTTACACAGCGTGCGCGGTGCACGTTTCGTATATCGTACGCTGCGTGCGTTGTTGTCGTTCCACGTCGAGGAAAATTGTTTCTGGGCTCTTGCGCGCGATCGCCATGCCTGAGTGTAGCATCGATTTCGCGCTCGAACCTTCGCTCGTTCGGAAAACATTTTATTCGACGTCGCTTTTTGAATGATTAATTTTTGTTTTTGCTTAAAGTTTCCATGTCACTCGATCGCACGAGTTCTCCCGAATATTGTAATAATAATGAACGAGCGTCGAGTTTTGTCGTCGACCAATATAGGGCGATATAATGACCAGTATTTTTATTTATTTATTTAAATTGCTCGAGTTGATCTACAAATATAATAAAAATTATAATTTATGCATCAGGATCATAAACTGATAATAGTAATAATTACGATGCTAATAATAATGAATATTAATTAATATTATAATTGTCTATAATATTTTAATATGAATTAGTATAATATAATGTTAATAAATGATAATAATTTATATTGGTTAATTTTATAATCAATTATAATATTTGAATATAAACCGACATTGGTAGATGGGCAGTCGGGGTTCGACTCTGGCAGTAGGGGAGACCGGGGCAAAATGGTATAGCGGGGCAAAACGGTACCGGGGCAAAACGGCACTGGGGCATAATGGGATCGGGGCATAATGGGATAGCAAAAAATGAAGTTTCTTGGTGCTTGATTTGGGGCAAAATGCGACAGAGGCAAAATGGGACACACAAAAATGAAGTGTCGCAGCCCGCTGAATTTGGGGCAAAATGGGATGACAGGAAAATTCATGCTTCGGCTCTATGAAAGAGCTGTTGAAACATAATCTAATCTAAATGGTGCTTGTGGTTCGTTTCAGTCCACATATACGCAGATAATATGGACTGACCGATATATTTGTCGACACATATCCGTCGATTTCATGGGGAGCGGCGATCCTAGTTTCATAAAACAATTTACGTAAAAATTGACAAGAGTTAGATTTTCATCAATGGCTTGAAAATCAGTATCAGTAACGTGCAGTTGGGTCCCAGCTGCTTCCGATATCGGCAGGCAAAAAATCAAAACGTAAGGCGACATCAAGAAAAGGTACAAGTGGCATTCTTACGAATTCTCCGTACTACAGAGAATTTCGTGAGAAAAATCCAGCGGCGTCGATAACAACCGACGATGACGCATCATGCCTTTTCTGCGGGGGCTTATATTCGAAATCCAAGGAATCCTGGATTCGTTGTAATTCATGCGAAAAATGGGCCCACTATTCATGTGCCCATGCTGACGATAACCTAATCGAGTATGTTTGCGACAATTGTGCCGATAAAAATTAGCTTAGTTAAACAAGCAATACAAATTAAACATTGCCACCGTTAAATTATAGTATCGTAAGTAGAGTGTGTGTGTAGAAATATCGTGTAACATTCAATAAAACCTGTTTTCACTCATTTATTACCCCTCGTTTTTTACCCCTGCATTTCTTTCGTTTCTGCATCGAATTATTCCACTGTCCCATTTTGCCCCGATCCCGTTTTGCCCCAATCGCCTCTTTCTAAGGAGCCTGATTTTCTCCGGCCCATTTTGCCCCAGTCCCGTTTTGCCCCAATGACGTATTTTCCAGCAGTGTTTATTTTCACTATTCCATTTTGCCCCATACCCGTTTTGCCCCGGTCCCATTATGCCCCGCTATACCATTTTGCCCCGGTCTCCCCTACTTCGAGTAAAGCAGCATTGTGCGTGGCCAATACTCGGAGCGGTGACCGCTTAGCCGTGCACCGACTGGCGCATCAACCAGCGAGCGGAAGACCAATACTTCTGATACCTTGGTGTAAACACTTCAGTTAAAGTCTGTGCACCAAAGAATCAGAAGAATATAGGGCCGTCTACAGGATGTCCCGGAACTGATGGTAAGCCCTGAAAGGGCAGGTTGGGGGTGAAATTTTGAGTAGATTGATATAAGTATGTATGGGTCTCCGATCAACCCCTGAATTATTATTCATTTTTAAAGGCGGGCCAATCAGGTGCAACCGATGAGCCAGCGTACGTCGGTGAGCGATATGCGCGCGTAGTGGTACCGGTAGGTGCGGTACTCCCGCCAGCCACCACTGCACGCGCGTATCGCTCACCGACGTACGCTGGCTCATTGGGAGCGCCTGATTGGTCCGCCTTTCAAAATTAATAACAATTCAGGGGTTGATCTGAGACCCATACATACTTATATCAATCGACTCAGAATTTCACCCTCGACCCCCCATTCCAAGGACTACCATAAGATCTGGGACACCCTGTATACCGGAACGGGTTTTCCAGTTTTCTCGTACCCTCGGCAAATGCGGTATAGTGTAACTCAGGACGGCTGTGGACGCAATACAACTTAGGTTAGATTAGCGAAGTGAGGGTCGGGAGTGATCGAAACGAGTTCAATTTGTAAGGGTTGTACTTAAAAACCCGCAAGTGTATAGGCCGCAACTCAGGAATTAATTGAGATTACGGAACCCTATTTTTATTTGAATATAAATTAATATAAAATTATATTGTATTAATAAATAATAATAATGAATATACATATTCATATTCAATAATTACAATCATAAACATCAATATCAATAAATATTATTGCGTGACGTACATGAACGTGTATGAAATATTTGCATAAATGGAAGGGACATCCTTCAGTGTATTCGAAGAGGGGCTGTGCTTGATGGGAAAAACTGTTAAATTCGACTGCGGCCACGGAATTACCCGTCAGTCCCATCGCGGGGCGATCCTCTTCACAATTTATTCACCCTAACAATTACGTATCAAATTACACAAGCACCACAATGTTGATTTTTACCGTGGCTTTTTTCCCTCTCCTTCCCGAATGATCTTTTTTTCGCTCAGGTCATTTTGGCTCAGCAAGTTGTAGAACGGGCCAGAAGAAACATCAATTGATCCGCTACAGAACGAGGAAGAGTCGATTAGCACGTGTACGCGTTTGCAAAAGAAAAAATGCCAAAGTCGTAGCAGTGCGACTGATTGTCCCGGAGCTGTACGGGACCTTTGATCAGGATCTGCGGAACCAGCGATTACGAAAAGGTGTCCGACAACGAGATCGCGTGAAAACGAGATCGCGAGTGGGAGAAAAGCGAGCGGAGCGCGTGATTTCCGCTCAATATCTATATACACTTATATATACAGGGTGATTCGCAACTATCAGGGTTTCCTTTGCGAGCATATACGGTGTGTCGTCGCGAGCAGAATGTTTTTTTTTTTGTAAATGTCATGCGACAATGATGGGCTGAAATATTGGCATTCAAAGTTCAAGTAGTGAACGGATGCCACGTACTTAGAGTACCTGCTCACGCGCGGTGAGTACAAACCAGATCGAACACAGCTTCGAATTCAGCTTCAAGCGAGTGAATGTGTTTTTTCTTAACAAAACATCACGGAGGCTCGCTTTGCAAATCGATAATATCATTCGATAATTTTCGTTTATCATTCAATACTTGAGAGAAGAAAAATTTGACCCGTGAGCAACTACTGTGCGATTAATGTACTCAGCGTGTCAGACTCAGCATGCGAATATCTAGTCAAACTTTTGTCGCACGACATTTTTGCAAAAAGCGATTTGCTCGCGACCACACAGCCTGTATGCTCACCAAAGGAACTCTGATAGTTGACAATCACCCGGTATATGATGTATGTTTAGAGGGAGTAAAGAAGAGAACGAGAAGAATAAAGAGAAAATCGGTCGATGAGCGCCCTCTGGCTGCCAACCAATACTATAGAGGACACCAGATGGATGCTGGATGAAGCCCCGAAGGCTCTCTCTCTCTCTCTCTCTCTCTCTCTCTCTCTTCGCAATAGGGTTTCATTGGTACTTCGTAAGGGAGTGTATATATAGGAAGGAGAGCGAGAAACGCGCAGTTTCCAGAGATCACGGATGTGCACGCACACACCGGGACATTAATTAGCGTGCATAATTGTTTACCGGCGCTTAGCGGAGCTGGATCAATATTTAATTGAATGCCTGCTAAATGCCAGGAGCATAGCGCGCTCGACCTCCACCTCGTCCGCTTTCGTCATTCTCTTTCTTGCGCTCTCTTTCTCGTCCCCGCGAACCGAGCAACATTGCTCATCTGAATAACGGGGCCCCTCTCACCTCTACCCTTTTTCCACCAGCCTCATCCACGCGAGAGTGCATCGACGAAGTGCATTGCACAATGAGCCTTGCACTAGTACGGCCTTCCGTGCAGCTTGAATTCCCGTTGGTGAGGTCTCCGTTCCCTTCTCTCTCTCTCTCTCTCTCTCTCTCTCTCTCTCTCTTTCTCTCTCTCTTTCTCTCTTTCTCTCTCTCTGTCCTTATCCTTCAAAAACAATTTTTCCCCCTCATTGCAAATAAAGCCAATCAAAGCACCTGCCGATTATCCTCGGAATTGAGTCCACTAAAGATCATTTTTTAATAATCTCGAATTAATGAATTTTTAAATTATGCTTTTTAGAAAAAAAAATATTTTTAAATCTTTCTATTTCATAGCACCACGCCGCAAGCCGGATGCAATCCTGCGAAATAAATCCCATTTTCTAGAGCTATCGCGAATTCTCTGAGTCTCGTGAGCGCACTCGGTCACACGAAAGGATACGGGCGCGATGAGGCAGCTTCGTACACCGCACCCTCACAACTTCGAAGATGGGCGCACCGTACATGAAACAATATAGAAATCTATCTTGTCCGTTTACGTAGTGCTGGCAAAGCCAACATTCCCGAGGACCGACACTGACGCACATGGACGTACAAACCTGAACCTCAGACAAACCCAAACGCCACGCAGCCAAACGGACCCAAACACCACACGGACGCAAACCTGAACATGACGATATATATATATATATATACAGGGTGTCCCAAAACTCAACGTCAAGCCGAAACGGGGTGACAGGATTGATTGTAACCATCATCAGAAAAATCCGAAAAAAAATCTATCTCATGCAGTTTGAAAATTATGGGCATTTAAGAAAAACCTAGAAATTTGGTCAAACTGTAACCATTTTTCGGTTATTGTGAAACAACCCCAAACAAACCCAAACAAACCCAAGTTTCCTAGAATTAAGACTATTTGTTAAACTATGAATTTAAAATTTTCAAAATTTGTCTACTTTGAAAGGCCCTGCTTTATTTTTTTTTCTGATTTTTCTCATGATGGTTACAATCAATCCTGTCACCCCGTTTCGGCTTAACGTTCAGTTCTGGGACACCCTGTATATATATATATATATATATATATATATATATACGGGGCTCTATATTACGCATACCTCCCCCCACCACCCTGTTCAGGTCTCTGCAGCAGATCGAGAGAATCTACGGTCCCGTGCCTTATCAACTCCCCTCCTAGAAATCCCACCGCCACTTTACCCTTCCAACCACCACCGGCTTCACCATCCCCCGAACGACGACGACGACCCCAAACCTGTACGCTCGTGCCGGGTCTACAAGGAATTGTTAATTGCTCGTGCAGCGGCAATTTGCATAAATCAATTTTAAATCAACCCCCTCGTAGCTCTACCCTCGTCTGTCAGAGTGTACTCTGTCCTCCTTCTCGCTCTCTGTCGCTCTCGCTCTGTCTCTCTCTCGTCTCCCTCTCTCTCTCTGTCTCTCTTGCACTTTTCCTTCCCGTGTTCATCTCTTTGTATCCCTCGACAGACATTTTCTTGGAATTTCGGCTCATTTTCAGACGCTTTTCCGCGATCTTTACCGTCGCGGAAATATTTCACAACGTAAATGGTGCGCTTGTGCACGACGATTATACGGGTGAGGCCGAAGGCCGCGCTCTCAATACGATATTCTCCCAGAAGGGTCGCACGATTTTACAAATAATGCAGGTTCACAACCTCCACGCTGCGCTCTCCTTGCCAAGTAAATAAGAAAAAGGTCCCGACACCTGTACATTTTTATTTTAAGACGGAATGACACCTCATCGCGGTCGGTATAGTAGAACAATTATAGATACCCAAAAATCTCTAACACGGCTCTTCAGATCACATCGTAACTTTGCCAAACGACGTCAAATGGATAGACAGCAATCGGCCGCTCAAATTTTCTGAATTTGAGAAAAAAATGTCGATTGGGTTTTCGTAAGCCAATCTACGTTTTTTTTCCTCAAATTCAGAAAATTTGAGTGGCCGATCGCTGTTCGTCTATCTATTTGACGTCGTTTGGCAAAGTTACGACGGGATGTGAAGAGCCGTTTTAGAGATTTTTGGGTATCTATAATTGTTCTACCATACCGACCGTGATGAGGTGTCTTCTTAATAAATTATTATAGGTCGTTCGAAACGCCTTAAAATATTCCGTTCAAGTATGTTTTGAGCTGGAAAAATTGTCGTTTGTCTTGAATTGATCAAAAAGTATATATATATTTATATATATAGTCGAATCTCGATATAACGAATCTCTAGGGAAGTTCGTTGTATTGAGGATTCGTTATATCGAAGTCATGTTTCTTAAAATGTTCTTTAAAAAAATATTCATTCATTACAAAAATTAAGGGAACAGTAAAATTTCAAAAAAATTTCATTGATTTTTGAATAGTTGTAACTTAGTGGAAAATGGTCGTATAGTAAAAAAAACAATGGGGTTTTGAAACTTGAAATCTTTAGTTTTCGAATCTCACCGGTAAACATTTTTTTAAATAACACGGTCGGCGTGAATTTAAGAAATAGCGCGAGGGAAACCTTTGCGAATGGTTTTTTTCTTTCAAAATCGTAAACGGGCTTAATATTTTTTTTTCTTCAAAATTTTGAATTTTTTTTTCTTTTTCCAAGATTGAAAGAAAAGTTATTGCGAAACTGAGAAAAAAGAACGGAATTTTTTTGTCATTTTAATCATCATTAATTGACATTTAAAAAACAATAAAAATGTTCTTTCGTGCGATCAAAAATAATGGTTCAGCTGATCAATTTTTAATGTTTTTGTATTGAACTAAAAAACCTAGAAACATGATCCATTTTCGCAATATTTGCAGAGTTGACGCAGATTTTCCAAAACGGGAAAAAAGTCGCTTTGTCGTACTTTTTCAAATATTAAGGTTAAAAAAAAGAAAATTTCTCTAAAGTACCAAATATTGCTTTTAGAGAATTTATTCCAGTTTACGAAACCCACTTTTAGCTCGCTGTACGATCATTTGTTCATGAGATATTGATGATCTACGAAAAAAAGCTCCTTTTTTCTTTAAGGTAGTACGAGCGCGCAATCTTGATTTCTATACATTTTGTTCAAATTTTAACCAGACATTTTTCACATCATTATGCATGTTTGAGTGAAATTTCAGAACCTTCGACTATTTAGATTGGGAGATAATGGGTTTTAAAATTGAAACTTTCAACACTGCAGGGTCTGCATTGAAATTTAAGCAGAATCATTTTCCGTAAAAAATATTTGTCCCCTATAATAAGAAGACATATGGCAACACCGCATCGTTCCACGTATCCAATGACGTGAGTTTATGCGGCATATTTAAAATAATACTGCAACACAAATTTTATTTGGAAGTAATTTTTAATCAAACAAAGCTTTTAATTACTTATGAATGAACCAACACTTTTATTTGTTCATGAAGATAACATAAACAATATAAAATATTAATATTTATAATGCAAATATATTTTTGACAAAATTTTTAACTTTAGGAACGCGATTGTCGGAAAAAAAATGATAGGTCCCCCGTTTTATCGGGCTACAAGTGTGAGGTAAAATTAAAAAAAACCGTTTTGAGAGAAAAAAAGCATTGTTTTGAAAATTTTACAAAGCGTTAATTTGTTTGTGAGAAAAGAAAAAAATTCGCCACAATTGGAAATTTCGAAGCTCTTAAGCGGCCATTAAATACTCATTGGCCAGCTAGAGATTTCGCGAACTTAATTTAAAAATTATAGCGGAAAATCATGGGTGAGAAGTGAATGAAAAAAAAATCGAATTTTGATTGAAAACTTGAATTTTTGGGAGGCTGAGCGACCTTATATATTTTTTGACCGCTCGCAGATTTTGCGACAACTTTTTTTTCTTTAAAGAAGATAATTGGATATTAAGAAGAAGGTAAAAAATAGAGCTCAAATTTTAGCAATCCTAACACACACACACACACACACACACACACACACACACACACACACACACACACACACACACACACGCGCGCGCGCGCGCGCGCGCGCGTGTGTGTGTGTGTGTATAGAAGTAGAAAATTAAGAATAGAAAGTAGAATTACGCAAATAAATAAAAGTTGAATATTTTTGGGTGTTTCCAATGACTTAAACTGCCGCTCAAAAGTTTGGATACTTGGATACACAGCTTCGTTAAAAGAAAAGATAACCAAATTTACCGAACGGCGTTTTGAAGGCAACACATTCAGCTTTGTTTGCCTTTTAAAAAATATTTGTTGTGATTTTTTTGCCCAGTACGCACATTTGTACGTGACGGTTTTTCGGCTTTTATTCAAACATCGAGATTTTCCATGACGTATGGAAAATCTTTTTTGTCATGTTTATGCATGATAAACCTGAACGGGGTAGCAGGAGCTCCATTTTCGTTTTTATTTAAGTTTCGAACTATTTTCTTTCACAAATGAGTTATTTCATTTTTGGCTAAAAAAGACTAATTCTAGAAAATGCAATGTAACTCAAGAACTAGAGGGTTTAAGGGGACATGTCAAAAATGTAAAAAGTAGCGTAAGTTTATACTGGACAGTCTGGAATTTTTCAAGACTGCCTGTTAGATTTAAAAAAAAAAATTTGGCTCGCCACTCTGATAATTAGGTTGGATTAACTCGAAAAGTATGGCGTTTAGGACAAAGTACAAGGAGAAACTCTTTTAATTTTAGATCATACATTTGTTTGAGTTTTTGCAGAATTTGTTTTGACATTTTTTTCTAAATTTTTTCGACCGAATCTCGTAGAATCGTCCAAAAAATTGATTGACGTATCTCGAAAACTATTGAGTTAGGGACAAAATATCAGGAGGGGAAAATGTTGGAGTGTCTCGTTTTATATACGTTGACATTTTTTCAAATTTTTTTACAATATTTAAAAACCACCTAGACGAGCTGAAAAAAATGTAATTTTTTTTTTTTTAATATGAAACTATGTCAGCGTATTCAAAACGAAACACTGCAACATTTTTCCCTCTTCATATTTTGTCTCTAACTCAATAGTTTTCGGGATACGTCAATCAATTGTTCGGACGATTCTTTGAGGTTCAATTAAAAAAATTTCAGAAAAAAATTCTGAAAAAATTAAGCCAATTTAAAATCGAAAATTAAAAAAGTTTTTCCCCCTGATATTTTGTTATAAACGCCATACTTTTCAAGTTAGGCCATTCTACTCACCAGAGTTTCAAGCGAAAATAGTCAGAACAAAATTCTCAGACAAAATTTTTGGAAAAATTCCAGACAATCCAGTATAAACTTACGCAACTTTTTACACCTTTGATATTGCCTGTTATAGCCCATAGTTCTTGAGTTATGTTGCTTTTCCGAAAATTTGTCTTTTTTTGCAAAAAATAAAATAACCTTGCGAAAAAAAATCGCACAAAACTTGAAAAAAAAACCAAAATGGAGCTCCTGCTACCCCGTTCAACTTGATCCTGGATAAAGCTGACAAAAAAAATCATATGTCATGCGCCCAATTCTCGATGATCGTAAAAAGCCGAAAACCAGTCACGTGAAAGAGTGCGTACTGAGTCGAAAAAAAATCATTAAAAAATTTTAACCAAGCAAAACAAAGCTGAATTTTTTCCCGTCAAAACGCCGTTCGGTAAATTTGGTTACCTTTTTTTACGAAGCTATGTAACTTTTAGTGGGGCAAGAAATATTCACTCGTGTGCCCAAACTTTTGAGCAGCAGTGTATTATAACACATTTTAAAAAATCATATAAAATTATAATTACATTTAATTATAGTTAGAAAAGAGTGCATTTTATATCAAACAATGTATAATATAAACAATGAAATAAATAAATAATGTAAATATATATTGTAAAATAAATATGTTAAATAATAAACGAAATAAATATTTTAATTACGCGTTCAAACTTGGAGAATAGTGTTGAGATTAATTTAAAAAATTCAATTCTTCCAATTCAGTAATCAGAAGAGTATGTGGCTTCCGGATGGAGGCCGTGTTGAGGATCAGCATTGTGCCGACGTTTCGCAAACGTTACAGTTTGCATCATCAGGGCTGAGAGCTCCGATACTGAAGCTCTCGTGTCTCAGGTATTCCTTATATAGTTGCAGTCATCGTTCTGGATCGCTGCACCAGCCAATCAGATGTTTTAATTGATCAGCTGGTCAATTAAAAAACCGGGAGGACGGTGTGCCAAATAGGATTGACGTGATATCCTCCATCTCTGTTTAGATTGGCCGGATGTTTTCGGATTTCCAAGCCTTCTCGGTGTTTTCTGGAAAAATAGCTGTTTGATGGGGCCAGGCTTTGGGCTTTGTCGAACTGGATGGCATGACCAGTTTCCATCCAATGTTCGGCCAGCGCTGATTGTGTAATATGGCCATATTTGATACACCGTTGATGTTCTTTGATCCGTGTACTGATCTTCCTCCCGGTTTCTCCTATGTACACTTTACCGCATGAGCAGGGTATCTTGTATACTCCTGGTGCACTTAATGGTGGTCTTTGGTCTTTTGCACTCGGAATCACTTGTGCTAGTTTTTTCTGAGGTTTGAAGATGACTCGCACGTTATGTTTTCCAAGGACCCTCCCTATGCGATCGGTTATGCCCTGAAGGTATGGAAGGGAAGTTGTTGCGATTATTTGTCCTTCATTCTCCCTATCAGGTGCTGTAACCGTTTTCGGATCAGCTATTTTTCTTTTTAGATTTTTGATCGTTCTTTCGATGTTGCCTGGCTTGTAGCCATTGTCTCCTAAAGCTTTTCGTAGGTGTTCTAGTTCAACCTCCAAGGAGTCTGGTTCGGAGATCGCTAGAGCTCTGTAGACCAGAGAGCTTATGACCGACTGTTTTTTGGAAGGGTGGTGATGGGACGTAGCATGGAGGTATCTATCCGTTTGCGTTGGCTTCCGGTAAACTTTATGGCCCAAAGTGCCATCGCTTTTCCGTTGCACCAGTACATCCAGAAAAGGGATTTGATTTTCCTGTTCTATCTCCATGGTGAATTGAATATTGGGATGCTGGGAGTTGAGGAACGTTAAGAAATGATTGAGGTTATCTTTGCCGTGACTCCAAATGACGAAGGTGTCATCGACATATCGGAACCAGGTGGAGGGCTTGAGGGAAGCTTCTTGCAGAATTCTGTTCTCGAAGTTCTCCATAAAGATGTTGGCGATGATAGGAGAAATAGGGGAACCCATGGCTGCGCCTGAAGTTTGTTCATAAAATTGGGATTGAAATTGGAAATATGTAGAGTTTAGGCAATGTTCTATGAGGGGCAGTAGGTTAGGGGCCACTTTTTTGGAATTTTTAACTATGCTTAGGGTTTCATTGGTTGGGACGTTTGTAAACAGGGATACAACATCGAAACTCACTAAAATGTCTTCTGGTTGTACCTTGATAGTCTGGATCTTGTTCACAAAATCCCGAGAGTTTTGGATATGGGAGTTGTTGAGGCCTACGAGTTCCTGCAAAGGTTTGCAGAGAAAACGTGCCAAATGATATGTAGGACTGCCTATGTTGCTAACAATGGGCCTAAGTGGGATGTTGTTTTTGTGTATTTTTGGCAAACCGTAAAGCCTGGGTGGTAGGGATTCCTTCGGTGTTAGGGCTTTAGTTAGGTTTTCTGATAGACCAGCCTTCTTTAGAAGTGTTGTTGTTTTCTTTTCTACACTCGATGTGGGGTCACGTGATAATTTCTTGTACGTGTTGGTGTCCTCGAGCAGGTTCAAAATTTTACTGCAGTAGTCCGTTTTATCCATGATGACAGTTGCATTCCCTTTGTCAGCTGGTAGTATTAAGATGTCCTTGTTTTTCTTCAAATTGTGAAGAGCAAGGTGTTCTTCCTTCGTGATATTCTGCTGCGGAGGTTTTGCCTTGTGTAGAATATTGCTTGTCCGTTTCCTGATGTCGTTGCCAGTATCCAGTGGGAGACGATAGATGGCCGTTTCCACCTGGCTAATGATTTCTCTGGTTGGAATTTCTGTTGGTGTGATGGCGAAATTGTGCCCTTTTGCGAGGACTGATGTTTCAGCTGCGGAGAGTGTGTGGTTACTTAGGTTTTTAACTGTGTGGGTTAGGATGGGCTGCTTTGATTGCGGACATAGTTTCCTGAATTTTTCTATTTGATTCTTGGATCTTAGGTCTGCACAGTGGAGGGCTTGTTCGTGAGTGACACGGTCAAGATCTTCCCACAGCTGTGGTTCCAAAGAGTCAGATAGACGTAGGTGAAGTTTAAGGAGTTTTTGGGAATTTTGGTCCAAAAGCTTTTTGGTGACAGATATTCTCTCTTTCACCAGTCTCAGCGAGGCCTGGTGGAGGATAGTTTTGGCTTGTTTTGGTGGAAAGGGGTTATTTAATTGAAAACATTTTGGTACCACTTGATGGTCGCGGCACCTTTTTAGGAATGTTAATGAGCACAGTTGGATGTGCAGAGTTTTCCTGAGTTTGGAAAAGGTGTTAACAGAACCCAAAATAGCCTCTCCGTGTAGGCGTTTGATTTTAGT